>CM056053.1:260434705-260954842 GCA_029574335.1 Rana kukunoris
TGGTCCAGACACCTCCTGAGAAGGAAGGAGTGCAGCTCTTGGCACCAATTGGCTAATTCAATTTACTTGAGCAGCATTAACCTCTGTCAGAATATTCATGAGCAGGAGAATGAGAAGCTGTGGCACAAGCAGACAGAATCCACTTAGAGAGAAGGAGAGAGAGAGAGAGCATGTGAGTGAGCAGGGTGCGTGCACCAAACTAGTGTACACTATCGATCTGCAGCCTTCACAGCCATCGCTAGACATTGAGAACACACAGAGGGTTGGAAAGGAGCCTGGAGGAGTGGACAGCAGGCAGGGCACAGGCAGCACTCTGCTTCTTCTGTACTAGCAGCTCACAATCACAGGTACATTGCTGGATCCTTGGGAACATTTCCCAGACAAGCAGGAGCACATAACATCCCTGGAAGAAGTCATCAGGCACCAGGTAAAGAAGTTTCTACTCCTTCTCTTATAAGCTATAATGTTATATAGGAATAGCAGAAGTCTACTAAGACATCATGATGGGAAATCATTGCAATGCTAGGTAGCTCTTTATGTTAGTTCAATAGAATCTGGGAATACATAATCATCAGGCACAAGGGGGAAGCCTCTGGTGTTGAATGTGTGGGTTGTGTACAGTATGTATAGAATGAAATACATCAGGCAAGTTTATTGTGTTGGTTTCAGCACTCTGGACAGCTCCCGTCTGCCACAGTCATTCCTATAGGGCTATACGTTCTTATGTAAACTCTTATTTTTATTATTATTATTATTTATTCCATTTTATCTGTTAAATATACTACTTAAATATTTAATTATATCTGTTGGACAAGTGCAAAAAAAAAAAAATGTAGCTGTCGAAAAACTTGTGAAGTACTGTATTTATTGGCGTATAACACTCACTTTTTTACTCTGAAAATAGAAGGTAAACTGTGCCTGCGAGTTATACGCATGGGGCTGTAGAAATTTGTTTTCCTGAAACTTCCCTCTTAATTTTAGGGTGCGCGTTATATGCCTGTACGTGTTATACGCCGATAAATACGGTAACTACTTGTGCTGTCTGCCTCGGAACTGTTATCAGTTAGCATTGCCCCCTGCTATCTCAGTATGCTTCAAAACTCCCCCTGTTATAGAGAAGAGGGGGAGGTTGTATGTAGTCGTAACACAATGTTATGTAGTTCTAACACACTCCCTGTGCTAGGATGATGATGCTGCTCAGTACGACTGTCACCCTAGGAGTAGAAGTGTGTTGATGGCACAATCACTGGGTTCAAATGATAAATAAATAAATAAATATATATATATATATATATATATATATATATATATATATATATATATATATATATATATATATATATATATATATATATATATATATATATATATACACACACATAAATTAAAGCAGTTGTATACCCGCATAACTTTTTTTTTTTTTTTTACACCTGCTAGGGAAAAGCCATAATGAGCTAATATGCACCGCATTATGAAATACTTACCTCGGAACGAGGTGAAGAGAATTTACCTGGTCCACGCCGAGCGAGATGGCATCTTGCTCTGGCGTGTCTTCCGGGTATCGCCGCTCCAGCGCTGTGATTGGCTGGAGCGGCGATGACGTCACTCCCGCGCATGCGTGCAGGAGATTTCAAATCGGCAAGATCCGGCGGCTGCCGGTCCTTTCGCCATGGATCCCCCCTTGTGCATGCGCCGCTGCAATCAGCGGCGCAATGCGAGGGGAATATCTCCTAAACCATACAGGTTTAGGAGATATTCTTTATACTTACAGGTAAGCCTTATTATAGGCTTACCTGTAAGTGAAAGTGGTAGTATAGAGTATACTACCACTTTAAGCTTAGAGCACTCACAGGTATTTAAAAGAGCATAAATAATCCAAGGATTTATATTATAATCATATTATATATATATATATATATATATATATATATATATATATATACTCTCTGTTATGTCGGTGCACTACAGAACACATCCCCTTTTATGGAGGCAGATGGTATGTAGTGCTAACTCACTCCCTCTGCTATGATGGTGATGCTGCTCAGTACAGTTGTCCCTTTAGGACAAAAAGTGTGTTGATGGCACAATCACCAGATTCAAATACAAGTGTTATCAGTTAGCATCACTATCTGTTATCTCTGTGCACTACAGAACACCTCCCCCTGTTATGGATGCCGATGCTATATAGTCCTAACACAGCGTTATGTAGTGCTAACTCACTCCCTGTGCTAGGGTAATGCTGCTGCTCAGTACAGTTGTCACGCTAGGACAAGAAGTGTGTTAATGACACCATAACCAAGCTGAAATATATATATTTTTTTTAAATGTGTTATCAGTTAACATTGTTCCCTGCTATGCTGTTGGCTACAAAACATCTCCCCTGTTATGAAAAAGTGAGGGAGGTGTTAATTAGCCTTAACACAGTGTTATGTTGAGCTAACATATTCTCTAGGGTGCCAATGATGCCCTATTGTGACAGTGCTGCTCATTATGGTTGTCACCCCAGGACAAGAAATGTATCGTTGGCAAGATTACCAGGTTGAAATAAATATAAAAAAAGTGTTATCAGTTATCATCACTCTCTGCACTACAGAACACCCCCCTTTTATGAAGGCAGGTGTTATGTAGTCCTAACACAGTGTTACATAGTACTAACACTCCCCCCTGTTCTAGGATAACAAGGCTGCTTAGTATGGTTGTGACTCTAGGACGAGAAGTGTTTTAATGGTATGATCACCAGGCTGAAATAAAAAAATAAAGTGTTTTCAGTTAACCTTGCTTCCTGCTACCTCTGTGGACTACAAAAACCTTCCCCCTGTTAAGGAGAATTGGGGAGGTGTTATTTAGCATTAACACAGTGTTATTTTGGGCTAACACACACCCTAGGTTGCCAGCGCTGCTCATTATGGTTGTCACCCTAGGTCAAGAAGTGTGTGATTGGCAACATTACCAGGTTGAAATAAATATATAAGTGTTATAAATTAGCATTACTCCATTATTTATGTGCACTACAGAACACATCCCCCTTATTATGGAGGCAGACGTTATGTAGTCCTAACACAGTGGGGGTTATTTACGAAATGCACTTTAAGTTTAAACTACAAGTGCAAAGTGCACTTGAAATTATACTGAAAGTGCACTTGGAAGTGCTGTCGCTGTAAATCTGAGGGGTAGATCTGAAATGAGGGGAAGCTCTGCTGATTTCATCATCCAATCATATGCAAGCCTAAATGCTGTTTTTTATTCTCTTTGCATGTCCCCCTCAGATCTACAGCGACTGGACTTCCAAGTACACTTTTAGTGCATTTTCAAGTGCAGTTGTAGTGCAAAGTGGATTTGCCTTCCGCAAATAACCCCAATGTTATGTAGTGCGGACACACGCCCTGCCCTAAGGTGACAAGACTGCCCATTATGGTTGTCACCATGGGACCAAAAGTGTATAATTGGCAAGATTACCAGGTTGAAATACATATAAAAAAAGTGTTATAAATTAGCATCACTCCATTCTTTCTGTGCGCTACAGAACGCATCATCATATTATGGAGGCAGACGTTATGTAGTCCTAACACAGTGTTATGTAGTGTGGACACACTCCCTGCCCTAAGACCCCTTTCACACTGGGGCATTTTTTACGGTGTTTTTTTATGTGTTTTTCGTAAAAAAAAAGCGCATGTAAAGCGCCTGATAGAAGCCTCATCTGCATTCCCAATGTGAAAGCCTGAGTGCTTTCAGAGCCCTATCACACTGCCAGCGCCTGAATAACGCTGGTAAAGCTCCGCTAAGACCCCTAGAATACAGTGGTGTTTTTCAGGCACTTTGGCGTTAAAAAAGCTCCCTCAATGGGAAGGGGCACTTTAGGAGCAGTTTATTGAATGCTCCTAAAGCGCTGCAAAGAAGCTGCTTGCAGGACTTTTTTTGACGCCCTGCCAGCGCAGAGCCTCAGCTTTCACATTTGGATTGCAGATGAGGCTTCTTTCAGGCATTTAACAGACGCTTTTTTAATGCTAAGACCCCTTTCACACTGGGGCGTTTTTCAGGCGCTTTAGTGTGAAAGCCTTCTGGCCTTCACTATGGGATTGCAGATGCAGCTTCTTTCAGGCGTTTTACAGGCGCTTTTTTTAATGCTAAGACCCCTTTCATACTGTGGAGTTTTTCAGGCACTTTGGCGTTAAAAAAGGAGCCTCAATGGGGAGGGGCGCTTTAGAAGTATTCAACGCTCCTAAAGCGCTGCAAAGAAGCTGCTTGCAGGACTTTTTTTGACGCCCTGCCAGCGCAGAGCCTCAGCTTTCACATTGGGATTGCAGATGAGGCTTCTTTCAGGCATTTAACAGACGCTTTTTTAATGCTAAGCCCCCATTTACACTGGGGCGTTTTTCAGGCGTTTAAGTGTGAAAGCACTCGGGCTTTCACATTGGGATTGCATATGCAGCTTCTTTCAGGCATTTTACAGGTGCTTTTTTTCACGATGGGGCGTTTTTCAGGCGCTTTAGTGTGAAAGCACTCGGGCCTTCACCTTGGGATTGCAGATGAGGCTTCTTTCAGGCGTTTTGCAGGCACTTTATTTAACGCTAAGACCCCTTTCACGATGGGGCATTTTTCAGGCGCTTTAGTGTGAAAGCACTCGGGCTTTCACATTGGGATTGCAAATGCAGCTTCTTTCAGGCACTTTTTTTAACGCTAAAGCGCCTGAAAAACGCCCCAGTGTGAAAGGGGTCTAAGGCAACAAGGCTGTTCAGTATGGTTGTCACCATAGGACATGGAGTGTGTTAATGGTATGATTTTACTAGGGTTGAAATATATAAAAATAAAAAAGAGTGAAAAAACAAATGCAGCCACCACATCTAAGGACAGGTAAGCTGCAATACTGTTATTGTTTGAACAGCTAAATGCTATTACATAAAGCAGCCAACTTTTCAATAACACCCAGAAAAAAAAGTTTCTTCAACTTCCCAATGAGTGTTGGTTTATCTGCTTTATATTATGCAGAGGGGCATGTCGACCTCTGCTGTACTCCCCATGACTCCCTCCCATTACCTGTAAGTTATTGACTTGTACTTGTTAACTTTTCATCTGAAATATATTCCCGCAGAGCCCCGAGTGGCAATATCCAGGTCACCCTGTTCCCGAGAGATTGATAAGAAAAAGCAATAGATCTCTGATTATGTTGAAAGATTGGTACCAAGCAGGGCGAATAAAAAGGGGAAAAAATTGTCTGCTAGTAGAAGAGAGATTGAATCCAGTTGTCAAGAGCAGTTATCAGACTTGCTCTACGCAGTAATAGAATGACAGGAAAAGGGGGCAGTTTCTTGCCCTCCTTTTCCTCATGGGAAAGCGATGGGGGGGTTAACAGTTCCATGGCTCCCCGGGTGACTTGGGTGCTGTTTGGAAATATAGGTCAGTTTGTCCTTTGAATGACCTTTCCTGGGGTCTGCCTGGAGAGCCCGGGAGTGAGTCATTCAATCAGCTGGTGAACTCCAGGTGACCTCTACTGGGGTGAGTTTTGGCGGGCCTTTTGACCAATGGCTGACCTTTTCCCGGGGTCTGTCTAGAAAGCCCGGGAAAGGCCAGTTTAAACTGGTCTGAAGCGGTGGTCTCCAGCTGTGTTAGGGCTATTTAAGGACAGGCTCATTCAAAACCCAGGCTCATTCGCCTCAGAAGAGTCAAGAGCTGGTGGCATTTCTTTCCCGTACGAACAGCATCTTCTGTGGCATAGAAATGAGCCTGCTTCGCCGGCTAATCGAGAGAGGCGGGGGAAACTGGCGGAGAAGATTGGATTCGCCGGTGTCTAGACCTACCTCATCCTGGGTCATCGTGTCAAGAGGCTCCGGTGGGAGCCGCAACGGTCAGCGGAGCCTCCGTTTCTGAGTCGGCTTTTCCGGGAAGCTGCAGTCGGAGGCGCGCGAAGGAGAACCCGGGGGAAGAACGCCGCGCAAGAAAGGGAAGGAGGAAGAGGTCTCAAGTCAGCGGGCGTGGAAGAAGCGGGTCACCCGTTCGGCATCCAGAGGCGGCGAAAAGGAAAGCGCACTCCGCGCAGAGCCTACACCCCCTCTCCTCACCGCGCAGCTCTAGTACACAAAGGAGCTGGTCCCTTCTGAGGGACCGTAACACAAGATCCGGTAGCAGGGCCAAGGGCGGATCCAAGGGGGCGGAACCAGGGGCAGGTCGGGGGATATTCTAATTCTTCTCCCCACAGGTACTCAGGATCTCCGAGAGGTGGACCATCGGCTGAGGTCATGAGGGTCGGTGCCAGAGGAGGGCATGAGCAGGTCGACTTTCCACGGATGGGTTCTCAACAGCCGTCTGCAGCACAACAGATGTCTCCGCAAGCCTCAGCAAGGGCTGCTCCCAGGGCGAATGCAGTGCCTACTACAGAAGAGGCGACAGCACAGGAGATCCCGATACCTAATGCTTCCCTGGGTCTGTCAGATCGACCAGGTATGGGTGAGCCCTCCTTCACATGTTTTACTTACCAACATTGCTGAATTGTTAGCTCAGGTGGCTAGAGAACTAAATGCTAATGCACAGGTTTCTAATAGTAACTCTGTGTCAGGTGACCCTCAGGCGTTAGGTAATATCATGGTGCCAGCAAACCCTCAGGCTTTAAGTAATAATACTGTGCCAACTAATGCACAGTTATCGAACAGTAGCTCTGTGTCAGCCGCTGATAATTCGGTTATTAATGTATGGTCGCCACCTGGTGGGGCATATGATAAATAGCATCCAATCTCAAAGTAAAACAAATCCCGATTTTCTTTCTGCTAAGTCTCAGAATCTACCTGAGACATGTCTTAAAGAAACCATGTCCTGTGAAGTGTCACCGTTAGGTTTTCATCTCTTACATCTATCAAAGAAAAAATTTGGCGGGGGAATTCATTGACATTTTAGCGTTACCTTCCTTCCGCTAGAGAATTCATGAGTAAAGCCGACAAAAAAGAAGAGGAAGAAAGGCGTAGGCCTGGTACAAAAAACTTTTAGCAACTGGTTACAGGCTTTTTGTATTTTTTCTCAGGGATTTTATGCGGAAAAATTTCCCTGGGAAAAGCACTGGTTTATTCCAGCATTTGGATATTATTATTGAGGCTTACAAAAGTTTTGGAGGCATGCCTGGTTTAGCTACGACGAAGCTTTTCGCCAAAAACTGTCAGTACATCCTTCTCTGAGATGGGGCGTTTAAAGATGTAGGGTTATGGCTAAATCTTTTTCTTCCCCAAAGACCAGCTTTTATCAAAACAAATACTAGTGCACAGTTTACGAGCAATTCCGGATACAAAAGAGGAATTTGTTTCAATTTTAATGACAGCCAGAGCAAATGGCCAAATACTTGTAAGTACAGACACGAATGTGCCTTGCTGCGCAGGTAGCCATTCGGTCTCCAAATGTTTTAAAAAAATATCAGCAGCCAATCAGCAGTCAGGAAATCTTCTCAAAGGCAGTAACGCCAGTGAGGTTACAAGATATGCTACCATGGCTCAGCCTTTACCCAGATCGGTTGAGGGCACAGCTCCTCACTGAAGGTTTTAGAGAAGGTTTCATGCTCCAGTTTTTTCTGGCCAGGGTTGTTCATTGAAACAACCTCAAATCAATTAACAATACCCAGAAATAGTTTTAGAAAAAAATTAATTTTGAATTTTGGAAGGAAGAGTCGGGTGGTCCTTTTCTGTCTCCTCCTTTTAAGAATTTTAGAATTTCCCCTTTAGGCATTGTCCTAAAAAAGAGAAAGGTTCCTTTAGGTTGATACATCACCTATCCTTTCCCAAAGGAGAATCCCTTAATGATCAGATTGAAGATAGCCTTTCTTCAGTATCTTATGCATCATTTGAGGACGCTTTTAAAAAAAGTGAGGGTTTTAGGTAGAGGAGCGCTTGTTGGCAAAAGCTGACATCAAGTAGCTTTCCGTCTTCTCCCATAAATCCTTCATGTTTCAATTCCCTAGGTTTTTTCTTTTAATGGTTATTTTTTATTTCGATAAATGTTTGCCCATGGGTTGCTCTCTATCCTGCTTCTATTTCGAATCCTTTTCCTCCTTTATTGAGTGGTCAGTCAGTTTTAAATCGGTTCGGAACTACTTTTACATTACTGGACGACTTTCTTTTCTTAGGACCCCGATTCACTATTGTGCGCAAAGTTTTGGAGACATTTTTTAAGATCTGCAATGATTTTGGTGTCCCATTAGCCTGGGAGAAAACGGTTTGGGCCATCCACTTTAATTGAATTTCTGGTATCATAATCGACACTGAATTAATGGAGTTTAGGTTACCAGAGGAAAAAATTGATAAGCTGATTTATCTGTTATTATCTATAGTGCGTAAGAAAAAGGCGTTATTAAAAGAAATGCAGTCCCTACTGGGTATGTTAGCATTTGCCACTAGGATCATGCCAGTAGGGAGAATTTTCTCCAGAAGGCTTTACGCATCATAGCAGGTTTGAAGTCTCCTTTTTCTCATGTGAGGATTTCACATGATATGAAGGAAGACTACTGGTTTGGCTTCAATTTCTTAGTCACTTCAACGGCCGAGCTGTTTGGCAAGAAGATTGTTTTGGACAGAGAATTTCTTCTTTTTACAGACTCTGCAGGCTCTCTGGGTTTTGCTGCAATTTGGCGGACCCATTGGTGTGCAGACCGCTGGCCCCAAGTTTGGAAGGTGAAAGGTCTTGTCAAAAACATAGTTCTATTGGAATTATTTCCAATCGTGGTTGCTTTGGAGGTTTGGGGCCATCTGTTTAAGGGGTAAGAGAATTTTAATAGAACAGATAACAAGGGTGTTGTATATGCAATCAACTGTTTAATGTCCAAGTCTCGCCAGTCATTGTCCTTTTGAGGCATTTGGTTTTTAAGTGTTTGAGCCTAAATATATGGGCTAAAGGCTATTCATGTAGCTGGTAAGGACAATGACTTGGCGGATTCTTTATCTCGTCAACAGATGGATCGTTTTTTTCCAGTTATTTTCCGGATGCGGACCGTGTGGGATCACCATGTCCACACACCTGTGGGATCTGTTGTAAGACCCATATCTGAATATATAGCTAACTCGGTGGCTCCTTCAACCTGGGCAGGATACCAGTCAGCCTGGTTGATGTGTTTTTACAATTTTTAAAATCAATTCACGAGCCAGTCTCTGCTTTTTCTGAAAATTTAGCTGTTCGTTTTTTAAGTTTCTTATTTGCTAAGCAATACTCTTGGTCTTACGTACAAAAGACCTTGGCTGAATTTCGTTTTTCTCAAAATCAATAATCTCCCCTCCTTTCATGCAGTTTTTCTCAATCAAACAGGCTTTGAAGGGCTATAAGAAATCCAAGTTTTCAGTTGATTCTCGTAAAGCCCATAACCCCTAAAGATTTTAGGTGACATCTGCTCTGTCACAGTCAGGGTCTGTTTTTCCTCTTTTGAGTCTGTCCTTTTTCAAGCTGTTTTTTCATTAATGTTCTTTGCAGCGCTTTAGGGTGTGTCTGAGCTGATTGCCTTAAAGGCATCCGATGTCAAAATTTCAGACAGATCGGTTAAAATTCTGATTGGGAGGTCAAAAACAGATCAATTAGGCAAGGGTCATTGGTTACAGCTAGAAGCATGGGATAACTCTAACATCTGCCCAGTCTTATTGTTAAAAAAGTACTGTTTGGTTAGACCTCAAGAAGTTCAATGTTCTTCTTGCACGATTCAGGCCTCCCCCTGACAAAATTCCAGTTTATTAGTGTCCTCAAAAAATGCTTACAGTGTCTACAGTTGGATCACCTCCAGATTACATCTCATTCCTTTAGGATTGGGGCAGCAACTGAGGCTGCTAGGCTGGGTATGGACGCTAATAAAATCAAGAAGATAGGAAGATGGAAATCAGATAGTTATTTGTTATATGTCCGCCTAATCAATTTTCTTAAATTTCAGACAACCCTCGGATCATTTGGATCGTCGGGCACTCATTTGTGTATTGGGCACACCACAGAGCAAAGCACAGAAGTTATTCAACTAATTTGGGTTTAGATGTTAATAAATATAAGGTTTTTTGGAGTGGTAAGAGGGGTATGTTGTGGTCAGAACTATCCATGGAGCTATCTCGCCTTTGCCTTCATTTCCCCACCTGATATTTTAATAATACATCTTGGGGGTAATGACATCGGCAAACGTTAAAACTTTGGAGATCATTTTTCCATCAGAAATGATCTACAAAAAATTAAAAGTATTTTCCAGAATGTGCTATTATTTTTTCAGAAATTGTCCAGAGATTGTGTTGGCTCTCCCCCCGTCAGTACGTCCTTTGGAAAAAAAATTAGAAAGAGGGTAAAACAGGGCGGTAGCAAAGCTCCTTCTTAAATCAGCTTATTTTCTTTCAGACATTTGGAGTTGGAGGGTGGTTTTTCGGGCTTGTATAGAGCAGACGGAGTTCATTTATCTGACATTGGTTTAGACATTTTTTAACGCAGACCTAAGCTCCTGTGTGGAATTGGCCGCGGTATGGGGCTCTGTGGCTGGTGGTTCTTTATACCACCCGCCCTTGTGGGGAGTTGTGTCGGCTACCCGAGCCGTAGTGGTTGGGTTAGCTTTAATGCTGAATTTTAATGCTTATTTAATTTTTGTATTGTTGATACATGTTTTATCACAATATTTTGAAACCAATATTAAACAACCGCGGGCCCTTTGAAAATCCAACAGTGGTCTGTTGTCTTTTATTTAATTATTTGTTTATTTATTTAGTTATTATAGTGTTAAGGGTTTAGTATCCATCTGCTTTCCCATGACAGGAAAAGGGGGGCAGTTTCTTGCCCTCCTTTTCCTCATGGGAAAGCGAGATGGGGGGTTTTAACAGTTCCATGGCTCCCCGGGTGACTTGGGTGCTGTTTGGAAATATAGGTCAGTTTGTCCTTTGAATGACCTTTCCTGGGGTCTGCCTGGAGAGCCCGGGAGTGAGTCATTCAATCAGCTGGTGAACTCCAGGTGACCTCTACTGGGGTGAGTTTTGGCGGGCCTTTTGACCAATGGCTGACCTTTTCCGGGGTCTGTCTAGAAAGCCCGGAAAGGCCAGTTTAAACTGGTCTGAAGCGGTGGTCTCCAGCTGTGTTAGGGCTATTTAAGGACAGGCTCATTCAAACCAGGCTCATTCGCCTCAGAAGAGTCAAGAGCTGTGGCATTTCTTTCCCCCCCACCCCCCTCTTTTTGTTCAAACTACCCTTGTCGCGGTTGTTTTCTTATGTGGTAGTGTCACCATTGCCCCTTTAAGTGGCAAAGGGGGACTAGCTCTGCTTATCATATTTATCAAGCTCCTATGTATTTCATATTGCATTAGCTGGGGAGTTGTGTCGGCTACCCGAGCCGTAGTGGTTGGGTTAGCTTTAATGCTGAATTTTAATGCTTATTTATTTTTGTATTGTTGATACATGTTTATCACAATATTTTGAAACCAATATTAAACAACCGCGGCCTTTGAAAATCCAACAGTGGTCTGTTGTCTTTTATTTAATTATTTGTTTATTTATTTAGTTATTATAGTGTTAAGGGTTTAGTATCCATCTGCTTTCCCATGGAAGAGAATAGGACTTTTTAACCATTAAACATTTTACTCCACAGAGAGAGAGTGGAAGCAGATTATTGGCAGGGAAATACAGCGCTGCTTTAAAAAAAATGCAGGCAGCTGATTCTCAGGGAAGCCAAAGGGTCCAGCTAGACAAAAAAAAAAAACTGTCAGGCAATCTCTGCCAAAGCTTGCTGTAAACACGGAATAAAGATTTCATTGTATGGGATCTGACTGGAATAATTATGCGCTTAATTGTTTATTCTGATAGGGGACTCTGTCATCAGGAGTGTTTTGTATGTGGACTGTCAAGAAAATGCTGAAATTAATAGCAGTGCATATCCATTGCTCATTACATTTAAGAGATTATATGATAATATTTTATATTAAGCAAGCTAATTATAATTTTTATTTTTTATTTTATTTTTTATGTACACTTTGACTGCATTTTGAGAAAGCTTTAGCATCTGCAAGTGACAGTTTTACAGATAAGAGATGGGAATAAATTGCTGTTTTCTCTCAAAATACATTTTATGCATGTATTTTAATACGTTTTATGCTTAACCCCAAAACCCTACAGTTCTCTTTATGCCCGTATGTTTAGAATTGCCAGCGTTTGAAAATCCAAGAAGCATACTGGTAGGTTAATTGGCTTCTGACCAAACTGGCTGGAAAGAGTGTGTTCTTATATCTGTGTGGTAGGGACCTAAGCTTTTCTGGGGGCAGGGGCTGATGTCAGTTCTTCTATGTGCTCTTCAAAGCACTCCAATATATCAACGCTACACAGATATGGTATATAAATAAAATGATTTCCAGGGACACTTTAAGCTGAGCTGATGAATTGCAGCCAGACATATGCAATAATCTCTTAGCTATGCGGTGTTGTTGTTGTGGCTGATTACACCACCATGGACCAAAAGCTGAAGTATGGCCAAAAATGATTCTTGGCCATTTGCACAATAAAAATAAGTTAGCCGTAATGAAATGTGCCCCGTCTCTAGCTGCTGTAGTGTCTGTTACATATCTCACTGTTATTCAGGCAGCAATTGCTCGTTGCCACCAAATGTCCGGTGCTGTGCCTTGTAGTACCATCTGCAATACTCTGAATACTGTGGGTCCCTCACTAAACAGCTAAAAGCCACTATATGATAGGAGAAGGGAGGATTATGACGTTCCGCCACTCCTTTTCCAATCACAGAGTGCATTGTATTCATTGAAAAAAATGCAGTGATTTTTATTAGGGCTGGGGAAACTAACGATTAATTCCTCGATTAATCGTAATTTTTTTTAGTGGTGCAACGGATCATAAATGATCAGTGATCCTGTTCCATATGTGGATCGACACACCACGTGATCCGCGGAGCTCCGCTGCTGCCTCGGCCATAAGGAAGGCAGCAGCTTCGGCCTAGCTCCCGAAACGGCGGCCATCTTGGTCCACCCGCGGTCTAGGTGAGCCTAGAGTGGCGCGCTGACGTCATCACCCGGCCTCAACTGCTCGTGTTCGGCCGGCTTTTCTGGTAAGACTAAGCAAGCACTAATCTTCCTTTACAGTGGGGGAGATGTGGACCATATTACAGTGGGGGAGATGTCTGTGGATTACAGTTGGGGGGGATGTCTGTGGATATAACAGTGGGGGAGATTGTGGATATTACAGTGGGGGTGACTGTGGATATTACAGTGGGGGAGATGTCTGTGGATATTACAGTGGGGGTGACTGTGGATATTACAGTTGGGGGGGATGTCTGTGGATATAACAGTGGGGGAGATTGTGGATATTACAGTGGGGGTGACTGTGGATATTACAGTGGGGAGATGTCTGTGGATATTACAGTGGGGGTGATTGTGCATATTACAGTGGGGGAAATGTCTGTAGATATTACAGTGGGGGAGATTGTGGATATTACAGTGGGGGAGATGTATGTGGATATTACAGTCAGGGCCGTCTTAATGGCATCATGGGCCCCTGGGCAAAGTAATGCTCTGGGGCCCCTACAATGGAGACAGTGCAGGTAAACAGACATCGAGTAGGTAGGAGGCAGGGGATATCTAGGGTGTAGAGGGGTCAGAGTGCTGGGGAGATATCTGGGATGTAAAGGGGCAGCTCAGACTCAAGGACCAGCTGCTTTGGGGAAAGGGCAGGGGCCCCCCATGCAGCTGGGGCCCCTGGGCAGTGCCCAGGTGTGCTCTCTCATTAAGACAGCCCTGATTACAGTGGGGGTGATTGTGGATATTACAGTGGGGGTGATTGTGGATATTACAGTGGGGGAGATGTCTGTGGATATTACAGTGGGGGTGATTGTGGATATTACAGTGGGGGTGATGTCTGTGGATATTACAGTGGGGGTGTTTGTGGATATTACAGTGGGGGAGATGTCTGTGCATATTACAGTGGGGGCTATATATGGTGGTGATCGGAAAAATGTATGTGCATTATAATTAATCGAAATTAATCGATTAATCGATTTAAAATGAAAATTGTAATCAGTAACTGCCCTAATTTTTATGAATGGAGAAGGTGCTGCGCATGTGATAAGTGTACTGAGTGTACTACAGCTGGAACTACAAGACTCAGCACTGTATGTTTGGTGCTTGTCAGGAGACTGCTGACTGAGTTAAAAAAAGATACTGTATGTAAAAAAAATAATGGAGGCACATATCATTAGCCACTTAAGGACTGCAAGGATTTGCCTCTTGATGACCAGGCTGTTTTTTGAGATATGGCACTGCATCGATTTACCTGACATGTTTTGATCGGTTTGCGCAAAAGATGTAGGGCCAGATTCAGGTACAATTGCCCTGGCGCAGAGTATCAGAGATACACTACGCCGCCGTATTTTACCTGGCTCTAAGACGAATTCAGGTAGATTTCGGCCCGTAAGGTACGGCGGTGTAGTGTATTTCTCGCGGCGGAATCGAAATACGCGATTAGGGGGCGTGAAGCATTTAAATTAGGCATGTCCCCGTGGCGATCGAACTGCGCATGCTCCGTTCTGAAATTTCCCGCTGTGCATTGCGCGAAATAACGTTGTTACATCATTTTTTTTTTGAGTAGCGTCGTTTACGTACGTTCCTATTCCTGGACGATTTACGCAAAAAAAAAAAAATATTGAAATTCGACACGGGAACGACGGCCATGCTTAACATGGGCCGTCTAACTATAGACCAGATAATAGCTGGTATAACTTTACGCAGCAAAAAGATGACTACAGATGCCGTAAGAGATTGTGAAGGACGATCGTAACTTCGTGGATCTCCGGATAAAGCTCATTTGCATACCCCGACGTGGAAAAACGACCCGAACTCCACCCAGCGGCTGCAAAAAGATTGCAGCGTAGATCTGAAGGCGTACAAAGACGTAAGCCTGTCGGATCGAAGCCCGAAACCGTCGTATCATGGTTTGAGGATTCAAACTAATGATACGACGCGGGTAATTTGAAATTACTCCGGTCTAACAGGAGATAGACCGGAGTAATGGCTCTGTGAATCTGGCCCGTAGCGTCTACAAAATAGGGGATAGAGTTATGAAATTTTTATTAATTCTTTATTTCTTACTAGTAATGGCGGTGATCAGTGGCTTTAAGCAGGACTGCGACAGATCGGACACTTTTGACACTTTTTTGGGACCAGTGACATTTATACAGCATTTAGAGCTAAAAATAGCCACTGATTAAATACATGTCACTGGCATGGAAGGGGTTAACACTAAGGGGTGATCAAGGGGTTAAATATGTTCCCTAGGGAGGTGTTTCTAACTGTAGGGACTGACTGGAGGAGGAGAAAGATCACTGTTCCTGATAACTAGGAACAACAAATCTCTCTCTACTCCCCTGTCAGAACGGGGATCTGTTTGTTTACCTACACAGATCCCCATTCTAGCTCTCTGTGGAGCGTTCACAGGTGGCCGGTGAACATCGCGACCACTGGCCACGTGCATCAGCATGTATCTTCTTTCGCTCTTAAAGCTGCCGATGTACACTTATAGTTATTCATGCAGCCGTGCCAGCAAATGTAAATTATGTTGCATTTTATACCACAATCTACGATGAAAAAAAGTAGGCATAAAATAACTTATTGTGCCAGTGGCAGTTATAGTAATTTTCAGCATTGGTATCACTGGCCACAATAGTAACCCCAGAATTGGTGTTAGTGGATACAGAAATAACCCCCTACATTGGTTTCAGTGACTGCAACAATACCCCCCTAGCATGTGTCAGTCATTGCAATAATAACATACAACATTGGTGCCAGTGACTGTAATAATAAATAACAGCGTTGCTGTTCATGACTAAAATAATAATAAAATCCAGTACTGGTGTCAATGGGAACAATAATAACCCCCTGAATATGTGTCAGTGACTGCACTGTTGCCCATAACTTTGATAACATTCCCCTGCATTTGTACCAGTGCCTGCAATAATAGCCCCCACATAGCATTACTATATAAACCCTCCTTAATTGGTGTTTAGTCACAGCGCAGATAGGACCCCATATAGGTGATCAATGGAAGGGATTATTAATTCCCCTTTTCCCATATTGGGGGACATTTGCAGTGGTAAATAGATAGCCCTCTGCACATAAATTGGTGGACAGTGCACCCGCCTCCCCTACCCCATTGATTATTGATAGTGCTGTTAATTCCCAGTCACATTGGTGCTCAGTTTTTTGTTTGTTTTTCTTGCGGCTTTACTGCACCTTCTGAATGGCCCGGCAGCGGTAAAAGGAGGGGGGTGCCAAAAACAGGTACCCGCTCCCACTCGACCCCCAAAAGGTGCCAAATGTGGCAGTGGAGGGGGGAGGAAGCAAACAAGCAAAGCTTCCTCTTTTGGTTGAAGTTACACTTTAAATTTGATGGATTTTAAACTGTTTTCCCTATCAACACTATAATCTCCTATGCCAGGCTATTGCATTCTGACTCTGAAGGATGCCGGGCAGGGAGGGGCGGACAGGGCCACCCATTAGGCAAATATTGGCCTGCTCATCAGGAACAGAATAAATTTGCACAGTGCATGACCAGCTATATGCATAAAGACACACACATAAATTCTATAGCTGATCATCTTCATCATAACAAAACATTGGTGTGTATGTGTGTATTTTTGTGTAAGTTACCTATTATGCCAAGAGCTCCAACACCAAATATATTATATACAGTACATGCTGGTTCCAGGTCAGAGTCTCAGCAAGTTGTAAAGAAATAATGATGACTGCCCCAGAGCCTGTTCTTTCAAAACAAGTCAACAGTGGCAACCCTTATATTTCTGTCTTGACAGGTTCTTCTTAACAATAAAAGTTAAACTGCTAGCTAGTGAAGGGATGTGTATCCAGATGATTGACAAAGCAATGGCAGCTGTTTATTCAACTGCAGTAAGTAAAGGTGTTAGCATCCCAATCAATGATTTTAGTAACAGAGGATGTACAGCAAGGGACATAACCTCTAACCAGGATATTTTCCAATTCATGTTGTCAGTAACTGATATTTTTTTTTTTTTACAAACAGTGGCCAAAACAGGAAATTGATGAATCACTCTGTTTATTACTTTCCTCTTTCTGATTCAGTGGAATACTAGAAGCAGAGGAACCAACATTTTATGTGAAGTGAACATGTCTTGGTTTACAAAGCAGGACAAATTTGAGGTAGTTCAAGCAGGATTTAAAAATACATAGCTATCCTATTTTAAAACATATAGTATGCCTTATTTTTGCATGACTGCAGTTTGATGTTGCTCGATCATAGGGGTTGGTTTATTGTAGGCAAATCCAATCACATGCAAGCAAAAATGCTGTTTTTTGTTTTCCTTGCATGCAATTGCAAAGTGAAATTTCACCTCATTTACTAAGCTCTAGAAAAAATCCCCTTGCACAGTGCAACTTGCCTTGCAGAAGTGAACAGCCTATTTGCCTTTAGTCAAGCAACCCCATAGCATGAGTGAGCTTTGATAAATCTGGTGAGTTTTTTTCCAACATAGTTTAGTTTTTTTCCAACATAACTTTAGTTTATCAACAACCTTCAAGCTACATATTTCTTAGGTGACATATTTAGGGGTGCTTGATCCATACAAAGAGAGATTGTCCCCAATGTGATTGATCCACCTAAAACTGTAACTTTCTTCCAACAATGTAAAGGATACTACCCCTGTCGCAAGTGCAATGTTTGCCTCCATAATATATGTGGTAAACGCAAAACAGACACCTTCTTATCAACTTTTACATACCAGAGGAAACATTTCATTACATGCACTACTAGATATATAGTGTACCCTCTCACCTATCCATGTGGGAAACAATATGTGGGACGTACCATTAGGACCTTTTTAGTGAGGCTCAACGAGCATCTGGCCAGTATCAGGAAAGGTCGTATCAATCATAGTGTGCCCCATGGTATTACTTGAAATACCACTATAAAAATCATAATGGCACCCAATTTCAAATTATAGACAAGTTTGTTCCACACTGGAGGGGTGAATTGTGTCTAAGCGGAGTATCCCGTATCGAGGCGTACTGGATACACGAACTCAAGAACAACTCGCCTTTTGGCATGAACTTCGATTGGGGTATCAACTGTTTCATTAATCAAGCTTAATCTAGTAGCCTACATGATAGTCAAGGGTGTTTTTTGTATATTTGTGATATGCCATCTATTCTTACTATTCTGTATTTGAAACTATTCATGTTATATTATACAGATTTTGCTAATTATTATTATTTATTTATTATTTGGGATCATGTATGTCAATATAATATCACATAGATTTCCTCCACATGGTATTTGTGTAAAGTAATTATATTATATTGTTTATAGAGATCATAGTTCTATTTCAAGTCCTTTTTTTATGTTTAAAATATTCATTGCTATTTCCGTGGTCACGATGGATGTATTTCCACGGTGGAGGCTTGAACCGCCTCTAGGTGGCTTAATAGAGCGCAGTCTAATTTCTGACACCTACACGTTGTGGCGTCATGATGGTGACTGGTCTGTCTGGCAATGTGATGATTCACATGTTTGTTCGGTTTTGGATCATTTCGCTACCCTTAAACGCTCGTATCCCAGACAAACATCCTGGAAAGCATAATAACGTGTGACCATGCAACAGCCTAGACGTCCACGTGACTCGGCTAGAGATTCACATGAGGATATCATGTGACTCATTCTTAGATTATGTATAGGTATGCTAGGTGATGGTTACGCGTGTGACGTTACGGCCACATTGGTGTGGCGTGACGTACTTACTCCATCAGCCCACCCCTTTGCTTTATCTGTAGTCCATATGAAAGATGTTGGGGGTAGTGGCGCTGTCGCTAATATGTTGTACTGTTGAGCCAATTAATAACCCTAATCGGTGTATAAATGGGCTCTATAAGGGCAACATCCCCTGTATTAAACAATATAAAGATGGCAGTATCTGCCTGATATGTGAAAAAGAAATGTATATGTGTATAATTGAGTGATATTATCCACTGTGAACCACCAAAATAGTGATACCAGTAATGCTATCTAGCATGATATGAGGTTAACCTATACAGTGATACAGATTAGACCATAGGTACCATAGAACATATTATATACAATAATCATACAATATGAACTATAAACAAAAACCTATAAATAAAAGCAAGCACAGTGATAGTAAGTGTAACACAAGTGCAGAAGTCCATGTAGTATAGATACAAGCAGGTAGATTAAAATGGTGGAAATTTCAGGGTGCACCTATGTGGGTAGGTGGTCATACAGGTACATCAAGTGTTTCTCGCAGTGGGTCCGGTGCTCCCCCTTCTGGTTCCCCACTCACCAGAGGCAATCACCCCTGCTGGGGTAGAATGCATATCAGACAAACCGCAGTAGATAGCATTACTGGTATCACTATTTTGGTGGTTCACAGTGGATAATATCACTCAATTATACACATATACATTTCTTTTTCACATATCAGGCAGATACTGCCATCTTTATATTGTTTAATACAGGGGATGTTGCCCTTATAGAGCCCATTTATACACCGATTAGGGTTATTAATTGGCTCAACAGTACAACATATTAGCGACAGCGCCACTACCCCCAACATCTTTCATATCTTCTCAATATACTCCCTTAGGGGAGTTATATATTTAGGGGGGGGGGCTGCAGCCGCCTATACCATTAGATCCTACTCCCCTTATCTATTATCCTAAGTGCAGTTTACCTCTTTATATTATCTGTAGTCCAGTGGTGGATGCAATGACCCGGGAGGTCTAGAGCGAGGTGTGATTTTTCCCGCCATTGGCATCCACTTCCGGTGCAGTTAAATGCAATGCTCATATTTCATTTATGTGGACGAGATTGCACATATGTGATTTCAGGGTGAGGCTTGGAACACACGCTGGAGACTACAACTTCTGTTTGGAATAATGGGGGTGGAGTAACACATCACATTGACACAAGATCATTATGACATGTTATAAATAGGAGCAATGTTGGGGAGCATCGATATGCCCCAGTTGAAGTCTAGTTAGCCAAAACACGTCGGGTTGGCATAATTTGCTTCCCACATTGCTTTTACAACTTTTTAATTCAATTCTTGTACTCATCTGTTATCAATGTATGTACTTTTTATAAATACATTTTTTTTTTTGACCTGCACCATATGGGACCTTTTTTCTTTCATATACTTTGTAACTTGGCAATGCTGAGAGTACCCTTTGGATTAATACTAGCTCCTAGATGGATCTTCCATTGTATTACAGCCAGGATTACGGTCACATTGGTCCAATAACGTGGGTAAACAGACTCTCCACTCCCATATGTACCTGTTTCATCCTGTTTGGTACAATATTGGCTCTTCAGGCCTGTGGCCAATACGAGCTTGATTGATCCACTGCCATTCGGCAAGTGTGTCCACCTGGTCCGGTAAGAGTGTTTAATCCTATCTCTTTGGTAGAAGAACATCTTGTTTTGTGACACCATCATGACCAGCCTACACCTTTATTTCACTTATTGTGATTATCTCACCAGAGGATTTTGAACCAATCTTTCTGACAGACATTTACCAGTGAGGTTCACCCATCGGGGTCCCTCATTGGTTTTTCACAATTTTATTTTAATTTTTACTGTATTTGTCAATGTTGTGCTCACATATTATATTTCCACAAATTATTTTCAAACCATGTCACATTGTTTTTTTTGTAATTTTAGTGCTGTATATTTTTGTTGGACTTTGTGTGTTTTAGTGTTAGCAGCTCCACTAAAAAGTTCCTTTCTTTCTCAATGAATTAAGTTGTTATACACAGAAGACTAGAGAGAAAGGGAGAATATGTGTGTCTTATGAGTGGAATATATCTATATCTATATCTATATATATATATATATATATATATATATATATATATATATATATATATATTGTAGGAATTACTAAGAATTCAAATAAGCTTGTTCATTCTAACCATTAGAACTAAGATTTTAATTTATTAAGATGCATTCCAACTTGAACCTGTATTATATGGGTTTCTACAATGAATGTATGATTATATAGCAACTATAACAATGCATAAGCTATATCTTATAAGTGTATTGAATGCTAGTCAATGACTGCGAACCTGCAAAAATTGAAATGCCATATAAATATTGCAGCCAGTGTTTAAGCCACAGCTGGCACCATTGAAATATTGTCAGACCATTAAATTCCTCTCCAGCCACAACTTTATTTATTTTTGTATAATGTAGGAAAAGGTTAGATTTTTACTGAGTGTCTCTCCCCACTAGTATAAGTCCCCCTATGGTGTTTGTATTGAAACGATGGTGTAAGTTGTGTTTACAAATGATTTTATTATATAAAAAGGTCAAAGATTAATACAAAGTTATCACAGAAGCAAAAGGTACATTTGAAACTAAACAGGTATGTACAGTACTTGACATGAGATACATGAAACATATAAAGATGAACATGGTAATACATTTCAGACCTACTACATTATAGACACATGACAGGTTAATAGTAATTAGAGGAATAAGTTAGAAGATATTCAGGGTAGTGGTATATCCCAAGGGGATCATTTTTTTGGAAAATATGCATTGTGTCAAAGAGAGTATGATGGATTAGCTCTGATGCCACGTACACACGATCACTTTTTGCGATGAAAAAAAACTTCATTTTCCAAAACGACGTTGCGTACACACCATCGTTTTTCTACAAAGCTCTAGCAAAGCGTGGTGACGTACACCACGTTCGACGGCACTCTTTTCCATTGAAGCTTCGTCTCATAACTTGCTTCTGAGCATGCGCGGGTTTAAAAACGTCGTTTTCAACATCGTTTTGCCCACACACCATCACTTTTTATGACACAAAAAACGACGTTTTGAAAAACGACACAAAAAATTCAAGCATGTTGGAATTTTTTTTTTGTCGTTTTTTTGAAGACAAAAAACGACGTTTTGCCCACACATGATCAATTTAAATGACGTTTTAAAAAACATTGTTTTTTTTCATCGCAAAAAGTGATCGCGTATACGCGGCATGAGAGTTTGATTTGTTCCATTCTATTCAAAACCTGGGACCACGGGACATTTGAAGAGTGCCAATTGAACGCTATCATCCAGTGGATTGAATTAAAGAGTGTGTGAATCAGTCTAAGATGTTGATTCTATATTAGGTATAAATGCGAACAATAAACCCACCTTAGGATTAAGGGGAATTTTTTTACCCGTTATAAATTCGATCTTGGCTGCTGCATGTGACCATATAGGGTCCAGAAATTTGCAGTTCCAGAAGGTTTGTAAAATGGTACCTTGATCTGGACAACCCCTAAAGCAAGTGGGGGATACCGAGGGATAAAATTAGTGTATTTTGGAAGGGGTTAGATACCATTGAGTATGATTTTTAAGAGCTGATTCTCTTGCCGAGGTAAAGCGAGTACATTTTAGTAGCTTTTATATCATAGTGGTCCATTCTAGTGGTGTAAATGTATGGTCCAGGTCGATCTCCCACTGTAGCATTGGTTTGGACTTTTCCGAGAGAGAAAATTCATTCAAACAAGGTAGATATGAGAGATCAAGCCCCTAACTCTAGGTGATGATATGCAGATACGCTCATATTGAGAGTAGGGGGTATGTAATGTTAAAGAGAAGAATTATTGGTAGAATCTATGGTTTAAGTTTTGAAACTGCAATTGGCCCCTTAAACTTATTTAAGTGAAAAATAGACACCAGCTACAAGTAACACATGGCAATATAAATAAAACTTGGTGCAATTCCTAGTGCGTTTGGTTTCTTAGACCAGAAGATATTATCACATATTCTGTCATATTTACAGCATATCTATTTCATGCCTGCAAATCTTAGATAGCAAAAATAAAATGTCTTCATTCAGCATCTGAACAATGACTAAAAGAAAAATGGTACGCAATGCATTTGTGTTAACTGAATCCATAAACCTTTTAAAAGTAAAATGAAAACAATTCAATTTAGCTTGTTTATAAGTGTATGTGCATAAATACATAGTACCCCATTAAGCTATTTTTATTGCACTTGTGCTGTATAATTTTTTATATATCTATATCTTCATTGGTGCAATTTAGTATGGCTAAATGGAAGTTAAAAGCTTTGCAGTAATGTTAACTCATGAGGTCCACATGTCATTCATGATCCACCATGCTATGTATTCATATGTACACAGGCAGGAGGTAATCGTATTGCCTAAATTTATGTTTCAGTGTTATCTCCTGCTTGAACCATATGGACATTTTATATACTTTCAATTTCATTACTTAGTAATTTCCATTTGATCTTAATAATGTGGTACTTCAAAGTATGCCTAGTGGGATACTGCTACAGTACATTAAAGTATTTAAATGACTTGTCCTTCAACCTACCGACAGGCAGTATATACATCACCTTAAAATTCAATAAAATTAAGTTTTAAACACAAGATTTAGAAGTACTTCTAGAATAGTTTTAGAAATATTCCTGATTATAAATGATATTTTGCATTTTATGTTAAGTTGCTGTAAATGTGGATTTATAATAGATAATATATCAATATATATCTCTATATATAGATAGATATATCTCTAAAGTGGAGCTTTTCAGAAGTAACTGAAAGAGAGATAGAGAAAGCGAGAGCAAAGGGAAGGAGAGGTGAAAGGGAGAGTGGGAAGGCAGGGAGAAAGAGAAAGAAAGAGAGAAAGAACTAAGAAGGAAAAAGACAAAAGGGAGGGAGAGAGTTAAGGGAGAGGGTAAAAAGGGCATGTAGGGGAGAGAGAAAAGGAGAATTAACCGAGAGGGAGAGAGAGAAATGAAGAGCAAAGGGGGGAGAGGTGAAAGGGAGAGTGGGAAGGCAGGTAGAGAGAGAGAGAGAGAGAGAGAGTGACAGAGAGAGAGATCAGAGATAGAGGGAAAGAGATGAGGGGGTGAGAGAGAGGGAAGGTGGAAGATGGAAGGATGGGGGGAGGAGAAGAGAGAATAGCAAGTAGGAGGATAGAGGGAGGAAAAGGGGAGAGAAAGAAAGCAAAAAAGTGTGGAAGGAAGACATAAAGAGAGAGGGAGAGCAAGTGAGAGAAGGGAAAAGGGGGAGGAAGAGAAAGGAGAAAGGGTGTTCAGTGTACAGAATGCTCACTCACCAATTATGACCTCATGGGCCAAGGTTTAGTCACTAAACCTGGTCCCCCGAGTGTCAGGCATTGACTAAACCCAGGCCCAGGTAGTGGTAGCAAGCAACCAGCATCAGTTGCCCGCTATAAGTTCCAAATCTGCACAAGCCCTTTACAGAAACAACATAGCATCCAGTAGATTATATCATTGCATGCCAGGTGTTGTAGTGTGGACAAACAAAGGAAATGGAATGGAAGGGGGAGCAGATACCGCCTCTATCCTCTTTATGAAATTTCGAAATTAATTATTATGGAAGATTTCTAGGGTCTGGGAAACAGTCACAGACTTGGAGAATGGTGTATCCACTGCCAGACAGGGTATTTTTATGGAAAGTTTCTGCCATTCAAAGATTTTAAGAGACAGGGGAAAACAGGCTATTTTTTACAAACTGTCCATGAAAATATTGACAGTTGGCAGCCCTGTATCCAGCCTGTGCTTTCTGGCTCTAGTATATTTGAACCTAGGATTACTATTTAAGATTGTCTTTCTGATGACCAATTGTTCACTGCTGTATTATTTGCAGTTTCTTAATTCTAATAGTAAAACACCTCTCTGTACTCTTTTTCCCTTGTACGTTTCAGCCAGTTCTCCCTCATTAAAAATGTCCTGCTGCTGGCCAATTTTACCCCAGTGTAACATCTGCGGTCTTTTAATTTTGAATGGGATCTTGATACAAATTGGCTAGTGGCAGGACAGTTTTGCACCAGCGAGAACAAGGACAGCCACAGCGATATACTGACAAATACCGATTTGCCAGTTAAAGCTGGCTTACTATCATTTGATGGAAATGCATGTATCACTTCTAAAGCCACCTGAAAAATCCTTTTGTTCAAGCTCAAATGAATCAGATTAGGGGCTGCTGCTGTATGAAAGCCAAGCTAATTGTTAAAGAAAAAGTGAACTGATTGCTGAAATTAAGCTCCCTCAGTTACCTTTACCTCCTTCAGACTATCATCAAGACAATAAAAGACAGATACATTGAAAAGGTCATACCTATGATTTCTCTGTAAGCATGATTATGCTGTTAGACTAGCATTGGGCAAAGAAGAGGAGCCCGATTGATTCACAGTGCTATCCATCTAATGTGGAGAAGTAATTAGAAGACATACAAGCTGTTTGTTTTTAAAGAAATTTCCTTAATGAAAGCTAATAATTTCTCAGAGCAGCTTGATTACACAAAGCGTGTTTCATACATTCCACACCAAAATAAAATAAATAAAACAAAAAAGTGTAGCGCTCACCTATTTTCTGTGACAAAAACGTACCGTATTTATTGGCGTATAACACGCACAGGAATTAACACGCACCCTAACTTTAAGGGGGAAGTTTCAGGAAAAAAACTTTGCACAGCCCCATGCGTATAACACGCAGGCACAGTTTACCCTCTATTTCCAGGGTAAAAAAGTGTGCGTTATAAGCCAATAAATACAGTAATTATATACTTTTATCATCCTTCTGAAGTGAAAATAACATCAAACTGACATGTGTCCAGAATAAACCCCTGGAATTTATAAAGACTGGCACAGTGAGATTTTGAAAAACTATCTCTCACGTATTCTTAAAGTTTTTCTCTCTGTAGCTCTTAGCTCTACGTGCATTCAAGTGACACAATGTAAAAGTGATGCATTCAATCCAACAAAATGTAAAAGTGGTGCATTTTAGAATTACCTGTCAGAACCAAATGTGTTGTGAATTTGGTCATTTATACACTCCTACTCAAGGTAAACATAGATGTGACCCAACGGTAGTGCTTGTTCAGCATGTTTTCTTTTTTTCTTTTTCTATTTATTTGGTTAATGTGACTTCTTATGATACTCATCATGAATATACTTTAGGTGGTTCACACCACGACCGTTCTTTTACACTACATCCTATTTTCCATTTAGATCTCTACTCTCACATCACTTTTACCAACTAATGGTCACTTTATTTATTTATTAATTATAGGTCATACCATAATTTCCGTTCCTTCTCACCATTTTTGGATATACTTCGGAAATAAGGGGTCTGCGTTTTTCTTAGGGGTTCTACGTGTGCGCCCCTGTGGCTTTGGGGTACATGATCACCTTAGCTCTTGGGATCAGACCACTCATATGGCTCAGTTTCTGCTCATACTGCACACCATAGCTACTTGTTGGCACATAAGTACTCAGGGTGGACGACATTGTTGTGTCTTGTTCTGCTGTAATTACCCTAACATCAAGACAAATATTTACGTTATATGTTTTTATAGATACTTTCCAACAATCCGCCCCTGAAGAAGTGTTTTTACACAAAAACGCATGGAGCTATAAGGATGTAGCTATGTGCCCTACTAGGATAATATCTGGACATGTCATATATATATATATATATTTTAACCTATTGAATTACCAACCAGGCTGCTAGCTGTTGTGTGAACTGATTGCCATGTGTTTACCTTGTATAGATTTGTGAACATGATGATACCATTTTTTGATACAATTTTTTGCATATGTATAAATATGACTTCCTTATATGAATTATACTATTGTTATGCATTTCTATACGTTTTACTCCAACATTAAAATTTTACTACATTTATCTACACGAGTCAATCACCTCATTTAAAGTCCCAAATTTCCCTTTTTTTGGGTCTCATTGAAACTGGGATGGAGGCACATCATATGTGCCTCATTTAAAGTCCCAAACTCCCCACTTATACTGAATGTGTCGTAAATGATTCATTAATTTGGCACAATACATTAACAAGAGGAATTATCACCAGAAAAGTGGTGCAACACCTTGATTGAAGCCCCCCCCCCCCCCCAATGTACCTCTACATAGGTATGCAAAAAAAATAGTCTTAAACTATCATATATGGGATTAAACAAAAAGTGAGAACTGAGAATTTGTAAACTCAAAGCATCCCGCTGAGACAAGCTTATTTGAACCTTTATGTTGGTGCATACAGTATCTGTGCACTATTAACCAATAGGGGAATTATACAAATAACATGTGTGTGCTCATTGTCATGTTCAATAGTAATGATGGAATGTCTATATAGGTCTATAACGTTTTACATGGGAACAGTATTTATTTATCTATTACAAGTATTTATATAGCATTGTCAATTTACACAGCTCTTTACATTATACTGTACAGTCACATGCATCCCTGCACCACAGGAGCTTACAATCTACAGTTCCTAACTCACATTCATACATACACATACTAGGGTCAATTTAGATAGGAAGCAATTAACCTACCAGCATGTCTTTGGAGCTTGTGTTTGTGGGAGGTAACTAGAGTGCCCAGAGGAAACAGTTGTAAGCACTTATCCACCGTGCTGTCCATGTTGGTTGTTTAAGCTTTTTTTATTAAAGCCTTTGCACAAGTTTCCAAAAATAATTGTGTGAAGATTTAAATCAAAATAATACTATAGGTTTTTGCTAGTTGTTAAATACAGGTTTTTAATTAAAGTGGAGCTATAGTTTTAAAACTAGTAGTGTCTGAACCAACATGTGGAAAGTTTGAGACTCTTTAGTTAGGCGTATGTAAAATATTTTATATGTTCCATTAAAGATACTAGTTGCAAACTATATGTCAGTTGTCACTATCTATGTAAGCACAGACTGATCTGTCCTAAAGGTGTTACCTTGTTCTTCTGCCATTCTCATTAAGCTCTCCAATTTTTTCTGTTCACATACTGTCTTTCTATAATTGCTATTTTTCATGACCCTTGCTCTGTCCTCCCACCCCCTTAACTAGAAATCTTTCTATTTCACTTCACAGCTCTTTTTCATTTCATATTTATTCTTTCATATTTCAGTTGTATTTTGTCATTCTTAATCCCCATTCTTTTCCATGCCATTGGACAGATATCTCAATTTAACATTTAATGTAAAGATAAACATATTAGATTTAGGTATACAATACTTTATTTTCACACAAATCTCTGAAAAAAAGGGAGCAGTGGAGGAATTCCCACTCTTTCCATGGTATGTCTCACAGATGTCTTATTCATCCAGGCAATATCCATATGGCTTCTGTTGGCATAATATTGATGTCAGATTGGCACCTTGCTGATTCCCTTGTGACTGATCGTTAGCAGCTGTCCAAGTAGTGTGACCTGAAAATTCAGAGAATAAGATCTACTGGTAAATGTTGTAGACTAGAAAATGCAAACATTTTGATAAACGTCTAAAGCCTATTTGAGCTTTCATTTTAAATGAGCTCATTCTAGTCAGGTGCAACACAACCAAAGGTTGCAAAAGTTGCACGTGTCCTCTGTTGAGTCAGAGCCAGAGCTATCCAATTATCAGGCAGTGTGAGCATTCCTGACTGTTGAGCTATGGGTCTGACCCAGTAGAGGAGGGTGTTGGATGTCTGAAGTAAGACCGCTGCTTTTACACAAAGAGTAAGGGTCCCACTCTGCAGCATGGTGGCAGAACACAGGCTTTTCTATTTGACCCTTGTTGATTTTTACTACTGGAAGACATTGAACATATGCTGTCTTGATGTGCATGGCATGTATTTAGCTGTTTTAAACTAAAGGTTCAGGAATAAGAATTTGTGTTATAATTTGTTTCAAAATGAGCCTAATTTTCACATTTAACCTTTTGAACCCATGTTTTAGTCAAATGATAGTGCTTACTTTCAGTAATTACCAAAACCCTAACATATTGCATCTCAGCCTCTTTTTAGGCAAGGCTCCCTTTAGGCCGCGTACACACGAGCAGACAGATTTGTTCAAATCGGTCGGGCCGACCGATTTGAACAAACCTGTCTGCTGGGGACATATTGGTTTGATCGTGTACACACGATCAAACCAAAATCCCCGCCGCCAGACGGCGCGGTGACGTGGCGGTGACGTTGACGCCGCCACGTCACCGCACCAGGAAGTAAAACACTTCCGCGCATGTGTCGAAACCAGTCGGCGCGTGTGCAATAAGACATGTCTGCTGGTTAGTGTACTAACCAGCAGACATGTCGGGCGGACGGGTTCCCAGCGACAGATTTCAAAGCATGCTTTGAAATCTGTCGGGTGGCCAAATCCGTCGGCTCGCCCGTACACACGGTCAAATCTGTCTGCTGGGACGGTCGGCCGACCGTTTCCAGCAGATAGATTTGATCGTGTGTACGCGGCCTTAGAATTGTTCTCAAACTCAGGTCACACCAGTATGAGGGCTTGTTCACACCAGAAGGGGCATTCAGCACACATGCTTCTTCTACATGTTCGTGCACATTGAGTTTATTTGTGGTCTGTTCTATTTACATGCAAAAAAGGCAGCCCCAATGATTTTTAAAATTGTGCCACCCCAAAATGCATGCATGCATTTTAGTGGGCATGAACGAATGTCCATTTGCTAGACGTGTGGGGTAAATTAATGGCACCCCTGTGCATCTGCAAAAGGCAGTGTTTTTGTGTGTGGTGCAGGAAATTAATGCACCTTGTGTGTACAAACCCTAAAATATAGTTTGTGAGGCAGAGTTTAGTGGTCAGTAGACTGTAAATCCTCTCTCCTCAAATCCCTGCCCGCTAGCACAAATCCCTCTTCCTAGCACAAATTCTGTCCCCCCCCTCCATTTCCCCCCTCCTACCACAAAACAATTGTTTGGTACACTTCTACCATTCTATCATGAGTACAATTCCCCCTTCCTGAAACGTACAGATGGGAACTGGATATAGGAGTAGTAACAGCAGCAAAGAGGGGCGAGACCTGGAAGGAGATGTGTTATCTCCCCCTCCAGGTCCTCTCCATCCTGTCTGTTAACAGGAGTTAACACTGGATTGCTCTTAGGCGGCGTACACACGAGGGGATATGTCCGCTGAAACCGGTCGGATGGACCGTTTCAGCCGACATCTCCGCTCGTGTGTATGGGCTAGCGGACAGATTTGTCCACCCGACAGATTTCAAAGCAAGCTTTGAAATCTGTCCGCTGCAAACCTGTCCGTCGGATATGTCCGCTGGTTAGTACACCAAACCATCGGACCAAAATCGCGCGCATGCTCAGACAAAAGGAGGGGACGGGAGCGCTCGTTCAGGTAAACCTCGTGTTTGTTTGTGAGTTGGCACATTCGTCATTGTAACTATCTATAGTGTATTGTTTATTGCCTTTCTTCGTTCTCTTGCTATAATCAAGCTGTTCTATTGCTGATGCCATTTATATAGACTGAGTTGTCCCAATCTAGCAAAGTTGGATTGTAGTATATCGCGTTGTCTTTTTGTAATAATTTTGTTGCTGCATCTCCTAATTGTTTGTAGCTTTCCTCCACATGACTATATTTTTTTTTTGGACTTTAATGTTCTTCTAATAAATTTTTACCTTCTCATCTGCTGTTTATTTTGTGCTTAAATTATTTATTTTTCTTTTTGTTTGTTTTCAAAGCGTAATTGTTTATTTTGTTGGCACCTTTTTTTTTTCAATGCATTTTTTTCGGTTATTTTGTACCTTTTTTTTCAATGCATTTTATTATTTTTCAATGTTTTTTTTTTTTTTTGTCCTTTTTTTCAATGCATTTTTTTTTTCAACTTTTTTTTACAATGCATTTTTTAGGATTTTTTTTACCTTTTTTTCTTTTTTTTGCTTTTTTTTCAATGCATTTTTTTTTTTTGCTTTTTTTTCAATGCGTTTTTTTTGTTTTTTTGCTTTTTTTTCAATGCGTTTTTTGTGTTTTTTGTTGCTTTTTTTTCAATGCATTTTTTGTGTTTTTTGCCTTTGCAAATGATGAAACATTTTGGACTTTTGGCGTCTCCATGGGTTACCAAGTTGTCACTCCAAACCTACCCCCCCACCCAGGAGTTTGTGTCCTTCCAAAATTCCACCTTGTATTTTTCGAAGGTTTGGGGCATAATCACCACAGTAGAAAACACAATAGACAAGGTTTTAACGTAAATACAAAAAGCCATTTATTTTGGCAAGAAAATAAATTAAAATAAACATAATCTGCACCACTTGATCAGATAGCAACCTACATGCAGACTTGTGCATTCCACAAAACATGATGAAGGATAAAATTAACAATCTCAGGAGACACAAAACAAATAAAATCTGAATCAGCAGCACATGAGCAAACAAACCCAAGCTGTGGTACTCCAACAAGCTCACATTTTAGAATAATGAACTGGAAGGCAGGTAATCACCTTCTCTTCTTACTTCCAGCCTTCCTTCCTGTCTGCCTTGCAGCGGAACGTCCAGGGGCCCATCCATGGCCCCTTGCAGGTGCGGATGATGTGGCAGCAGGAGGCAGAAGATGGGGAGCAGGCTGGGCTGGGTCACTCAGGTCTGTGTCCCGGGTCAGCATGCCCCTGTGCATCCAAAAGATGACCTTATTGATCAAGTCCTTAGCCAGGTCCCTTTGATCCTCCTCCGCTCGGCTCAGTTCATGAGCCACAGAGGCACTGAAGGCTTCTGTGGGGTTGAGGGGGGCCCTCATTATTTCCGCAGCCTCCCTCATCATTTTGAGGCTCTCCTCCTCCATCTGCCTCATCCGCCTCTTTTGGCCTGGTCGCCTCATCTGGAGGGGAGGGACCTGGCTTATGGTGCTGAGCCTGGGGACATGCTGACTTCCACTCGGCCCAGCCTCCTCCTGGCTGCCACTCACCCCTTCCCCCTGGCTGACATGGTCCTGAGGAGCTGCCACCTCCTGGCTGGCCTCTTCCTGTATCAAAAAAAGGGACATGTTGTAATATTTTGCTCAATCAAGCACACACATTATTTGGCTCTAGACTCTTTTTGTTTTCTTTATTTAAATCGACCTGCCTGTCCTTCAGACCCCTCAGTTGGCATCCCTGAGATCCCTATTTTTTTGCACACGCCTTTTTTTGTTGGTCCAAACGTTAGAATGTTAACAATACAGGGAGCTGTGGAGGCTCAACGTGAATGGCATTGCGCTGACAAGCCATTCACCTCTGCAGCCAAGGGTTCGGATCCCGGTCTCGGCTACATGTGAATTGAGTTTGGTGGTCTCAGCCCAGCTCCCGGTGGGTGTGCTATGCAAGGTACGCCTGTGCTTAGTACGCCCACCCCCCCCCCCACAAAAACCACCACACTTGCACGCACACAAAATTGATTTAAAACACATGCACTTTGGCCATGCGGTCTCTTAAAATAAAGAGAGACGAAGGACCTACGGGGCTGGCTGGGTGGGCTAGGCCCCCTCACTCCCTCATAGGGGGAGTCCCTCTGCCCCATTGGGGTCCCGTTGGGCCCCAGTTGGGCTCCCAAGAGGAGCAGGTAGGGCGGGGTGAGTGGGAGGCCCCCCTTCACACCCGCCATTGCCACCAGGGGCATGGAGAAGGATGGCGATTGCCTCCGGGGGGAGGGTCTGCCTACTCCCAACTCCTGCAGTCCGGCTCCTCTCTCTCGAGTTCACGCACAAAAAATACACTTTAAAAAAAAAATGAAGAAAAAAAAAAAAAAAAGAATGTTAACAATACTAACTCAAGATTCAAACCCAAATTAGAAGCTAATAAATATTTAGTAAACTACTATACCTCACTGAAGATCGCCAGATCTGGGTCCATGTCAGCCAGGCCCTCCTCTGGCTCTGCAGGGGCGTGGGGATCCTGGGAAGTTCCGCTGCAAGGAAGCGTGGGAGGAAGGCTGGAAGGAAGATTGGAAAGTGATGGCCGGCCCTCCAGTTCATCATCCAAAAATGCAAGCTCGCGGAAGTACCACAGCCTGGGCTCCTTTTGCGCATCTGCTGCTGATCCAGATCGTTTGGTTTTAACCTCTTTATATACCTTACGATAGGTGCTCCTGAGATTGCTCATTTTATCCTTCACCATGTTTGCTGTGCAGGATGGAACCCACGTCTGCATGTAGGTTGCTATCTCTTGTAGAGTGTTTGCTCTGAGTTTCTTATTGGGGTAGCCTGGGTGCCTGGTATCCCATAGATTAGGCTTTTCTCTATATATTTCTATTAATTTAAGTGTGTTTTCTTGAATAGCCAACTGGTCCATCTCTCTCTTTTTTTTTCTAGGTTCAGATTAATGCTCTAGAATATACAAATAAAAATGTATTAAAACCCACATGAAAAATGGCTCAGCTTTCTCATTTTCTGAATATGTATGTGTACAATCATTGTGGAACTAGTATACAAACACATTGGGGGTTATTTACTAAAGAAAAAAACACTTTAGCACTGCAAAAGCACTTGAAAGTACACTGCCTGAAAGTGCACTTGGAAATGCAATCGCTGTAGCCCCGAAGGGGACATGCAAGAAAAAAGATAGATTCAATTTTAGCTTCAACCTGATTGGTTGATAAAATAAGCAGAGCTTCCCTTCATTTCAGATCTTCCCCTCCACATCTATGGAGAATGCCCTTCCAAGTGCACTTGCAGTGCAAACTGGATTTCCCTTTTAGTAAATAACCCCCAATGTGTCCTGCTGATACAATGCTGGCCATCTCCACTGTTGTGCAATTCATTTTAGGAACATGCAGACCCTTTGGTAACATGAACATAAATACATGCCATCTCTATTCATCCACAATTTTTTTCTTTTTCCAAAAATGAAGCCACTAGTTATTGTGTAGATATCATGCACCTCACACAGCATTGAGGAGATAATACACAACCTAATTACCTCTGTCCAAACAATACAGAACAATACATGCATGATGTGAATACACAAGACAAAAATAAAGAGGTAGAGCATTGTCATATATATATGTAGTGATGTGTTCAATCATTATTGGCCAAAACTTGCATTGGTGGCCCCAAGCTACCTAAATAGCGCAAACGCTCCTAACAACATTCCAAACCCCCACCCCCACATGGGGTTTAAAAGTTGAGACGCCTCTGCTGATCCCATGTTGTAATTTACCTTCGTGTCTGTAGCTCCTCGCGTACGCTCGAGTAATCTCCGCGTAACCGACGTAATCACGTCGATATCCTTATATAGGCCGCGCAAAGCTATACCGCCGCCCTCTTCGTTCGCAATGTCTCCGCCCGCTTTTAACCCCCCCATTTCAACATCCAGGGCCTCATATTGCAAGTTACCGGCATATGTGTATGTCATCGTTTTAACACGCGCGTAAGCTCCGCGTAAACACGATGTATTCCTCCGCGCATGCGTGAAACGCCGCCTTCGTCCACGCCCATGACGGAACTTTTCCTCTTTTCCACGCCCCTTATCAGTGTGAAACGAAAAGATGGCCATGTCCCACGAGCGAACATTACCCTCTCATGAGGATCAGGAAGGGACACAACCAGGAACCTCACGCTCAAGGAGCAAACGGTACAAGGCCACGAATATGAGTTTGGAGGAGATGGTGGAGATGGTACACATCCTGCGCAGGAAGGATTATGATGGGGATTATGGCCCATACAGCACCCCGAACCGCCGTAAGGCCAAAATTATGGACAAGGTGGCGAAGAGGCTTACTGAGATCTTTGGGGTGAGCAGGTCCAAAGAGCAGCTACGCAAGCGCTGGTCCGATTTGAAGTTGCGTGAGCCACACCAGTTTCGGAAGATCAAGAAAATCCTGGATAAAAATGTTTAATATGTATATTTATGCATGTGCCTTGATGGAATGGTTGTACTTTGTAAGATTTTTTTTGGTATATTTCCTGTAATAGGAAAAAAAACACACACACCAAATAAGAAGTTATGCACGATCGGTCTTTAGAAACATCGTTCAATCACCTCGTTTCATCCAAATACTATGTCCTAAGGAACAGCACACCAGGACATGGCTATTTGCCATTTATAGAGAGAAAAGTTTTTACACATTTTGGATAAAATTATGTAGATTTCCTAACTGATTTGAATGTGAAAAGACAAACAGGATTCATTCACATTCACACAGTGATAATAAGCAGCTGGATTCACATCTGGACTCAAGAGCACCTGTGTCTCCCCCATAATGAGATTCATTTTTAACAGTCTGTGACACCTAATTTTTAGGGAGGGGCATCCATGCAGGGGCAGACTGACCACTGAGGAAATCGGACACTGCCCGAGGGCCCCATGCCCCTAGGGGGCCCCATCAGAGATGCCAGGCTCATTTCAACCAGGGACAGTATGTAAAAATCTGCAAATTTAGCTCATCTGTCCCTGATATGTCCAAAGCCTACATGCTTTTGATGTGAAACTACTGACTGAGATTGTAGCTGCCCCGCCTCTATACTGCCACCTGGCTTAGTGGGCATTTGTAAGCCTGGGGGCCCCTAATATTCTATTGCCCGGGGGACCCATGAGTTGTCAGTCCGGCCCTGCTTCCATGTGTGTCCCTTCGCTAAAAAGGGTAATTAGCACAGCTTGGGAGAAGTCATTAGAAAAACAAAGGTTAAGGTTTGGTGGCGGAAGACAATAATCCAAATTTTATAACACACTTTGACACAATGATTATGATTTATTATTGCCCTCCTCAAATATCTGTGTGCTGATAAGTATACCTTTTGTTTTCTGATATTTCTAGGGGAAAGAACAGGACAGAATTTTGAGGAGGCAAGGAGGCCCAAACTCTCTCATAAGAAAAAATCTAGCCATGTGGAGGAGGAGGACCAGGTAGAAGAAGGAGTGGTGGAAGGGAGAGATGAGGAAGACGAAAATGTGGAAGGAGTATTTAGTGAAGAAGAAGGAGTTGGTGAAGAAGAAGGAGTTGGTGAAGAAGAAGGAGTTGGTGAAGAAGAAGGAGTTGGTGAAGAAGAAGGAGTAGTTATTGAAGGAGTTGGTCAAGAAGAAGAAGGAGTAGTTATTGAAGGAGTTGTTGTAGAAGAAGGAGTAGTTATTGAAGGAGTTGTTGTAAAAGAAGGAGGAGTTATTGAAGAAGGAGGAGTTATTGAAGAAGGAGGAGTTATTGAAGAAGGAGGAGTTATTGAAGAAGGATTGATTGTGGAAGAAGGCGAAGTTGTGGATGATGGAGAGGTGGAGATTAGTAGCACAACAGGTCAGTGTCACCGCAGCTTCACACAGGGAGAAAGAGGTGTAGATAGGCCTGCACATTACTAATGTTTTTTTTTTTTTTTTTTTATAGGGGATGAAGATGCTGCAAGCACATCCAGTAGTCCACCTTTTTCACGTGCAAGTGCACAAATTGTCATCCAACAAATTATGGAGTGTAGCACAGAGATGGATAATATGAGGCAAAGAATGGTTGTAATTGATCAAAATTACAAAAATATTATTGATATGATGGGCCGTATCAAAGACTAAATTCCCCTGCCCCCCCCCCCCCCCCCCCCATCACCCATCCGTCTTGCAAACAAAAAAAAATATTTTTAAAAAATAGGAAGATGCACACACAGTGTGTCCACATGTGCTATCTGCCATCACAGGTTATGGATTGTGTTTGCTTTGTGGGTACACCCCCTTCCTCCCTTCTCAAGCAGGTAAGAGGGAAGGGTTTGCACCCACAAAACACATGCATTGATCACCCATGATGCCAGATTGCACATGTGGACCTTTGCTATAATCCGCATTTTTGGCCCCTCTCACTCACACACAAGAATGTGTGCATCTTCCAAGTTTGGTGTGTTCCGGGGTGACATTGGGAGACTGTTGTAGTAATGACCTTGTTGTACTTAGTATTTTTAGTGGTTTGGTTAAATATTTTATATTTTTTATAAAAAATACGTTTGGTATAATCCATAGTTTTTCTTAAAAAAAAAAAAAAAAAAAAAAAATGTTTTTACTCCAAAAATGTTACATGCTCGCAAACCAAAAAATTTTTGTTAAAAATTTTTGTACCCTAACATGAGTGGCTTGTTGTTTATATATGCTCAATACCCAGTTTGTAGATGAGTGACTTGTAACTACAGCCATAAACCCAGTTTTAAGTACACACTAGCGTTTAGTTCTTACCGCTGCAAATCACAATATCAGCCTCACTTCTGCATAAAAACCTATATTCTTCCAACACCAGCTTGTTCAGTTAAGCCAGATTTTAGAAATGCTGGTAGCTCATTGGTTTGTGTGCAGAAGTGACCCTTCTATTGTGGACTTAAAAGTGGGGTATGCCTGTAATGTCCAATTGTGGTTATTTACTAAAACATGACAACTACATTTGGCACTAGAAGTGCACTAGTTTCAGAACCAAGAAGACCGAGAAAAAAAGAAAAAGCAATAATGACAAACAACTGTATATAGAGTCCAATGGTCAAATTATTTATTATATTTTGTAATATTTCTTTCTTTTGGGGGCCGAATTAGAAAGAAATATGATCTGGCATAGCTATGGCCCCCCGACCCATGAAGTACTCAACATATTTGTCGCGTACCTCACGAGCAGATTGGGTGGCCGAGCCAGCGCGACCAGTGTCCAGCCCAGGAAGGGTATCTGAGGGTAGTCCTGCCTCAGCACCGATGTTGGGTAGGTACGTCTGGGAATGCCTGCGTAAAAAATTATGCAATATGCAACAGGCAAAAACAATATGGTTCAATTTATATTCCGCCATATTTATCGCTGTCAGGAACAGGCGGAACCGGCTGGCGAGTATCCCAAAGGCATTCTCGACTACCCTCCGGGCCCTGGCTAGCCTAAAATTGAACACCCTCCTCTCCGGGGTAAGAGTCCTCTGGGGAAAAGGCCACATGAGGTGAGGTCCAAGCCCGAAAGCTTCGTCCGCTAAAAAAACAAACGGAAGTCCTTCCACATTGTCTTCATCCGGTGGCAGTTCAAGACCACCAGTTTGTAGACGCCTGTAAAATTCGGTCCGCGCGAACACTCCCCCATCAGACAGCCGGCCGTTCTTCCCCACGTCCACATACAAAAATTCGTAGTGTGCCGACACCACCGCCATCAACACGATACTATGAAAACCTTTGTAGTTAAAATAGTAGGACCCCGAACGGGGTGGTGGCACTATGCGGACGTGTTTCCCATCTATTGCTCCTCCGCAGTTTGGAAAATCACAACGCAGGGCAAATTGGGAAGCCACAGTCTGCCATTCCTGTGGCGTGGAGGGAAACTGTGGGGACAAAAAAAATTCTAAAATTAGTACTTAGGCACATAAACATTGCAAACACAATACAAAAACCATACTTGTGCACCATCACACAGTATTAACAATTTTATCTTATTATTGGGGTGGAGTTGTGGCCACTAAAAAATCCCAGTTATTATCACACTCCCCACCCCTCTGATGGGGCAACATTTTAGGGGGGGTCGGGGTTGAACTACAATGCAGCAAAGAAAAATATGCCACACACACCAAAAAAAAAAAGGCTAGGTGTGTTTGTCCCTAGGATAGCATGCTGGACAGGTTAATAGTGATGCAAGGAAAAAATATGTAGGTAGGCCAACAAAAAGAACATGGAAAGCTTAACAACATGCATGCATGGGGAGAAAAGGCAACATTCAACACTCAGCATGGAAAAATCATGGTCATTATAGGGAACAAATGCCAAAAAAAAAATATTCTACCTTTTATAAAGACAGAGAATGTGAGCTTCAGAAAAGAGGAAACGTACCTTCAGATACTCCTCCTGCATGACTTGTATGACAGCAGAACACGTCTCCGGTATGATGATCCCAAGCGCCTGGGGAGAGATGCCTGTTGAGAACTTGAGGTCCTGCAGGCTCCTCCCAGTCGCCAGGTACCGCAACGTGGCAATAAGTCTCTGCTCGGCCGTGATCGCTTGGCGCATCACAGTGTCCTGCCTCGTGATATAGGGGGACAGAAGATCCAGCAGACGGTTGAAAACGGGGTCCGTCATACGGAGAAAGTTCCTGAAGTCATCAGGATTATTCTCCTGGATTTCCCTAAGCAGAGGCATATGAGAGAATCGGTCACGCTGGCGCAACCAATTCTTGGCCCAGGAACTCCTCCTCCCCCTGTTCCTGGCCAAAGGTCTGGAATAATTATAACATCCAGAAGCAAGCCCATATCCAGCACGAACTCTAGCAAAGTTACGCTGCTGCTCCATAATGGCTTCAAACCGGCCGGCTGGTCAGTCAAGAACACACTCAAACAGAAAGCACCCCCTAATCCAGCAAGACCTGCAAAATACGCTCGACAAACAGATACCCGCGGACAGAACGCCACTGCAAAGCAGAAACAACCTGACAGCCAGCACTGACTGTCAAATACGCACCCACAAGCACACACTGAACCAGAGAATACGACCTGTAAAGCGCGGAGACCGAAAAGCGCGAATCGGCTCTAACCAAACCTTTGCTAACACGTTACTAGCAAAAGAGGAACAGAGGGCGGCGCCGTAAGCTTTGGTCTTCCCCTTTATAGTGACGTCGTACGTGGTTTACGTGCACGCGTTCTGGTCCGAGGAGATTTCTATCCGATCGTGTGTACGCACAGCAGACCAACAGACAGATTTGCTGCGTCGGCTAGAAACGGTCGGCCCGACACATTTGAACAAATCTGCCCCCTCGTGTGTACGCGGCCTTAGATTGTATGTGTGCAGGGTTTGATTACTGCCCCCTACTCACACCTCCTCCTATTGAATCTTAACAATTAGCAAAAGAAAAGATCAAATATATGGTAACAATACTGAGTTGGACTTCCAACATAAACTAAAAGTAGTTTAACTAAAACAATTTTAGCATGGCTCTAACTACGCAAAAGATTATGTCGTACATTGTATAAGAAAGGATAAAATCTACTTAGACCAGGTTAATATAAGATGACCTCAGATGGAAAAAAAAGGTCTTAACTATTATCAAGAGTATACTTTTTAAATAAACATAAATAAAGAAATATTAATAATATTATATAATCTTATACAAGATATTGGAACTATGTACAATTGGTATAATAATAATCAAGGAAATAAATGTTCTGCTACCAGAACTATATAAAAAGTAAATTGAAAAAGGAGAGAGAGAATAGGGAGAAAATGCAGAAGAGAGAAAGAACTTTAGTTGGTTTTTAATCCATTTGCCGCAGAAGACCTGAGAACTTTAATGCATAACTACGGTTGAGAGCGGTAGGACCGCCTACTGCACATTTACGTCGGCAGAATGGCACGGCTGGGCACATCAACGTATATATACGTTGATTTTAGTACCCAGCCGTGGGTCACGGGTGCACGCCCGCTGCCCGCTCCCGTGACCCGGTCTGAAGCTCCAGGACCGGGACCGCGGGACTCGCGGACCCGATTGCCGCTGCAGTGCAGCGATCCGTCCCTGGAGCTGAAAAACGGGGAGAGCCGTGTGTAAACACGGCTTCCCCGTGCTTCTCTGTGGCCGCAGCATCGATCACGTCATCCCTGTTATAGGGGGACGCGATCGATGACGTCACACCTACAGCCACACCCCCCTACAGTTGTAAACACACACACAGGGAACACTCAAAGTCACAGCGCCCCCTGTGGTTAACTCCCAAACTGCAACTGTCATTTCCACAGTAAACAATGCAATGTAAATTGTCCCAAAAATGTGTAAAAATTGTCCAAAGTGTCCGCCATAATGTCGCAGTCACGAAAAAATCGCTGATCGCTGCTATTAGTAGTAAAAAAAAAATAATTAATAAAAATGCAATAAAACTATCCCTTATTTTGTAAACGCTATAAATTTTGCGAAAACCAACCGATAAACGCTTATTGCGATTTTTTTTACCAAAAATATGTAGAAGAATATGTATCGGCCTAAACTGAGGAAAAAAAATGTTTTTTTATATATTTTTGGGGGTCATTTATTATAGCAAAAAGTAAAAAATATTGCATTTTTTTTAAATTGTCGCTCTATTTTTGTTTATAGCGCAAAAAACAAATACCACCAAAAGAAAGCTCTATTTGTGGGGAAAAAAGGACGCCAATTTTGTTTGGGAGCCACGTCGCACGACCCCGCAATTGTCAGTTAAAACGACGCTGTGCAGAATCGCAAAAAGGGGCAAGGTCCTTTACCTGCGTTTTGGTCCGGGTCTTAAGTGGTTAAACTATATATATATATATATATATATATATATATATATATAGGCCTTCAGCTGCAGCCATGATCTTGGTGTCATTTTCTAGTGACAGAGATGGCCTTTCTGGTAAAAGTAATAATAGAGTAATGCACTATAATACATGGAAATCTCAATATCATGCAACATTAAAAAATTGCAACAGCCACCATTTTATTTTCCAGGGTGTCTGGTTCAGAAACTATGATGTTTTGGTATTTTAACCGATTTTCAAGCAAAAAATGCTGTTTTTATATGCATGTGAAAATTACGACAATAAGGGGGTAAAATGTATACAAACTGAGGACCATTGTAGTATAAACCCCTGCAGAAAATCATAACTGAAACTGTAATTATTTATTGAAGCGACACAACACAGCAACACAGAACAGTTTTGAAACAGAGACGCCTCCTATTTGCAAGTCTTACAAGTAGAGATATATATGACTCTATGAATTGACCTAGAGTTGTGAAGATAAAACAAAAATGTGCTCTCTGGGGATTTAAGAGGATCCAACAAAGGTCAATGAAGTTACTGAAGCCCTCAAAACTGCAGTGATAATTATTAGCAGATTATGTACTGCAGGTAATAATCCATGAAAGGTGAGAGACCTAAATGAACTCAAGACCTGTCAATTTTCAGTGATTTTAGCTGCAATAAAATGATCCATCAATGATCACTACCTATTTAGATTTTAAGACTTTTTCTTGTTTAATTACTTGAACACTTGGTTTTTACATGAGAGAGCAATAAATATGTCAGTCTTCAGTGAGGTAAAGCAGCTTTAACCTTTTTCCTCCATAGTTAGGAATGTTTTGACCTTGGTTCATACCAGTGTACATAAAAGCAATAGGTTTCCTGTTAGGATAACCACCAAAAGAGCCTAATTTCGTCAAGCATTCTAATATGGATGACATACTAAGAATTCTGAATACATATTTTGCATTCACATATAGGAATACATAACTTGACTTTGGCCTTTATCTTTCTTTACAGCTATCATTTTTCAGTATTCCATATAGCCCAAAAATATACTGTATCTCAGCAAATGTAAAAAAAAAATTATCTCAGCAATTTTTACATTCTACTACAGAATGCCCATTATATATGAAACAAATGTATACTGTGCTAAGACTGACTTGTGTAATAAATTATTTTTACACAGCTGCCATTAATCCATGTTGGGTGCATAGCCACGTCTTCTACATCATGTCAATTAAGCTAAAGCTACATTAGTGATATGATGTGTGGTGAGATCTTTTTAATAGGTATTACCTTTAGTATGCTACTGTCAGAGATTCGTAAAAAGAAAGTAACATTATCACATTTATAATTATTTTCTGTGATCGTTATTCATGTAATAAAGTATCACAGGCAGAATCTATCCCTTCAAGTGCTGTGTCTTAGTCAAGCCAATTATGACTAAATTACTGCATGTTCTGTGCTGTATCAACTAATTAAAGATGAATTAATAAAATTATAATTCCATTTGATGGCACCGTCTACAGCTGTTTATGAGAGCTAAATGTTGTTTGACATCTGGCTAAATGGTTAGCTTTTAGAAAGTAGAACTACTAAACACCTGGCTGGAATGCAAAATCTGTGAGAGTTTAGATCCAGTTATCTGCTCCAAGGTGTCATTGAATTTATGAGCATACCTTAACTTCTTTAACCATAACATATATTATTCCCACAGCCATTCTTAAATGAACCATAGTCCTCACTAGGGACTGAGGCAAAGCGACTAAAACAGAAAGCTCGTATCTTTCCAACTGACTTATCTCACTGAGATGTAGTTAATATCCATTTCAAATAAATTGTCCACCAGTTATTTTATGACTGGATGACAAAGGTTAATTAACCTTTTATACCTCTATGTGCTTTTTATTTTTTCAAATCCATGAGAAAAAGAATGACTACATTATCTGTCTAGGTCCACTTAAAGAGGTTGTAAAAGTTTGTTTTTTATTTTCTAAATACAGTAGGTTCCTTTTAGCTAGTGCATTGTTGGTTCACTTACCTTTTCCTTCGATTTCCCTTCTAAGCCCAAGTTCACACTGGGCTGCGGGAGTGAAGCCGTGCGAGTTCAGCTGAACTCGCACGATTTCACTACCACTGGCAGTCCCGATTTCGGCCGCGTTTTCAGAGACATCTGTGCAGGTTTCTGCACAGATGTCAATGTAAATCGCGGCCCGAAATCGCAAAAAGTAGTACAGGAAATCGGTGTCATTAGTACGGTGCCGCCAATTTGAGATGCGATTTGACATGTCAAATTGCATCTCAAATCGTACCCAATGTGACCTAAATATTTTTTTCTTTGTTTTCTTTGTCTGAGTTTCTCACGTTCGGTTCCTCCTCAGTAAGCTGTTCTGGCTGACTAACCCCCAGCTGATGATGGGGGCTAGCTTACTGAGGAGGAACAGGAAGTGAGAAATTTAGACAAAGAAAAAAAAACATTTAGAAGGGAAATCAAAGGAAAAGGTTAGAGAACCAACAATGCACTAGCTTAAAGGATCAGTAAAGGAAAAAAAATGCTAAATAGCTTGCTTTACCTTATAGCAGTCCTGCTTTCATGTCCTCCATGTCCGTTTTTGCTTAGAAGTTGCTGTTTTCCCTTGCTGAACTCCACACTTCCTGCTTGTCTGGCTCCTTATGAAAAAACTCATGGTAGCTTTTCATTGTGGTCCATGATCAAGAAGATGTGATTACTATGTGTCTAAAACTCCTCAGAACCAATCAGATTCATTTTAAAAACAAACACTGCCCTGTGTTTGTTTGTTTTTGTTCTGTGTGTCTCTGCACACACAGAACAAACTGAAACTAGTCTAAAACCGAAACTAAACTGCAGGCACATTATATAATTGATTTTTAGCTATTTTTAATCATGTTTAAAAGGAATCAGATAACTATTATGTCTCTATACCCTGTAAACAGTCATTTCAGCAAAAACAAATTTTCCTTTACTACTCCTTTAAAGGAACCTATTTACAAAAAAAAACCTTAACAACCCTTTTAAAGGTGATCTTTGGGCTGGAGAAAAAAAAGTTACTCTTCCAATGGTTTCCCCTCCATACTGCAAGCAATAAATGCTTATTTTGTCTAGGGAATGCTGAATAGGGTGAAATAATTACCTTATTTCTCACTCCTGCAGGCTTCCTCCACTTTATAAGACTGGTCCTCTGAAGCAGCTCCTCCTATTTGCCTAACTGCAGCTTTCTGACATCATCAGCTACAATGAAGGACCATTGGTCCTGGATTGTATTTAAGAATGCTTAAGGCCTACCCACATCTCAGGAACTTCGGACAGTGGTGAAACTTCCCAGGTAATGGGGAGAAAGGAATATTTGCAGCAGCCTTGCCTTGCACCCCCTTATCCCCCCAACCCTGTGACGGCAGGATCCTGGAGAAATCTTCACTGCAGGAATGCTGGTCCTTCGCCTGTCTCGAAATGTCTGCCAATGTGGTGGTTAGGAGGTTCAGGTCTTCACAAAGAACAGCAATTCAGAAGATCCAAAAAGGGGAATGCAAACTACTTCCACAAGCAATTGTATTTATTTATTTCGGGTACTTATATAGTGCAGTCAGCTTACGTAGTGCTTCACACATATACTGTTTATTGTACATTCACATCAGTCCCTGCCCTCAAGGAGCTTACAATCTAAGGTTCCTAACTCACATTCATACATACACATACTAGGGCCAATTTAGACAAGAACCAATTAACCTACCAGCATGTCCTTGGAGTGTGGGGAGAAACCGGAGTACCTAGAGGAGACCGGCACAGGCACAGGGAGAACATGCATTGGTTAGACTACTTGTAAAACTAACTATGAATAGAGGAGAGTCTGATTATTCACAGGATTCCCCCATTCACATATCATGACACAAGCATTTTAAATAAGAACAGTTATCTACATTATATATGATGACGCCAAGGGCCTGCCCACAGCCTGGAGTTTTCAGGAGAAGAGGACAGCACCAGAGTATGTCATAGCAGGGGTTAGAGAGTATAACATACTGTTCAGCTTCCCCTAGGACTAACATGCATGCAGGGGTGGACTGACAAATCATGGGGCACCCGGGCAATAGAAGATTATGGGGCCCCCGAGCTTACAGATGGCCACCAAGCCAGGAGGTGTTAAATATCTAAAATATCTGGATTTTCACATCAATGGTCAGTCCGCCCCTGCATGCATGTGACCCTTGCACTGTGGAGGAACTTCACTGTAAGGGCTTTATTCCCAATCTTGGAGTTGAGATTAAGGTGCATGACAATGTTAATGATACAGTAGTTGGTAAATGTTTTGCCTTGCTTGAACTCGCACATATTTTTCTTCTCAGAAAACAATTATTTAGTTCTTATAGTAGATTCTGTGATAGTCTACTCTGTGCTCATGTCACTGATCAATAAATAAGCTCCCAACTCAGCAGGAAAGTACTCTGCAATAGAACTTTATAAAACCAGTATTCTTTTTATTTATTTTTCTCAGTAAAACAATGATTAAAGAAGTAACGGAAAAATGCACTTCCTGTCTAACAGAATGCTTGCAATATGGATTAACATGAGATTTAAATATAGCATATATTTATGAAATAAGCACCCGAGGGCTTTCACACTGAGGCGATGCGCTGGCGGGAGAGAAAAAAAATCTCCTGTCAGCAGCATCTTTGGAGCGGTGAGAGGAGTGGCGTGTATACCGCTCCTTTACCGCTCCTTCCCATTTAAAACAATGGGAAACTGCAGCAATACCGCCCGCAATGCGCCTCTGCAGAGGCGCATTGCGGGCGGTATTAACCCTTTATCGGTCGTTAGCGGGGGTTAATGCTGCACCGCTAGCGGCCGAATCCTGCGGCAAATCCGACAGTATATCGCCGCTATTTTTAGCGGCGCTATACCGCCACCACGGCTCCCGCCCCAGTCTGAAAGGGGCCTTAATACATATGGTATATTTTGTGCAAATTCTGTTCCTGCTTTGCTAGATGATGCCTTTTCTTTACCGCCCCTTCTTTTAGTACAAGTCTAAGTGTATTCCAACAAACTGAGAAAACAATGCACTGCCTGTGTGGCTAGTACCTCAAGTGAAAAAGATATTCAGCGCTGGAAAATAAATTATTAAACTAGAACCTAAACTATGCAAGCCAGCACTGGAGATAATTCATAAAAAATCCCAATAGCAAATATATATAGAAAAAGTGCAGCGCAAATATAAACAAATATAAATACTGTGACCAGTATATAAACTAAAAAGTGCATAGAAAATAAATAATCGTGATAATAAGGTCCATGTGTGAAAAAAAGTCCATAAATCAATCAATCCGCAGCCAGACCCAGCAGACAAAGGATTCCAGAATGGAAGTGAAAAAGATGACACCAAAAGATATCCTCCACCAGTGACAGATGGACTCTCACCTCTGTACTTTGACCCGTATGGATCTCAAAGCTTAATCTGTGTAATCAGAGCTTCAGCTGCCAGCTCCCATAGGAAACGAATGGATGGAAATGACACCTTAGATCCGGACCCAATGGCTTAAACCGATCATAACATCATATCTTTCTTCTTTCTTTTTTCCATATGATGTTATGATCGGTTTAAGCCATTGGGTCCGGATCTAAGGTGTCATTTCCATCCATTCGTTTCCTATGGGAGCTGGCAGCTGAAGCTCTGATTACACAGATTAAGCTTTGAGATCCATACGGGTCAAAGTACAGAGGTGAGAGTCCATCTGTCACTGGTGGAGGATATCTTTTGGTGTCATCTTTTTCACTTCCATTCTGGAATCCTTTGTCTGCTGGGTCTGGCTGCGGATTGATTGATTTATGGACTTTTTTTCACACATGGACCTTATTATCACGATTATTTATTTTCTATGCACTTTTTAGTTCATATACTGGTCACAGTATTTATATTTGGCTAGTACCTCAACAGGTGTTACACAAAGAGTAGAGTATACGTAAGGGCTAAAGTTCCCTGTAACGCTAATCCGTAAATATTTGCATTTAATACAGTTCCAAAAATACCAAACAAGCATGTAAAAATATAAAATGCAATTTAAAAATGTCTCTCAAAATAGGCATTTACAAAGCAAATGCTATTCTTTTACTTTAATTGTCCAAAAAAAATACATCAACTATTTTCTTTTACATTTAAATATCTACCGTTATAGTATACAGAGAACAATTACTGTTTTAGTTATCTATAAAAATAAGTGGTGGCCTACATATATTTAGTTCCCTAGTATGCCTGTTTTTTTTTTTTAAATCTGATGGGACACCCACTTCATGGAATTAGAAGTATATTGTTGTGCATTGATAACCTGAAATCGCAATGGGTCAAGGTTCTTTCTGAGCAGGGAGCATAATCTTTACTCCATCTCTCCTACAAAGGCATACAAACTTAATGAAATGTTTAGACACAAATTCAGAAAAACTGTGTAAAAGTGACTTATGTTTTAGAAGATATATCTTGTTGGAGTTATTATCACAGTTGATATGAATTTTGCATTTAAGAATGTGCTAAATATATATATCTGTGTGTCTTTGAATGTGAGCTGTTGACAGGGGAATGCAAAGTGAGTTGTAGATGGTGGAAAGTGAACTGTGAACAGGGGTGCAGAGTTGATCTCTGGGTAGGGGTAGAGAGGCGAGCTGTGGATAGGGGTAAAAGAGGTGGGCTGTGGATGGAGGAAAACAAGGTGAGCTGTGGAAAGAAGTAGAAGAGGTGAGTGATGGACAGGGGGAGACGAGGTGAACTGTAAAATAAGAATGAAGTGGTGAGCTGTGGATGAGAGAAGAAGATGTTAGCCATTGATTAGGGTTGCAGAGGTGAGCTGTGACCAGGGAGTACTGAGGTGAACAGTGGATGGGGAGTGGGGTAACAAAGAGGTATGCAGAGGTGAGCAATAAATGGTTAGTTTGGAGGGGGAGGGAATGTAAGTATTCCCTTATGCTGATTATGCTATGTACTATGCACTCCTCAGTGCATAGGTACTGCAGTTTTGAAGGGGTGGAGTTGGCCAGGGAGGGCTAGTTCCTGCAACTTTTATGTGGGAAAAAAATGTCTTGGCCATCAGGGAACTGGGAAAGATCTATGTCATAAAAGCCACTTACCTTTCACTGCACCACTGGGGAGATGGTGTCACATACCTGGATAGTGAGCCTGACATGAAGAGGAAGGCCTCTCTACAGCCCCGGCTCAGGGGCCACTGGTAGTGAAGCAACAGCCACAAGAGCATGGCAGTAGTCTGCATGATAGCAGTTGTCAACAGCCCAGTGTGGCAGCAGTGCTGGTGGCAGATGAGCTGGCATGAAGCTTGACTGGCAGCAGGTCGTGGATGGGCAGCAAGAAACAGGAGCCATATGTGAGCTTGTTGGACTGAAGGAGCTGTAGCAGGCTGGATGAGCAGGATGCAGGGTCAGACAAGCCAGTTCGGTAGCGGTTAGAAAGGAATCAAGAACAAAGTACACAGAAGCTGTAGGCCAAACAGCAGTGAACCAATGTTGCAGCCATATTTAAAAAGCCCATTTGGCGCCAGTATTGGTGACAGGCGCATGTCAGGCCTTGCATATCTACCTGTCCAGTCACTGGCCTGATCATGCGCGTATGTAGACAGCTGGGAAAGATATTGCACTGACCGGCTATGCCATGTGTGTATATATATATATATATATATATATATATAACCCCTACATATGTGTTCAAGCTTTAGGGTGCACACCCTGATGGAATAGGCTGTGCACACCTATGATAGCAGCTAGTTCTTAATTGGTCGGTACAAACTGACCCCAGATCTAAATATATGAAAATGTCTTACAAGTTTTTTAATATACCTTTAACAACGTACATCCTGGGGGGTTAAGCACAAACCAAACCTTACCTTGACATGTTTTTTCTTGCTAATTCTGTTATGTATTTTCTAGTCCCTCATGTTAACTACAGTGTTTACAGGGACACTTCCCATCGGATGCATGTGCTGAGGATGCAGGTAGCACCCAATACATTAATGCACTCACTTTGCGAGGAGGCACTATGTTTTGACCCTGAATTCTCTCTCATGCCTTTCTTCTTCTCTATTTTATTCCCACTATTTCCTAATTGTTTGCCTTAGGATATTCTCTTCTGCTTGCAGCACTGTGACTTGCAGGTAGAGATGAGCCGAATACCCCTGTGTTCGGTTTGCAACAGATCCCCTAAACAGGGGAAAAGTTCTAACCCAAATGGCGACCCCCATTAAAGTCTATAGGAGCCGAACCGCATAAAATCAAAAGGGCCCATTTTGAAGGCGTATATGCAAGTAATTGGCCATGAAAAGGGTCTGGGTGCTGCCTTGGGGTACATGTATTAATGCAAAAAAAAAAAACAATAGGTTTTTCAGAAGCAGTGATTTTAATGATGCTTAAAGTGCAACAATAAAAATGAAAAATCCCTTTAACCACTTGCCGACCAGGCACCTTCATTATACTGCAGCAGGTCGACGTGATCCCATGAGCCGTCGTAGCTGTACATCAGCTCCTTTAAGCGGGATAGTAGGCACTGCATTGCGGTGGTGCTGATGCTTGTGACCGGCAGTCGCAATGACCGCCGGACACGCACGATCGTGAGAGGCAGAACAGGGATGTGTGTGTCTAAACACAGACAACCCTGTTCTGTGAAGAGGAGATGCAGATCGAATGTTTATAATAGCTAGGAACCACGATATGTCATGTCCTCTAGTCAGTCTCCTCCCCCACAGTTAGAACACATGCTAGGGAACACAGTTAACTTCTTGATTGCCCTCCTAGTGTTAGCCCCTTCCCTGCCAGTGACATTTATACAGTACTCAGTGCATTTTTATAGCACTGATCGCTGTATAATTGTCAATCATCCCAAACCTGAGTCAAAAATGTATTCATTTATTACATATATAAAAGAAAAAACATACATAAATCACATTAAAATTATTTGAATAAACACTCAAAGGTTTCCCCAAGAGGTATCTGTTGATGGAGTGTTTCTCTCAGATTAACCAGTCCTCTACTAGTTTCACGGTAAAAAACACTGCTTCATCAGGAGGAGTAATCTATAAGATAAATAGTCAAATAAAACACAAGAACATAGAATGAAAGTTTATAGCAAGCATAATATAGATGTACAGTTCAGCAGTGACATTGGAAAGTTGCTTACCCAGCAAGTCAATTGCCATGTACAAGGCCCAGACATTCAAAAAATCCCCCCCGTGACAGACAAGGGGGATTTTGCGGAGTTAAAGGGGTTGTAAAGGTAAAAAAAAAAAATCCCTAAATAGCTTCCTACCTCATCCTTCTAGTTTGCTTTTAAATGTCCTTATTTCTTCTGAGAAATCCTCACTTCCTGTTCTTCTGTCTGTAACTATACACAGTAATGTGACACGTTCTCCCTGGTGTGGAGAAAGCCTCTTGAGGGGGCGAGCAGGAGTGTTAGGATGACCACTAACACACAGCTCTTTTCTCTATCTGCAAAGTAGAGAGCATCCTTACTCTCCTGCTCGCCCCCTAAAGGGGCTTTCTCCACACCAGGGAGTAAGTGTCGCATCCCTGTGTGTAGTTACATACAGAAGAACAGGAAGTGAGGATTTCTCAGAATAAATAAGGACATTTAAAAGCAAAATCGAAGGATGACATAAGTGAAGAAGGACTGCACTGAGGTAAAGGAAGCTATTTAGGGAACAAAAATTTATCTTTACAACTCAACAAGTCTGGATAAAAGTAAGGGTAGAAGTATAAAAGGTAATGGATCAAATATTACCCATACAGGGATTAAAAAGGTGCTCCAGGGAGTGGACAAAAATACGCTTATTGCAATTTTTATTACCAAAAATATATAGAAGAATACACTGAGAAAACTGAGATTTTTTTTTTAAATTGACGATATTTATTATAGCAAAAAGTACAAAATATTGTGTTTTTTTCAAAATGTCGCTCTTTTTTTTAAAATTATCAAATACCACCAAAAGAAAGCTCTATTTGTGGGGGGAAAAAAAATTTCAATTTTGTTTGGGTACAACGTTGCACGACCGCGTAAATGTCAGTTCAAGCGAAGCAGTGCAGTATTGCAAAAAATGACCAGCTCATTGAGCAACCAAATCTTCCAGGGCTGAAGTGGTTAAATATAGTGCCTGGTCCGTAAAGGAGAGTTAAGTGGCACATCTGTAGCATGCATTGTACATGCTGCAGCAAAAAAAAAATAGAAAAAAAAATAAAGTCAAATCACATTTAAAATTATGGTTGCAATTGCCGTGTTGATGGGAACATGGGCCTTAGCCCCACGACTGTGGCCAGGGGTTATAGGGGACTGTGGCCAGGGGGCTTATTGGAATCTGAAAGCCCCCTTTAACAAGGAGGCCCCCAGATCCCATTCTCTCCCCTATGTGAATGAGAATAGGGTCCATATTACCCCTACCTATTCACTGAAAAAGTGGTAAAAACACACCGTTTTTGACAACTCCTTTATTAAAAAACAAAACGAAAAAACAATAGTGTCCCCCTAATGTAAATGCATCGTCAATCACACTAAAAGCTGCCTCTGCAAAGAGGATAGTGGTTGGGGTGCGGTAAACGTGCAGCCCATATGCAGGGTTTTACTACATCCCAACCTTATGTGCTGATTTAAGGCTGCTTTAGAATTCAATGCCTGTGTGAAAGAATCCTAACTAATTATTTTATATTTTATTATTATTTATTTTTTTACTTGTGTTTCACTGTTCACTGCTTTTTAATATTGAGTACACTAGCAGTCTTGTCTGCTGCTCAGCTATGATTTGTACATACTTTTTGTTATGTCTTGGTTCTTGATACATAACTCAGGACTCCACTGTGTATTACCACAGTATAGGCATGTGATAAAGATGTAGTATGTAGTCTTTAGATCAACCTGGGGTCGGGAGCCCCTCAGGGGTCAAATGATGATTTGCCAGGGGTCCCAGAATCATGGGCTGTTCTTGAAGCCCGCAACGGTCTCCCTGCCTTTTTGTGGCCACCTGTTACAGTCACGTTATTTTGTTTCTAGATAACCTAATAGAGTTCCAGCTAGAGAGGTTTCTCAGATTAAACCACAACTGCACTCTCTTGTATAAACAGAAAGTTAAGGGTTTATCTCATCACAACCTCTGTTTGGAGACCAACCAAAAAGGAGCGTATTCAGTTCAATGATAAGCAGGCATAGATATGTCAAGTATAGATTAATTGATGAATCAAGCTAATGATAAGCAGACATAGATATGACCCTATAGGTTCGGACCATTAGTAGTTGGACATCAAGTATGGTATTCAATGGCAGATCATGTTCATAGTATGATTAATCAGTCAAAGTGCTCTAACAATGATATGACCCTATAGGTTCGGACCGTGAGTAGTTGGACATCGAGTATGGTATTCAATGGTAGTTCCTGTTCATAGTATGATTAAACAGTCAAAGTGTTGTAATAAGGAGCAATATCATCAAGTCATAGCATTTATACAGAGCATCTTCTGAAAGCACTAGCCTGGTAGTAGTTACTGTCTAATACTCAAAATACTTGCGGTTCAGCAGGTTTTGGAGTGTCAGCTCCTATTTCAAGTAGACAGCTGCAGCAGGGTGGATCCAATCAAGAAAGCTCTGGACCTGGGTAATTGCAGGTTTGATGGAGAGTAGTGCAGAGTTCCTGGAAGCAGGGTTCTGAGAGATGGTAGGTTCCTGGTTCCTATGGGAAGCGGGGTTCCACCCACTTGCTTGAGTACTGGACCTTGTTATTACAGGTGCGGAGTTCTGAGGGGTCCCAGGTGACGGCAGGTGCCCAACAAAATAGTGGAACAACCTGCCATCATTCCTAGGGCTTTAAATAGTGCGCGCGGCGCGGGAGAATGTGCATCACGCTGGGCTCACTTCCGCGTTCCAGCGTGGAACGCAAAACAGTGCGCACCGGAAGTGATGCGCCTGTTTCACAGCGGATGTCTGGGGAGGAGAGAAGCTCCGAGGAGAAAGGGAAAGGAACGCCAGTGGCGTTACATACTCCCCTCCTCAAGGGGGCACCTAGAGTGCACTTTGTCGGACATGGTCGGTTGGGGTACCTACGATGGAATAGTTTGATAAGGCGAGGAGCATGGAGGTGTGAAGAGTCTTCCCAGGAGTCTTCGAGTTGACTGTAACCCTTCCAACGTATCAAATACTGGAAAGTAGAACCCCTTTTTCTACAATCCAAAATTTTCTCAACTTCATATTCAGTTTCACCCAAAATTTCAACTGGAGGTGGGGGAACTGAATCCCTGTTGGGGAATGGGTTTGGTACAAATGGTTTAAGGAGTGAAACATGGAAGGAGGAGTGGATCTTCCAATCAGTTGGTAAAGTTAATTTGACTGCGTTAGGATTTATCACATGTGATATTGGGAAAGGGCCAGTGAATTGTCTGCCAAGTTTCTTGGAGGGTATTTTGAGACGTAGATTTTTGGTGGATAACCAAACAAGGTCTCCTACCTTGTAGACAGGTGGTTTTGATCTGTGAGCGTCATAATAGCGTTTTTGTCGTTTCTGAGCAGCTTCTAAGTTATTATGAAGAATTCGCAGAGTGTCCTTTAGGGTTGAAAGGTATTGTCTTACAGCAGGAACTTTGTTTGAGAGGACAGTGGACGGTATACTTTGTGGGTGATAACCATAATTTGCATAGAATGGTGAAAATCTGGATGAAGAACTGGTGGCATTATTGTAAGAGAATTCAGCATGGGGAAGCAGTTGGTACCAATCATCTTGCAAGTGTGTACAATAACAACGTAAATATTGTTCTAGGATCTGGTTAACCCTTTCTGTCTGTCCGTTTGTTTGGGGGTGATAAGCACTAGACATGCGGTGGTCAATTCCTAGTGCATGACATAGAGCCTTCCAGAACTTAGAGATGAACTGAGATCCTCGATCAGAAATGATTTGAGAAGGAAGGCCATGTAATCTGAGGACATTATTGATGAAAGCTGTTGCTGTTTCAGAAGAAGTTGGTAAATCTTTTAAAGGAATGAAGTGTGCCATCTTTGTGAGTAGATCAACTGTGACCATGATAGTATTTGAATCGTTTGACCGAGGAAGATCGACAATAAAGTCCATCGAGACAACCTCCCAGGGCCGGTTTGGTATGGGAATGGAGGATAAAAGACCAAAAGGAGGTTTTCTTGATAGTTTATTACTAGCGCAGATGAGACAGGAATTAACGTATTCATGGACCATTTTAGCCATATGGGGCCACCAATAATCTCTTCTAAGGAGATGTATTGTCTTATTGATACCCGGGTGGCCGGCTAGTGGGGAGTCATGTAACTGTTTAAGAAGAGTCAATTGTAGGCTGGGAGGAACATATAGCTTATTCTTAAAAGTGTATGTACCATCTGATTGCCTTGAGGTTCCTTTAGGTAAAGAGGAGACATCCTTGGGTGTGTTCTGGGATATTAATTCTCGAAAGGAAGAGGCTATTCCAATAAAGCGGTTAGAAGGGATGATAGAAGAAGGAGGACCTTCAATGATCTGTTCTTCATTGATCCGGGACAATGAATCAGCCTTTAAATTCTGGGTGCCTGGTCTATAAGATATAAGAAAATCAAATCTATCAAAGAACAAGCTCCACCTGACTTGACGGGCTGAGAGAGTCTTGCAGGCCTTTAAATGTTGTAAGTTACGGTGATCAGTGAGAATCAATACAGGGTGCGTAGAACCTTCTAGGAGATGCCTCCAGTTTGCTAAGGCATCTCTTATTGCCAGTAGTTCTTTCTCACCGATAGGATAATTCTTCTCTGCAGAATTTAAAGTTCTAGAGTAGAATGCGACTGGGTGTAGAGGTTCAGATAGGGTAGCTTGTTGTGAAAGGACGGCACCTAAAGCGAAGTGAGAAGCATCCACTTCTAAGGTGAAATGACACTGAGGGTCAGGTAGTTGGAGGATTGGAGCAGAGGTGTAAGAAAGTTTAAGTGCATCAAAAGACTTCTGCGCTTGTACAGTCCAGCTGAAAGGTGTTTTTTTACTAGTTAGGGCATTCAGAGGTTTTACAATTTCTGAGAAATTCTTAATGAATTTGCGGTAATAATTTGAAAACCCAAGAAATCGTTGCAAGGCCTTTCTGGACTGGGGAATAGGCCAAGAGAGGATGCATTCAACTTTAGAACGATCCATCTGCATCCCATCGGGAGTAATCTGATAGCCAAGAAATGAAATACTGGTTTGGTTGAAGACACACTTCTCCAGCTTAACGTATAAGCAGTGTGTTCTAAGCCTTGATAGTACCCATCGTACATGTTTAGTATGTTCCTTGAGGTTGTCTGAGAAAATCAAAATGTCATCAAGATAAATTACAACGCAAATGTCTAACAAGTCCCGAAAAATATCGTTAATGAACCTTTGGAAAGTTGCGGGGGCGTTGCACAACCCGAAAGGCATAACCATATACTCGAATAGTCCGTAGCGGGTCTTGAAGGCGGTTTTCCATTCGTCCCCAGAACGAATTCTGATCAAATTATAGGCGCCCCTAAGATCTAATTTTGTAAAGATTTTGGAGGTCTGGAGACGTTCTATGAGCTCCGGAATGAGAGGTAAAGGATACCGATTTTTTATTGTGATATTATTGAGGGACCTGTAGTCAATAATAGGTCGAAGTGAACCGTCCTTATTCTTTACAAAAAACATTGCGGCGCTTGTCGGGGAAGTGGACGGCCTAATGAAACCCTTCCTCAGGTTGTCATCGAGGTAGTCTTTGAGATGAACAAGCTCTGGTTGGGAGAGGGGATAAATTCGAGCGGTTGGCAGGGGGGAGTCTGGAATGAGGTCAATCGGGCAGTCATATATGCGATGAGGAGGAAGTATTTCCGCATTAGTTTTACTAAAAACATCGGAGAAATCATTTCAGTAGGAAGGGAGAGCATTGTTTTGTTCAGTGGTCAAAAGCAAGTTATATACAGGATAACAGGTATGTTCACAAAATGAGGAGTCAAGAATAATTGAGTTACTGAGCCACTGGAATGTTGGTTGGTGAAGAAGTAACCATGGTAAGCCTAAAATTATAGGAAAAGTGGGTGAACGAATGATATCAAACACAAGGGTTTCCGTATGGCCATTGCCACAGGAGACCAACAAAGGTGAAGTTTGAGTGTGTACAGGCCCATACGAGGAAGTAGAGCCATCAATAAAAGTGACAGACAACGGATGTTGCTTAAACACACTGGGGATTTTATTTAAATTAACAAATTCTGTATCGATGAAATTGCCACAGGCACCAGTATCAATCATCGCATCAATGGTACTTCTATCTTGGTCCCACTGTAAAGTAAGTGTAAGAAAAACATAATTACTAGTGGAAGTTCGGGGCACATCAATCTTATTAATGCAACGCAGGTTACCTTCAGACCTCCTCTTAAGGAGTGGGCAAGTAGAGACGATGTGGTCAGGCGCAGAGCAGTAAAGACAGAGATTTTGGGCTCTGCGTCTTTGTTTTTCCTCTGGGGATAGTGGGCCTTTGATTGCTGCGACCTCCATTGGAACCTCCTTAGGAGGGGACCTGGACCTTCTGGGAGGTGTAGGCTGATATGAATTAAGTCGCTCGGCCTTCCTCTCTCTAAGTCTACGGTCGATGGAGAGGGAGAGGTGCATGAGATCCTCCATAGTATTTGGAATTTCAACTCGAGCAAGTTCATCTTTCATTGGTTCTGAGAGTCCAAGACGAAATTGATTTCTGAGAGAAATGTCGGTCCACATAGTATCACGGCACCAGCACTTAAATTCAGAGATGTAATCCTCTACTGGTCTTTTACCTTGTTTAAGGTTTCTGATGGTGTTTTCAGCTGTAAGCTGTTTGTTAGGGTCCTCATAAAGGAGCGACATTTCATCTAGAAAAGTGTTAAAGGTTCCAAGTAGATCTCCATGTTCCTCAACATAGGTATCGGCCCAAACTCTTGGTTCCCCTTTGAGATAGGATATTAACGTAAGGATTCTGATTCTGTCAGAATGGTAGGTTCGGGGGCGCAACTCAAACATAAGACGGCAAGAACTAATAAATTGACGGAAATATTTTCTGTCTCCTGAAAAGGGTTCGGGAACGCAGACCTTGGGTTCAGGTCTATCCCTTGGTTGAGCAACATTTTGATTTCGGAGTGCCTTGTTTTCTAAACGGAGGTCGTTAACAGTGTTGGTAAGAGTGTCCACACGCTGTGACAATCCTACCAGATGGTTGGCAAGTTCCGCTGGATCCATTAGGTTATATATGAGGTTCCACTATTATGTTACAGTCACGTTATTTTGTTTCTAGATAACCTAATAGAGTTCCAGCTAGAGAGGTTTCTCAGATTAAACCACAACTGCACTCTCTTGTATAAACAGAAAGTTAAGGGTTTATCTCATCACAACCTCTGTTTGGAGACCAACCAAAAAGGAGCGTATTCAGTTCAATGATAAGCAGGCATAGATATGTCAAGTATAGATTAATTGATGAATCAAGCTAATGATAAGCAGACATAGATATGACCCTATAGGTTCGGACCATTAGTAGTTGGACATCAAGTATGGTATTCAATGGCAGATCATGTTCATAGTATGATTAATCAGTCAAAGTGCTCTAACAATGATATGACCCTATAGGTTCGGACCGTGAGTAGTTGGACATCGAGTATGGTATTCAATGGTAGTTCCTGTTCATAGTATGATTAAACAGTCAAAGTGTTGTAATAAGGAGCAATATCATCAAGTCATAGCATTTATACAGAGCATCTTCTGAAAGCACTAGCCTGGTAGTAGTTACTGTCTAATACTCAAAATACTTGCGGTTCAGCAGGTTTTGGAGTGTCAGCTCCTATTTCAAGTAGACAGCTGCAGCAGGGTGGATCCAATCAAGAAAGCTCTGGACCTGGGTAATTGCAGGTTTGATGGAGAGTAGTGCAGAGTTCCTGGAAGCAGGGTTCTGAGAGATGGTAGGTTCCTGGTTCCTATGGGAAGCGGGGTTCCACCCACTTGCTTGAGTACTGGACCTTGTTATTACAGGTGCGGAGTTCTGAGGGGTCCAGGTGACGGCAGGTGCCCAACAAAATAGTGGAACAACCTGCCATCATTCCTAGGGCTTTAAATAGTGCGCGCGGCGCGGGAGAATGTGCATCACGCTGGGCGCACTTCCGCGTTCCAGCGTGGAACGCAAAACAGTGCGCACCGGAAGTGATGCGCCTGTTTCACAGCGGATGTCTGGGGAGGAGAGAAGCTCCGAGGAGAAAGGGAAAGGAACGCCAGTGGCGTTACACCACCCAGCTGGGCTGTTCCTAGAGCCCGCCCACTAAGCCTCATTGCAGCCGCCCATTCAGTTCACGGCATGGGGGAGGGGGGGGCTAGAGGTCAGCTGATTGGTGAGGAATGTGAAGTGGGAAGGGTTGGAGGAGATCCTATCTTCTGATTCCGGCATAGGGGCCACTGCTACGAGACGCTACAAAGTTGGAGGCACAGTGAGTAACACTAGCTGTGATTATAGTTGCCATTAAAAGTCCTCACAACAGTTCTCAGATCAGCAGGTGACCTTGTTCAAGAGCACCTAATCCACTCATCCCACCCCCCCACCAAGGAGTAAGAGAAGGAATACAAATAGAGAATACATGGAAGGTAGAGGAAAAGAGGAGTGGAACAAATAAATAGGTAGAGAAAGAACAAGGAATATGGCTAGGGAGAGGGATGGGAAAAAAAAAAACAATAAATTAGGATAGAGAGCGATAAAAGGGAAAGAAAGGAGAACAAAGAGAGAGAATGGTACATCCTAAAATGTAGCATAAGGGGTTTTAATACTGTACAAGCGGAAGGGACTCAGGGAGCGCTAAATGCATGTGGGTTAGGGGTGCAAATTACTTGTCTTGCCCCGGGTGCTGACAACCCAAAATACGAAAATAATTTTAATGTTAGGGGTCCCGACAACTTGGGAAATGATATCAAGGGGTCACGGCACTAGAAAGGTTGAGAACCACTGCTTTAGATAGAATCTGGCTATGCAGATGGGCAATCTTTTTGTTTACAATAACTCAAGTTGGATTGGGTTAGGTTTCTAGTGAATTTTCATTTTTTTACTCTTCGTTACTGTTTTTTTACTTCTTTTGTCCATTTCTCTATTATCTTCATTCCTGTGTTCTGCTGCTTAGAAATGTTACACAGAACATTACATGACATGAATACCTTGATACACTAAACCCTGTCTCTAGATAAGAATTACAGAGTACATTTGGTGTCCCTGTGATGTTAATTCTAATATGCATTAGCATATTGCCAAAACACATGTATATTGTTCAAGACATGAACTGCATATTGTATGAAAACTATTTTTGATATGAATTAAGCTTTTTTTGACTGTAAATGTCTAATTAATATACTGTTATTGCAAATACAGATTTAATATTTTTAAAGTGTGTACACAGGGGAAATGGGGTCATGGGCAATGGGAGGTTTTCTTCTGTTGGTGGAATTTGCCTTTATATATTTGCACTGTTTGTGATTTGTTTATCATATGCCTGAGGAAGGATCCCTGCATGGGTCTGGAATGTTGCATATCTATGTGATCATACAAGAAGAGCTCTGTCCTTTGAAACAACCTTGTCGTGTGCAGGCAATATATTTCCTTTCAGTATCTTAGGGTATGCTTAAGCCCATGTGAGCACACAATCATTCACATATACAGGTACAATATACCCCATAAACCATATATTGTTATTTCTCAACAGGAGACAAAATGGAATAAAAACTTGTCAGTTTCAAAAGTTTAAGAAGTATGTATTTTTTTAAATACAGCTTCTATTTTGTTGTGCCCACTAGCTATTATGTTTGTATCTATTCATGATACAAGTTGCAGACATCCCATAAGGCTTTGTTCGGAATTCATAGAAACTGTCATGACTAGCACAGAAGGAAGCCAGACCACTTATCATCTAAGTTAAAACAACATGTTTGGTATCTCACTGCAGGGTGGCTGTTTACTCAAAAGGCAAAGAGACAAAGACAGAGTCTTGTAGAGTTGAATAGAAGTTGCATCTCTGTTGTTATTACTGTTGCATTGTGTGTTTCATTCCAGTTTTTATAGTCATGTTGTCCAGAAATATAATTTTTTAGATTGTGTGTTGTATTATCTAATTTATATTTATATTTTAATACATATGTATGAAGTTTTGTCTATTTGCAATTTATTTTGATTTGCAGTTGACAGAAATATTATTATTGTTATCATACAGGATTTATATAGCGCCAACAGTTTACACAGTGCTTTACAAAATAAAAGAGAGACAATGCAATTATAATACAATAAAATACAAGAGGATTAGATGGGCCCTGCTCATGAGAGCTTACAATCTAATAGGGTAAATATATACTATAAATTTCAGACGTATATGTCAATTCCCTAAAAACAACTTACAAGTTACACAAAAGCTGTAAGTGAGGATTTCCTCAAACTTTCTGGAATGATCTCATTGTATATGCAATTTTTGTCTCTAAAGTTTCTCAAACTTGCTTGCCGGAGAAACGATGCCCCATCATTGTTGTCAGTTGGAGTGCCCAACTCATTGGTTTCAGTGGGAAAAATAGTGCCCATCATTGGTATTAGTGGTCAAAAGGGCCAATTAAAGGCAAAAGGCAGCATTTGGCTCATTGGCCCCAGTTTGGGGACCACTGTTCTAAAGCATCAGACCACTCCCCCCCTCCTCTTTTTTACAACCATTATAATCATTGTTTTCTACTTTTCCATAAGGCAATCATCCTTTTACTGCGTAACTGCAATACCACGTGGCATTGTCTCTATTTTACTGAGTGAGCTCACAACTAGAAATTTTACCAGAGTTGCCATTCCAGTCTGTCAAGATATTCTTTTGTGATCATTAAGGCCGCGTACACACCATGAGATTTATCCGATGAAAACGGTCTGTCAGACCGTTTTCATCGAATATGTCTGCTGGGCTATTTTGGTTTGATCCGTGTACACACGATCAAACCAAAATCCCCACCGCAGACAGCGCGGTGACGTGGCGGTGAAATTGACACCGCCACATCACCACTCCAGGAAGTAAAATACTTCCACGCATGCGTCGAATCCATTCGGCGCATGCGGGAGATTTTTGTCTGCTGGTTAGGCGTACTAACCAGCGGACATGTCGGATGGATGGGTTTCAGCAGACAGATTTTAAAGCATGCTTTTGTCTGCTGGGAAAACCTGTCTGTTCGCCCGTAAACACGATCGGATTTGTCTGCTGAAACGGCCCGTCGGACCGCTTTCAGCAGATAAATTTGATCGTGTGTACGCGGCCTTAGTCTTGAAAACACTTAGTGTGTCACAGGATTTCTCCAAGATCAGAGAGCCCTAATACAATAAGTTTTCCTTTTTAAGACCCCTTCCACACTTCACGCTTTCCAGGTGTTTAGCGCTAAAAATAGTGCCTGTAAAGTGCCTGAAAAGCACCTTCATGTCTCCCCGGTGTGAAAGTCGGAGTGCTTTCACATTGGGGCGGTGCTCTTGCAGGACATTCTGAAAAGTCCTGCGAGCAGCATCTTTGGGCTGGTGTGGGAAGGTTGTATACACCGCTCCCAAAATGTCCTGTCTATTAAAATGAATGGGCAGCGTTGCCGAAGCACCTGCAAAGCAATTCAACAGCGCCAAAACACAGGCACTTTTAACCCTTTATTCAGCTGCTTGCAGGGGTTAAAACTAAAATGACAGTAAAGCGCCACTTAAACTAACGACACTTTACCGCTAATGCTGGGTGCTTTCAGTGTGAAAGTAGTCTAAAAGAATAGAATATGTTCAATTTGAAAAATGCTAAATTAGCTTAGTGAATGAGCTTAGTGAAAAAAATCTTAGTAAAGATGTGCTTGCTTTCATTGTAAAGGGATTGTAAACCTATTTTTTTTTTATTAACAAACAGTTATGCTTACCTGCTCTGTGCAATGATTTTGGAGAGAGCAGCCCTGATCCTCCTAATTTCGGGGAAACCCTGCTGGTGCTCCTGGCTCCTCCCTCTGTTGAGTACCCCTATAGCAAGTCGCTTGCTATGGATGCACTAATGCAGGTTAACTCCCAAGCCCATTGCCATACAGAGCCCTGCTCGGCCCTGCCCCCTCCTCAATGGCTGTGATTTAAAGCAATGGGAGCCAATGAGTTAATTAATTATTAACAGTGACTGTGGTAAGAAAGTTGTAAAGTCCAATGTTTTGGAAAGTATATTCACTTAAAAACTTAATGTTAAAAGTTATTGTATGCACTGATGAAAATTTTCATACAAATGTTTGCACGGATACTCATACTAAGGTTTGTTTGTGAATTTACTAGGGTATGCACAGCCTATCAGTGCCCGTTAGTGTCACCTTTCAGAGCTGCATATCAGTGCCCATGAATTCTACATATTAGTGCCACTTCATCAGTGCCCATCAGTGGCACCTTATCAATGCCAACTCATCAGTGCTGCCTCGTCATTGCCTGTCAGTGCAGCCTCATCAGTGCCCGTCAGTGAAGGAAAAAACAAAAACAGAAACAAAGAAAAATAACTTTTTTTATTCCAGTATTTTTAGTTTGTTTATCAAAAAATAAAAACCCCAGTGGCAATCAAATACCACCAAAAGAAAACTATATTTGTGGGAAGAAAATTATAAACATTTAGTTTGGTTACAGTGTTGCTTGACCGTGCTAAATTGTCCTTCAAAATGTGACAGCGCTGAAAGCTGAAAATTGTCCTGGGCATGAAGGGGGAAAGTGCCCTGTATTGAAGTGATTAAACATTTTATATGTTTTCTATTTTCTATTATGAATAAAATATGGATTTATGACATTTGCAAGTTATTGCATTCTGTTTTATGTAGATTTTAGACGTTATTTGGGATTGGGGTTGTAGTTTTTAAAAATTATGAATCATAATTCTGCACTGGTAAATGAGAGACAGACATTTTGAAGTGACATATGGGCTAGAAGTCATATATATTTGATATATTATTTTGCCAGTTTAGTTTATATCTGATTATGGTCATCAAAGGTTTATAAATATGTCAATTGCTGCCAAAAACATTCAATTAATGCAGATCAATGATTAATATTTATATATAATTATATTTATCGCAGGGTTCGACAAATTCCGGTCGCCAGGTCGCCGTTGCTCCTAGAATTATCGACCTGGTGCGCGGGGCAGCAGAGCTGGGGTATCCTGTGTGTGTCGGAAGCCCCCCCCACCCGCGATCTCGTAGTGCCGCGATGGCCGCTAATTGAGGCCGCAGCTTTGTGGCCTATGCTTCCTAGGGGACTGGAGTGAGGCAAGCTGCCAGCCGGATGTATGAGAGAGCATACAGTCATGGAGCTGGAGCCGCCATCAGCTGTGCGGGGTTGGGGATGATTTCAGCTGAGAACACAGATGGGCGGCAGGAGCTCCACCTCCAGCCACTTCTCACCCTGGGGATTGGGGAATTCCACTGAGGGGGCGGGGCCACCTACGTCACTGCCAAGAGAAGACACTGAGTAAAGGAGCTGCCTGGAGGCTGCAGAGTGTGGTCACGTGATCACACACAGTGACTTATGGTAAGTCAGAGAATGAAACAGCCAGCATAATACAACCTGGTTCACCTGAGCCCAGGTTGTACTGGAAATGACCCAAACTGTGAATAAATGAATTTAGAAAGCAGAATAGTGAGGTCATCTGTCCCTCCTTTCTGTATTCTTTTTTTTCTGATTAGTTCATTGCTCAGTTTCCTTTTCTTACTCTTTTTTTTTTCACAATTTTTGACATTTTGACATTTTTGACATTTCACAATGCCGTTTGGCACTACAAGTAAAACAGTTCCAGCAATTCTAATGTGTTTTTTCACCGTTTTCACTGCCATCTCCTTCCCTCTAATTAGAACCCCCAAACATTATATATATTTTTTATTCTAACACCCTAGAGAATAAAATGGCGGTCATTTCAATACTTTCTGTCACACAGTATTTGCGCAGCGGTCTTAAAAGCGCACTTGTTGGGGGAAAAAATACACTTTTTTTAATAAAAAAAATAAGACAAGAGTAAAGTTAGCACAATTTTTTTTATATTGTGAAAGATAATGTTACGCCAAGTAAATTGATACCCAACATGTCACGCTTCAAAATTGCGTCCGCTCGTGTAATGGCGTCAAACTTGTACCCTTTAAAATCTCCATAGGCGACGTTAAAAAAATTCTACAGGTTGCATGTTTTGAGTTACAGAGGAGGTCTAGGGCTAGAACTATTGTTCTCGCGCTAACGATCGCAGCAATACCCCACATGTGTGGTTTGAATACCGTTTACATATGCGGGTGCTACTCACATATGTTTTCGCTTCTGCGTGCGAGCCCGGCGGGACGGGGCGCGTTTTCTGGCTCCTAACTTTTTTAGCTGGCTCCTAGCAAATTTGTCAAACCCTGTTTATCGGTACCTTAAATACCACCTTTAGTGTACTTCTTGCTTATGGTAACATTCATAAACAGATGTACTCAAGTATCCTTGATTTGCTCTACAAAAAAAAAAAATCCTATTCATGAAATGCTTTATATATAATATATGCTTTCTTTTACATTTTTGACTTGGTTCATAAAACATTCTGTCATTTCTATTTATAATAGCTAAGTAGCACCATGCAGGCATATGCTAAGATCTCTCATCTATATTTGTTGTCTAAAAACAAATGGCACACTTATTTATTCATTTCAATAGTGAATAGAAAATCCCTAATGCAGACTTTGCCTTGCTGTTTTTAAAAGGAATAAATAAATGGATTGTATTTAAAATTGCAGGCTAATGCAAGCCCTGTATACATCTTTTATGCATTGACAGGAAATATCAGAATTATTAAAGCCAGATCAGGGGAGTATGAATATAACATACTGGTTACAGACTCCAAATGTCCAAGTGTTGGTTTATGTATTGCGTCTTTCATACTAAGTATGTTGTTTCAATGTAAAAGTATGGTTTTAGTTTGAATAACAAGTGCACATTAAAATTCTAGATGTAACTAATTTCAAACACAGAAAATTCAGTATTGCGTTCTTTCATCTGGGGAAAGATAATTTGTGTTTTTATGCTTTATACTTTGCAGGAGAAAAAAAATATGTAATAATGTTAACCCACTAATTGCTATTGCCATGCTTATTTTATTTTTATTTTATTTTCTTTTGCTGCTGATTAACTGCAATGTTTTTAATATTATACGTTTTCCTGTGCATAGACTAAATTAATGTTCTATCTATCTATCTATCTATCTATCTATCTATCTATCTATCTATCTATCTATCTATCTATCTATCTACCTGTCTGTCTGTCTGTCTGTCTGTCTGTCTGTCTGTCTGTCTGTCTGTCTGTCTGTCTGTCTATCTATCTATCTATCTATCTATCTATCTATCTATCTATCTATCTATCTATCTATCTATCTACCTGTCTGTCTGTCTGTCTGTCTGTCTGTCTGTCTGTCTGTCTGTCTGTCTGTCTATCTATCTATCTATCTATCTATCTATATATCTATCTATCTATCCCATATATCCTAAATGTTCAGACTGTGTTTGCTGTGAGTATTTGGCATATAGCAGTTTAGGAAACTAAATATTGTAGAATATTAAAGGCTAGGGGCTTGCCAAAAGAGCAATGTTAAAAGAAGTTAGAGGTGATTTAGGAGATTGAGAAATCATATAATGCAACTTAAATGTTAATGTAGGTTTTATTACACTACAATTAAAATGTACATACATTACCCTGTCTATTCGCTAGCTACATTCAGGCACTGCATGAGGAAGAGCAATCAGCTTTAAAAACTGCGGCATGGGAACATTAGCGAACCTCTTAGAAGTTGCTCCGCTGGCAAAGTGCCTGAACTACTCCTGTGATCCTATTCACAAGGTTGAAATCTGCCTTTCTCCCACATTTTATTGTTTACCCTATGTTTTAAAAAAAAATCACTATTGCAAAATAACAGCCTGACACATAGTGGCATCAGTTGACCCAGACATTCAATGTTCTGCCACATGCTCTGAGTCCCAGGTTTGTGGCTTCAGGACTGAGTAAAAAATCTCAGTTCATGTTCCTTAACCCCTTCCATACAGGGCATTTTCACCCCCTTTCTGCCCAGACCAATTTTTAGTTTTCAGCGCTGTTGCACTTTGAATGACAATTGCACGGTCATGCAACACTGTACCCAAATTAAATCGTTATGTTTTTTTTCCCCACACAAATAGAGCTTTCTTTTAGTGGTATTTGATCATCGCTGCGGTTTTTATTTTTTGCGCTATAAACAAAAGAAGAGCGACAATTTAAAAAAAAAAAACACAATATTTTTTACATATTACATATCACAATTTTTATTTATTTTTTAACTTTTTTTTCCCTCAGTTTAGACTGATACGTATTCTTCTATGTATTTTTGGTAAAAAAACGCATATAATCCAATAATTGTATATTGATTGGTTTGCGCAAATGTTATAGCGTCTACAAAATAGGTGATAGATTTATGGCATTTTTATTTTATTTTTTTTACTAGTAATGGCAGCGATCTGTGTTTTTTTTTGTGACCGTGACATTGTGGTGGACATATCGGACACTTTTGACACATTTTTGGGACCATTCACATTTACACAGCGATTAGTGCTATAAAACTGCACTGATTACTGTGTAAATGTGACTGGCAGGGAAGGGGTTAACACTAGGGGGCGCTGAAGGGGTTAAAATGTTCCCTAAAGTATGTTCTAACTGTAGGTGGAGGGGGACTCACAGGAGGAGGAGACCGATGTGTGTTCCTCTGTACTGGGAACACACATCAGTCTCCTCACCACTGACAGGAGGTGGATCCACACTCCTGCCATGATCAGCGGTAATCGAGGGTGCCTGGCGGCAATCGCGGCGAGTGGTGCCGCGGGTGCGCGCGCCACCGGCGGTGCGTGCACGCGCCCTAGAACGCCGAGAACAAACGACGTCATGTGACGTCCACTCTCATCGACGAGGGGTTGCTGCGACCGTCAAATCCCTATGGCCCGGTAAGGGAAGGGTTAAAGCTGAAATGTTAAATCTATCCCTTAATAGCCACAATGGATAAAAATTGACTTTGTATGCATCAAATGCCTTTGCAAAACTAGTTATGAATATACAAAGTTGTGCATAATCATCTGATTTGTAAAAGGTAAAATATTTTCCCCCTAAATAGCTTCCTTTACTTTAGTGTAGTCCTCCTTCACTTACCTTATCCTTCCATTTTGCTTTAGGGGATTTTATTTTTACCTTTACAACCCCTATAAGGTGAGAACAGCTCTTAGGCAGGTTAAGTGCCTTGTGGGCGTGTTACATTGAAATGTGCCGTGACCCCATGCAAATGAAGGGCCGGCCGGCTCGCGCATGCGCGCTTGAAGGAGACCATGGTCAGCTCCGCTGTGCGCATGCTCACAACTCGGGAGCGGCGCAATCAGTGAAATTGGAAATGGACTAGGGCAACTTTGTGAACTACGCAGACAGCATAAATAGACACACACAAATGCACTTCCTTTGCAAAATACATCCCTTTGTATCCCTCCCTATACAGCAAGGTGCTTTTGTTTGTTTGTGACGTGTCTTTGAGATATTTGGGGACTGTTTTGCAGAGTGATTTTTGTCTTTTATGTGTTTTCTTTGTTGTTATTTTGTTTAAATTATATTTTTGCAGGGCATTTTTTTTTTTGCTCGTCATTTATTTAATTTTTTTGGTTCTGTTTGTGTATGATTTTGGAATGTGGGGGTGATATTCCTGCGGGAAAAGGGGTGTCACCCTCATTTGTGGTGGAGAAGTGATCCCCAGGTCTGTGTGAATGGTGTATGAATGTACAGTGACATAATTGGAGCCATGGCGTGGTGTTGCAGCTCACAAGTCCTGCATGGTGGACTGGTGCCAATCCAATGTGATGAGGATGTGGGGTGTGTGTGCTAGGGACCACAGTGGTGTGCATGCATGCATTCTCATTGTGCCATGATTAATGTGTGTGTTTAACGTGCAAAGATGCATAATGTGCGCTGGCATGAGATGGGGTCATGAGATGGGGTCATGAGATGGGGTCATTAGATGGGGTACCAGTGCATATGCAGAGTCACCTTGAAGGGAAAAGACAGGAGGATGTTAGTCATGCATGTGCCACTTGTGAGGTGTGCATCACGGGAGGGGACAGTCATGCCTGCCACCCATGTCACTCACCAACCAGCCAGCTGTCCCCATACATGTTCTGTTCGCAATCTGTGGGGATGGGGCTCTGATTGTATATGAAGCTGTCATGGGTGTCATGGGTGGTGTCATGTGTTGGGCTGCTGATGTCCTCCTGCAGGGTTGTGGTTAATTCCAGGATGGCATGAGGGGGGAATCTGAAGATGCGATACACCTCAGAATCACTCATGCCAAAGAGGTCTATGCGTGTGCGGTATACCCTCTCCCGTGCCATCCTCCGTGCCATCCTCTGTGCCCTCCTCCTTCTTTGGTCATCTAAATTCACTAGTGCAGCTATGAGCGACGATGCCCCTGGCATGTTGGCAGTCAAATTGTAGTGCAACACGTGTGTGTGGTCTGCTCCTCAGTAACGGTGTTGCTTTCTGTGAGATTTAGACGTTTTTTCAAAATTTAGACCAGCTTTTAGGTGCTCTAACTTTAGACAGGACATTTTGCTGTTGCGCACATCGCGTAGCCTGCGCAGCAACTGCGTTTTTTTTGGATCCCCGCAACTCCCTCATTAGCATATTTGACTAGCAAATCAATGGTGTGTCTAGCGCATTTTTGCGCGGACGGATGCGTCTGTCTAACGAAATTACGCCGGACAAAAAAAAGTAGATTTCTGGCGTAAATCGTTTTCTGAATCGCGCGCATCTTAACGCACGCGCACATTTAGACTTACGCACGCGCAACACCAGTTGCGCAGGCGTAATCGCTCTGTGAATCTGGGCCAATGTCTTTATTGTACAAATGAAATCCAAAAAACAACCAAAGTGATGCAGTCAAAATGAAGTGAATAACAGAAAAAAGGTGGCTGACATGTTTCACATTATGTGAAGGTGCATCAACACAACAAAAGGCTAGAAAAAAAGGGTTGATTTTCTGAGAGTGCAAAATCTGGTAAGGCTGTACAAGGTAGCCAATCAGCTTCTAACTTCAACTTTTTCAATAAGGCTCCTTTCACATGTACGGATCCCGTGAGGATCCGTAAATGTCTCATCTGCTTGCTCATCGTTGATCCCCGCTGAGCCGGCAGATGACAGGGCGGTCCCTGCACACTGTCAGATCTCTGCTCTCCCCTATGGGGGATCGGATGAAAACAGACCTCCGTCTGCAGAATCGGTCCATAGCGGGGACCGATGACAGCGATGTCCATCTGATGTCCATCCGATGTTCATCTGCTGACACCCGCTATCCCATAGAGATTAATGTATGTCTGTATTTCATCCAAACATGGATGGATGAAATATGGACATACTGTCCGCATGTGTGAAAGGGCCCTTAAGCTTTGACAATAAACCCGGGAAGCTGATTGGTTTATGTGTACTAATTTTTTAACTCTCCAGTTTTAGTAAATCAACCCCACAATCTTTATAAGCTGAATACCTTTAATATAAATGGGTTGAAACAGATTTGTACGATTTTTTTTTCCATTCATAATGTGTATATTCCGGTGATGTGTAAGAAATATACATTACTGTTTTGTAAAGAATTAAATTACTTTTATTTATGTTATAGTATTACATTGTTTACCAACAAGCTTCTAATATACTTTATACATGAATGCTCTCGTCTAAAAACAACCAGATCAATCACTTTCCAAAAATGTTATTATTGCATTAATAAATAAGGTGCCCAGGCATGTGGTATGCTTGTGGGTCATAATGACAGGCATGAAATCACTAATTCATCATGTATAAAACTAATTTCACTATCAACTAATGAAAAATGTTTAAGGTCAAACAATATAAACTAAAAATAAATAAAACACACATTAATGTATTGATGGAGTACTTTTTCTCTACACGTGATATAGTGTAAGGAGGGCCGACTTCTGCAATGTAAAGAGGCAGTTTGAAGATCAGATTCCGGAAAGCATTAGATTTCCCCTGTAAGTTCATTTTAGTAAAAACAGTGGAAACCTGTTTTTGATTGGTTGATATTGGTTCCAAATCCACATTAAAATTGTAACTATTAACATTCTTAGTATAAGGTCTGTGGGTATTGTTGGAAGATTGCATACTACATATTTGTCATGACAGATAACTGATGCCTCCATTGTGCTTTGAGATCACTTTTCTTTTCTGCCAGTGCTCTTAGCATACACTTGCATTACACAGAAGAAAGAGGGGATGCATTCCTTTTAGCATATACCTATTATATTATGCTATAACTTTGTAGGGAGCATATTTATATGTAGAATGTGAGATAAGAAAACATTTGGGGCAATTAATAAATCCTGTTTAAAAGAAAAGTATGGGGGCATATTAAAAAAAAAAACTTATAGCCACCTAGGTGGATGCAGCATCAATTCAATGTTGCATCTGTTCTTTGCCTCTGCTCTGAGAACTGTTCGCTCAGTTCTCCCCTCCACTCTGAGCAGAGACCCATGACTGTCAGTAACCAGCTCTCTGCTCTTCCCTGCAGCATTAGCTGGAGTGCTGGACTGTAGAGGGGGCTGGAGGGGCTGGCTCAGTGTCCCAGCAGCACAGCTGAGAGGCTGAGCTAGCTGCCAGTCCATGCATCTGGATAGATCCCGACTGTAAACTTGGGATCTGTCCCTACCCTGGATCGGCTGAGTGATGTCAGCTAACAGCAGGCTAAAGCCCACTGTTGGCTGAAAATATGTCACAGCTTGATTCTGAGAATGCATGGAATTTTGTGCTTCGGAATTGTGTACACACAATCGGAATTTCTGACAACAAAATTTGTTGTCGGAAAACTTGAGAACCAGCTCTCAAATTTTTGTTGTCGGAAATTTCGACAGAAAATGTCCGATGGAGCCTACACACAGTTGGAATTTCTGACAACAATATTCCATAGAACATTTGTTGTTGGAGATTCCGATCATGTGTATGTGGCATTAGAGAGTCAGGGCACCCTTTAAATAGGCTGTCTGGTGCCAATTGGAGTTAGGGACGTGCTCCTGCACACCGTCCATTGCGCATGCGCACTGGCCTTTCAGGAGAGTCTGTAGTTGTCTGTGATCGCGCACATGCGCACGAGTGCATGTCAGGTGCAAACAGGACAAAATGGCCACTGAGATAATGTAATGTAATGCTACATCCCTTTTCTCCAAACCCCCTTTTGTTGCTGTGTTCAATTGTGTTGGGTCATGGCACGTAGACAAAGGATCGGGACACACCTCCCAGCAGGGAATGTGTAAGGAGGGGCTGTCTGCTTATCATAATCCCTTTATGTGTTTCAACTGTAGTTTCTGTTTCAATGTACAAAGTGTTGATTTCCCATTGGTTCTTCCTTGTCCCCTACCCCCTCTATGACAAGGCTAAGGGGAGTGTCCCTAACTGTGTTTAAAGGTGTATGTTTTGTATTTAATAAACAGTTTATGCTCTGCATGTTTAACCCTCAACACCTGTGTGGTATCTCCCTTGATTGAGGGCTTAGGGGCTAGTTATGATGAGTCTGCAGGCTGCGAGTGCGTTTGGAGGACAGGAGACACATGTCTGGTGGAGGTTCCCAGCAGGGGTATCCGAGATCCGCACATATATATTTGCACAACTGTGTGTTCTTGCAGCACTGGTGATTTGGATTCACTACCCAGTAGGGCAATCTTAGAATTATTGCATTTGATGAATTGTTATATGAAATTTTCTGTGCTTTATTTGAACAATGAGGTTGAGGTTTATTGCAGCCCTGGTGATTGGGACTCACTACCCAGTAGGGTTATTTTATAATATTTCAGTTAATGAGAGCTACATATGTCATATTCACACTATAATACTTGTTGCAGCACTGTGCAATTGGGATCAACAAGTATTATAGTGTGAATATGGCATATATAGCTCCCATTAGCTGAAATATTATACCCCCCCCCCCCAATGCCTATGATGGCTAACCTGTGTAGAAAAGATGTAAACACCTATTTTCAGATTGTCCAGTAATTTTATTCCTTGTGTGAGCCAGTGTTGTATGCAGGGGAGTCACATACACTTTAAGCCTGATCTGGGCCAGGAAGGTAGGGAAACAAGTTATGACTGTCAGGCCTCTTGCTTTAAAATACTTTCCACCTCCTTCCTAATATATATTGCCTACCCTTGCCCCCCCCCCCCTCCCAACCAGTTTGTAAACAATTAGGCACGATTATTGGCTGCACATGATTGTAGGAAAAGCAACAGGATGCAGTTAGGATGGTATATATATTACAGATTGTGGATATTCCAGTTAAATATACATGTGTTAACATACACCTGTCATAAGAAAAGTATGGGGGCTGCCATTAGTGTCTTTCTGCTGAAATTGTGAGTTGCCTTGCTGTGTCTGGTATATATATTCCATCACAGACCCAGAACAGGGATGTTGTAAATGGGTGCTAGAGAAGTATGAGAACTCCTTATCTCTATATTTGTTCCAAAACAGGGGTTCAAAGCACTGAAGGTTTAGCATCAACATAAAAGCCTTAAAAGAAAAAGTCATCAATGGTAGTATAGATAATGTTCTCATGACAGGTGACAGCTTTGAGGAATCATTTATCCCCTTAAAGGTCCAGACATGCCTTGTTAGGTGGGGTGGCAGTGTCAACTCCCTCCCAATTCATTATCCAAAGTGATCTCTTTGATTATTGTCCTCTGTTTATTGCATGACTGTAAATCAAGGTTGAACCCTAAAGTGTTGTATGCTGGTTATGGTGTAGGATGTACTTCAACATTTAATTTAAGTAAATTATTCCACATAACCTATGCACTTTTTGCTCTAGTGTTATATGAAAGTACTTACTTTTAATCCATACATACTAATAGACATATGCACACATAGACATCACTCTGAAGTGCAAAGGTGTCTGCCTTTCCAATTAGAGAAACTGACAGAGTAACTGAGAAATGTAAGACAGAGAAATTATACTAAGTAGAAATGTAATACAATGTTAGATGAGCAAAATGCGTGGAACATATGTACAGCTATCCAATAAACAGAGCTTTTTAATAATACCAATACTTCAACTTAAAGCGGAGGTTCATCCAAATAACATCTATATAAGACCAACTTCTTTATACTTCTAACATGTACAGTAGGCTTTTTTTTTATTTATTTTTTAGGCTGTACATACCTTATAATCTATATTTGCAATCCGGCTTCCGGGTACTCACTCCCGCGGGAGTAGGCGTTTCCAAGCTGAGTCGCAATGTAATCTGGGAGTTCGCCCAGATGATTCAAGTCTATCAGAAAAATGTTCCCCTGGCGGATAAGCCCCTCCCCCCTGTATTGAGTCACAGAGTTTCCAAAGGAGCCGAACATGTAGAGCTGCGAGTCGGCTCTATACGGTGCCTACGCAGTCAGCTCTACACGGCTCCTAGTCATTGCGCAGGTGCCGTGTAATGCTAACTCGTGGCTCTACATGTTCGGCTACATTCGGAAACTCTGTGACTCTCGTGACGCAACTACGCAATACGGGGGGTGCCTTATTCGCCAGGGGGAACATTTTCTGAAGGACATCAATCATCTGTGCGAACTCCCAGATTACATTGCGGCTCAGCTTGGAAACGCCTACTCCCGCAGGAGTGAGTACCCGGAAGCCGGATTGCAAATATAGATTATAAGGTATGTACAGCCAAAAAATAAAATGCCTACTGTACATGTTAGAAGTGTAACGAATTTAGTCTTATATAGATTTTATTTGGGTGAACCTCCGCTTTAATATAGAGCATAGGCATTGAGAGTTATTCACTTTACACAGAAATAATAAAAAAAAAAGAAATTAAATACTAACTGGACAAAACAGATTCCTGCTGAGCGCACATTTAATATATAAAATGATTCTTCCTGAAATTAATAAAAAGCTCATGAAGATTTGGGTAATTTATGACATGAAAAAGGTTTAACCATTCCCCCACACCTTTCATAAGTTCTCAACATATATACGTTGAGTCTGTATTACTAATTTCCAATTTGGTTATATGCTTCTGATTTTCTATATCCATGGTTGCAACCTTCATTTAAGACACAGTCTGCATTTCTTTCTTGTTTGGTAATGAACGCTTTGAAACTTAAAGCATATTTCTGATTCATTATGCTGTGAAGGAAATCTAAAGCAGCAGAGCGCATGTGGATAATTGTGCACTTTCCTCCATTTGATGTACTCAATTCAACATATTATCCAATCCAGCAATTTGTTTTAGCTATGATTTACCTTCTCTAATAAAACTGTAATGGTGTGGTATAAAAATGGTAGCTGCTGTTTCACAGGCATAGCGCAATCTACATAATCCTTAACAGAACTCTCTGTGTGGCCAATGTTCTTTATGTCACATACTGTTTCCCAGCAAGTACACTACTGGTACTTCTAAATTCTCAATTGTTTAATCAAAACTTTCTAACATTATACCCTACCATTCAGGATTTTGGCTATTTTCCTTTCATTTAAAATTTTACATTAGTAATCCTTATAAACATCTAAGTTTCATTAAGTGCTGGTTAAACTCAACCGCTTGCCAACTTTAAAAATATTTGTGTGCTTAGTTTACAAAAACTTTCTCACAGCATGGAACCATTAAAATATCTGTGCTGTTTGTACTACATAATTATATTTGTATACTGATTGGAAGCTTATGTGTTAGTCTTTTAACGTTGTAAAATGGTTTCATTTCAGCACATCCTTGTACAGATGGAGCATAATTTGTTGGGATTAAAGGCAAAATAGAAACACAGTACCCTTGGCTGCTTCAAGTTACTTGGTAGCGCAGCATGAAACCTGTCCAAAGTGCATAGCCAGAAATCTCTTCCTGATAAAGCTAAAGTACGAATTTCTAAATGCTAGAGGTTAATGTACTGGATTTTATATGTACTGCCACTTTCAATAAACTTGTGTCTTGATTATGTGGATCTGTAGAATCACTCTGCAGACTTCACTTTTGCAACACTTCCCACTGCAAGAGAGAGGGAACCCTAGCTAATAAAGTATAGTTTAATGAAAATATTTTCAATGACATTCAGTTTTAAATGCCACTTTACTCATTGGCATAACTCCTTACACCCAGTCTGTCTAGAGAGTATGGTAATGTAATGACGTGGCACCATTCACTGGCAGCTTAACTTTTCAGCAAGACAAAAGAAGTTGAACCCAACACATTTTTCTTCTTTTAAGACCCCTTTTACACCGAGCTGCCCATAGCATTAGTGGTAAACCGCCGCTATTTTACTACCGACGCTATGGGCGGATTTTCTGTGCATTTTGTCTACTAGCGGGGCGCATTTAACCCCCGCTAGCAGGCAAGAGAGGGTTATACTGTAACTGCCCGCAATGCGCTGCTTTAGGTATAGCCGCGCTGTCTCATTGATTTCAATGGGCAGCAGCTGTGGAGGAGCGGTAAACACACCGCTTCTTCACCGCTCCAACTTTTTTTACCGTCCTGCTAGCGCAACGCTCCAGTGTGAAAGCCCAAGAGACAAGGGAGCAGCTTTTTAAGGGCGTGTTGCATGCGCTATTTTTAACGTTATATCGCCTACAATACACCCTCAGTGTGAAAGGGATCTAAATGCCGTACAGAGAATGTGCTTTCAGTCGTTTAAAGTGTAAGAAGACAATGGAGTTGATTTACTAAAGGCAAATGGACACTGCACTTTGCAAAGTGCAGTTGTACTCTGCAAGTGCAGTTACACCAGCGCTTTGCAAATAAGCAGAAGCTCTGCTGACTTCCATCATCCAATAATGTGCAAGCAAAAATGCTGTATTTTTTCCCCCCTTAAACGTGGGTATTCTTTGCAAAGCGAAGCTTTAGCTCATTTACTAAGCCCTTGTAGCAACTGCACTTGCAGAGTACAACTGCACTTTGCAAAGTGCACAGTCTATTTGCCTTTAGTAAATCAGGCACACTGACATTTCCAAGCCCTGTTTCTGCAAAGTAGTAACAATGACTGATGAACCATGGAAGAAACAGAGAGGGTCTAGCTAGGACTGAACTAATTATCACTATAAAGGAAGGGAGGACACAGGGAGAAACCAATGAATTAAACCGGTTGCAGTGGCCAAAAACCACCACTAGTTGTCAGCATACATCAAAGCAATAGTAATCTGATGAAGTTTAATACATTACTACATTTCAGTGTAAAAGTGTGTAATTATATATTATATATACATTGGGGCAACTCCATTTGATAATTTCCTACTCAGGCTATGATTTGTGTCTTGTGGTACTTTCCAATGTTTGCACTCTCCTGTACTTTCTTGCAAAATAAGTCTATAAGTCAGCTGACTCATTGAAAACAGTATACTACCTACAATGCTGTTATCTAATTTCAGCAGATGTTAGGGAGGCAGGCATGGTAGACTGAGGGACCTATTTACAACAGAGTGGGCATAGCACCATCCACTTTTTACTATACTGTGTATCTCTGCATACATAGAACACTATTAGCCAGTGAAGCCCTACAGAGGCTGATGAAGTAGAGAGAATTCCATGATTGGGGGGGAGAACCATTGATCATTAATTTGTATTGTTCTCCTCTGCCTTTAGGGGACATCACTGTGCTTTGTAAATGTGCAGCCATAACACTGCTTTTGAAATGAACTCCTTTGTGGTTACAATGTTTTTTATTTATTTTAACAACAAAAATATGAACAATTATGTAAGTGTGACAATCACAAATTTAAAGTTAAACATTTAAGAAGCTATGTGCTTACTGAACAAAAGAGAGTAAGTCCAGATTACTTGCACTCCAAACAAACTCGGCAATCATGTGGGTGATAGCAGCTTCAGGCTAGCTCCATCCAGGCCACACCCATGAAGCATTTTACCCCACTCAGTCCTGTGACTAAGCCCTGTGGGTGGGATGAAACACGTTGGAGGACGTTGCCTGGATAGAGCTAGGTTGAGGCTGCTATCACCTACATTACTGTGGGGTTTGTTTATTTATGTAGGAGGATTTGTTTAATCAACATATATCACCTGAGGCCAATAACTTTACTGGGTATATATAAGGGTTTACAACCACTCTAACTAAGGCTTAGGATAAGTAAATGATCTAAAAAAAAGTTTCTCTGGCAGTTCACCAAATGTATGATATTTACAGTTCCCCAGATCTTGATGAAAACAGATTGCACTATTGCATAAAGCAGTATTAAATAAAAACCAAAACGAAATATAAACTTAAATGTAATATAATGCAGCTTAACATTTCTTAAAGTATAACTTAAGATAAAACCTTTTTTAGCTTTAGAAAGAGTGCAGAGGAATTAGAATGTTTATACGTTTTTTTTGCTGTCTATGCTCCCTGTTAAGGAGATTCACCACTATCATCAAAAGTAAAAGTACTGTAGAAGGAAATCCCAAAAAGTTTTGAGTTGTCCCCAGAAAAGTAATAGGGGGAAAATCTTCCAATGGGGACACTAGTTCTGATGGCCCGGGGGTTCCCAAAGAATTCACCTAATTTGCAGGGATTTCCTCTCTCTTCTTGTTTGGCTATGTGTAACAAGCGCCGCTGCGCTACTGATCCTCTCCCTCTATGGGCGCTTCAGCGCCGTAGTGTGTTCCACGGTGGAATGCATACGGCGCTCGTGCGGTGACGTCATCGCCCGGTGCCGTGATGCGTTCCAGCCTGGAACCACGGAAATGCGTCTTATACGGCGCTCTATTTTGAATCCGATTGCAATGTGTTACACCTGATCTCCCGCCTATAAAGGCCTGCATAGGAGATACAGGTGTTCTATTATTGCCAGCCGTATCCCAGCCATTGGCAGACGTATGTCAGTCGTGGAGCAGTGCTAGAGTGAGCTACAGCTTGTCAGCATGGAGGCCCTGTTACACCAGCCCTTTCCTGAGCTCCCTATGCTGCAACACCGTTCCTGGAAACCACTATTCCTTTGCTGCTGATCACTTCTCTGCAATACAGCTCTCTGCAAACCAACTACAGGACATTTGGCAACCATCCTCTTTCATGAAAACTTCTCTCCTAAGTTACAAACAGATAAGTAACCCTTCCTACATTTAAAGTCATATAGAAGATCTACTACTGTATGAGTGGTTCAACTACTATTACATATGCAGTCTGCTTATCAACATATTATATGGGAGATACTACTATGCTAAATCCTGCTTGCTAAATACTAACTAAAAGGCTCAGCAACCTACAACATACCAATGTTATGTCTATCTAATATATGCAGCTATAAATACCTCATCTATGCATACTACATACCTGAGCTATACTGCCTCTTTCATGCAACTAATAATGAGCAATACTGCCTCTCTCAAGCAATACTAATGTTGCAATAGGAATTACTTTAAGTATGCTACTGTAATTACCTAAACTACTTTACTACGTATACGCAGGTGCTATTACATTACTATAGTACATGCAGTATACAAGTACCCAGTTGTTTCTACAACTATCATATAATACGAGCTTGGCGTAAGTACAAATGTCCTATAAGCCTCGGCCTAATAGTTTGAACTTGTTCTCCTTAAAACTTCTCTTGGCTAAGACCTCGTACACACGACCGAGGAACTCATCGGGAAAGACACATCATTTTCCTTGACAAGTTCCTTGTTAAGCTTGTCGAGAAACTTGACAAGCTGTCTTTGCGTACACACTGTCAAGACCAAATCTCCTTGTTCTCAAACGCGGTGACTTCAATACATATAACAGCAGGGGAAGTTCGATTCCACTGGCACAACCCTTGGGGCTGCTTTTGCTAATTTCATGTTACTGCGTGCTAGGTAAAAGTTTGGTAAGAGACATTTGCACTTTTCAGTCTGTTACAGCCTGACAAATGTGCTATTTCCATTACAAACGCTACTTTTACCGAAGGTGCGCGGGTTTCTAAGCATACACACCAACGTGTTTCTCGTCAAAAACTAGCCCTACGAGGAACATGACGAGGAAATTGAGACTCCCGACGAGGAAAAAGAGAACTTGCTCTCTTTTTTCCTCGTCGAGTTCCTTAACAGTTTTCTCGATGAAAAGCATACACACGACTGGTTTCCTCGGCAAAAAAGCTCTGCCACCAAGTTTCTTGAGTGAGTGAGAAACTTATATAGCGCCAGGCCTGTTGCAAGTTTTTTTGACACCCTAGGCAAAACCTTATTTTGCTTCCCCCCTTGGCTCCACCCCCTTTGCACTGTCCATGTATACCGCGCCTTTTTAAAGACTGCTACTATTTCGGGGGGCGGGGTCAGTCACTGGTTCAGCACATGATATGATACGCATGCAGCGTATGTAGGAGCCTGGAGGGGGGGTGGCACGGCGCCCCTGACTAATGTGCGCTCTAGGCTAGTCCCTACCTTGTCTATAGGTAGTGCCGGCCCTGTATAGGGGATATGTACACAGATAATCAAGGCACTGTTGATCAGTGCAGGCCCATCAGTGCCACCTATCAGTACCGCCTATCAGTGCCCATAGGCACTAAGTGCCACCTATAAAGCCCCATATACACCATCAGATTTTCTGCAGATTTTTGTCTTCAGATTTACCAAAACCATCTAATATGAGGTCAAACCTTAAGAGTTTCAATTTGTATGCAATCGGGCAGTACTAGATGGTTTTGGTAAATCTGAAGACAAAAATCTGCAGATAATCTGTTGGTGTGTATGGGACTTAAGTCTCCATCAGTGCCATTTATCAGTGTTGCCTAATCAGTGCCCATTAGTGGGGAATCCCTCATAATGGGCACAGCAGGTGTACAGACCTGGGAACTCAGCACAGGGATGGTGGAAACCCCTCATAATGTGTGCAGTGGGTGTACAAACCCCAGGAACTCAGTACAGGGATGGTGGGAACCCCTCATAATGGGCACAGTGGGTGTACAGACCCGGGAACTCATCACAGGGATGGTGGGAACCTCATAATGGGCACAACAGGTGTATAGACCAGGGGAACTCATCACAGGGATGTTGGGAACCTCATAATGGGCACATTGGGTGTACAGACCCGAGAACTCGGCACTGGGATGGTGGTAACCCCTCATAATGGGCACATCGGGTGTACAGACCAGGAGAACTCGGCACAGGGATGGTGGGAACCTCATAATGGGCACAGCGGGTGTACAGACTCAGGAACTCAGCACAAGGATGGTGGGAACCTCATAATGGGCACAGCGGGTGTACAGACCCGGGAACTCAGCACAAGGATGGTGGGAACCTCAAAATGGGCACAGCGGGGGTGTATAGACCTGGGAATCCAGCACTGGGATGGTGGGAACCTCATAATGGGCACAGCGGGTGTATAGACCTCTGGACAGGGAGGGCAGCATTTACTAGAACTGATTGGCTGTATTTTCTTCCTTCAGCTGCTGCTGCTGGTGGAAGGGAGATGAGTAAAATACCCCTTTTAGATGCTACAAGTGGAGGAAGATACAGCCCAGTTATAGTAAATGCTGCACTAGCATCAGCAGTAAGTAGAATACATAGGGACTAGTGGGCAGCAGCCTGACCTGTAGGCAGTGTTTTCTATGCGTGGTCACCAGCAGAAAAAAGAAACATAAAGAAAGCAGATACAGACTGCCCTGCACAGCACTGATCAGTGATAGCAGCTCATGTACCAGGACTGAGCACTCACCTACATTCTCTCTTCCAATCTGCCGCGCTGTGACCTGTGAGGGGAAGGGGGAGGGGGGAGGGGACGGACACATTCCATCAAGGGAGGGAGCTCGGGGTTATCAGGAGGAAGAGCTGAGGTGAATGCTGACCCCGAAGGAACTTTTTACTGTCCTATAACGAGTGCAGTTTGTATCCTCCATATCTGCTCCACACTTGACTGTGACTGACACGGCCAGGAGAGGGGGGGTGCCGGGGGGTGCTGTGCTGCTGTACACATGTCACACACAGACACAGTCAGTGTGGACAGAGAGCTCAGAGCGGAGAAGGGAGAGGCTGGTGCTGCCTCGGCTGAATCGGCTCATTCTGAAAAGGAGCATACAGGGGCATCATACTGGACACAGGACATCATCATGATAACAGTTCTGTATACAAACAGGAAACAGTGGAGAGCGCCCTGGGAGGGGGATTTGCAGCGGGGACGGGACCTAACCATGTCTGCCATGAGACACTGATGTCATATTTAGACTCAGAGCGGAGAACGTGAGCCGTGCTGGGGGGGGTCCATCTGCATAGCGGCGGCGGCGGCGCTGCATGACATGATGACAGGGCGCTGCCAGCATTGTGTGGAACTTGAAGCTCTGTGGAGGACAGTGCAGAAGTAATAGCGGGCGGGCGCCATAGGCGGCAGTGCACCCTAGGCGGTCACCTAATCCGCCTAGTGGTAGCGCCGGCCCTGTATAGCACAACACATGCGAACTAAATAGGCCCTCAGAAGAGATGGGTCTTGATTACTCCTGAAGGCCAGGTGGTTTACCTCCAACCTGATGTTGGTTGGTAGAGTGTTCCATAATCTGGGTCCTTGGACCGCAAATCGTCGTTCTCCTTTGGACTTGTATCTGGCTCTGGGTTTTTGGACTAGATTTTGGTTGTTGGATCGCAGAACGCGATTGGGGTTGTGGGTTTTAAGTTTTTCGCATAGATTTTGAGGGGCATTTCTCTGAATACACTTATGCGTTAGACAGTGTGCCTTGAAAGTGATTCTGTCTTTTACTGGCAGCCAATGAAGGGATCTCAGTGAAGGTGAGATTAATTCCCATGTTTTTTTCCCAGTCACAAGTCAAGCGGACGTATTTTGAATGACTTGCAGATGAGTGATTTGGTACTTTGGGAGTCCGAGATAGAGGGCATTTGCATAGTCCAGTCTGGAGTTAATAATTGATAATCTTGATGGATTCTGTCGAGGAAACCAGTCGTGTGTACGAGGCCTGAGGGTTGATGCTATTTCGTGGCATCTCCCTTAGTAACCTAATACTTCCCTGCATGCTGCAGGTGATATCATGTAGAGAATAGTGTTGCTCACGAATATTCGCATTGCGAATATTCGTTACGAATATTGCATATTCGAGTATTCGCGAATAAATCGAATATCGCGGTGAATATTCGCTATTGCGAATATTCGTATTTTTTCAAATTTATTTTTAAAACAGATCACATCCTAGTGATCTCCATCGACGTCTAAAAGCATTGCTGGTATGATTAGAGACCCTGGGCCGAGTAGCTGAGGCGATCCTTTTATGTTGCCGAATATTCGCAATGCGAATATTCGTATTACGAATATTCGCGAATACATTCTCTGCCCTTCTGTGTTTTGTGTATAAAAAAAAAAAAATTAGCTTTAGTTTAGTCATATAAGTTTGTGTAAGTAGAGTTAGTGTTTAGTGCATATTAGTTTAGTAATCCAGGAAATGATCTCCGTTTTCGCGTGGATGAGAATTTCGCAATCAATTTCGCATAAAATATCACGAATATTCGATATTAACGAATATTTCACGAATATTCTTCTATATATTCGTGAAATATTGCGAAATCGAATATGGCGTATTCCGCTCAACACTGGTAGAGAACCTCCAAACTCCTGCTGCTAGGAGCGACGCCTGGAGTTCCTTACTGTAATCACGCGCATGTAGAGGTGTATTGGAATATAGTCCTTGAAACTAAAATATATATTTTAATTGCTAAGGTCTGTGTCACATGTTGTAATGCTTCCATCCTTAGTAAATCAACGCCCTTCTATATGTGACAGCATAGGTGTGCGCAGCCTATTGCATTAGGGTGTGCACCCCAAAGCTTAAACACATACTACCGATCACTTACGATGAAAGGGAAGGGGCGGGTAAGTTACATATTTACTGGCCCCTTCCTCCACTCACCCTAAAACATCCCTGCAGCAACATCCAGAGGGAGAAGAGAGTAGGGAAGCTGGCAGCGCTACAAGGGGAAAAAGGGGGGAACCTAGGCAGTAGGGGGAATCTGTGCTGCACAGGGTGATTAGGGTGTGCCTGGGCACACCTGGCACACCCTGTGCGCACACCTATGTGTGACAGGAAGATGATGTAGAGACCCCCCAAACTCTTGTTGCTAGGAGTGACGCCTGGGGCTAATACTGGGTTGTCGCATACAGAAGCGCATTGAGGTCCTTGTATCCACAATTGTGAATCACTCCCCTTTCTCCAGTGCTGTTACACTATGGAACAGTAAGTGAAGAAAATCTCTGCAATGGGACACAAATGTTTACAAAATATCTGACAGGGGTTATAACCCTTCCATACTCTATCCAAAATGAAAAAAATGAATTGCCTATAGTTCCATTTTAAATGTGTTAGTTAGATTGTTTAGGTTTTTTCCTTTATTTTCACCTGATAATCTGGCCAGTAACATACCTCAAAATTTAGGGTGGGTCCAATCTAGATAGGGGAGCAACTGAGATATCTGTGGACACCAGCATTGTTAATATGGGGAGAGAGTGGTGTTAAATGCGCCAGCAAATTTAAAAGTATTTGAGGAACAAAACTAAACTTCAGTTAAAACTTTTTAAACAGTTGCAGCAACCATTTTTTTCTTTCTTCTTGGGATAAAGCTTTTACATGATTGAATAAAAGCTTACTATTTTAGGCACCCTTGTCAGTGTTAAATAAATGTCTGTCTCAACCCTCATTATTGAATCTTTTAGCTTTCACTTTTTAAGTTGCATTTGCAAGGTATAAACACATCCATTTACTGTTACTGATTTTCAGACAAAAGAGTTGATGTGTGTTTTGTAAAATGTATAGTTGCGTTTAAGAGTTGCATAGATGATAACAAAACGAAAATAGATTGCTATATCAAAGCATTCTCTTTTTAATTTTCAGCAAAAATCTTAGCTATAGGAAACAATCGCCATCTGTTAGAAAGCTAAAATAAGGTTACTGTACATTAGGTAGAGTGATAAATTACGTGTCTAGATTATTACTAACAAAAGCATTTTATCTAAACCTTCTGAATACTATTTTATTAATTCGCTAATAAGATAAACACCTAATATAAAAATATTTTTTAAATAGGAAAGAAATTATGATTGTGTCCACATATTATAAAAAGGTGTACCTAAATGTGTGCATTAACGCCTTAAAGACCATTTTTTTTCTGGCACTTTTTGTTTACATGTAACGATCCAGTTTTAGAACCCCCAAACATTATATATTTTTTTCAAGCAGAGGAACTAGAGAATAAATTGGTGGGCTTTGCATTTTTTTTTTATCACAGGGTATTTGCGCAGTCGTTTTGCAAACGCAATTTTTGGGGAAAAAAAAACAATTTTAATGCAAAAAAACACAATGCATAACCCAATTTGGGTAAAAATATATAAAACATGATGTTACACCAAGTAAACAGATACCAAACATGTAAAATTTACAAAATTGGGCATGCCTGTGCAACGGCGACAAACTACATACATTTTACTATCTCTAGACAATGCTTTAAAAGACTTTACAGGTTACCATATTTACAGAGGAGGTCTAGTATTAGAATTTCTGCAAATGATCTGACCTTCCCAGCAATACCTCACATGTGTGGAACGATCACTGTTTGCGCGTGTGCGTGAGTGACGCGCACGCTTGCGCCTTTGCGCCGTAGCACAGGGGTAGGGGGCACGTAAAAAAAAATATTAATTTTTACACTGTTTATTTATTATGACTTTTATCGCTGTCACAGGGAATGTAACTATCCTTTGGGACATCAATAGCCACGTGACAGATACTCTTTATGATGGGATCTGGGGTCTATAAGACTCCATATCCCTCCTCTGCCCTTAAAAGCATTCAAAACACAAGATCTATGTTTTTGAGATCTTTTGTTTTTTAAAAAGTGCCGCTGTTGACACCTGGGTAAACCAGAAATTGTGTCTGACTAGTCGGCAGATGTGCCAGCTGGTAGTTCGCGTCTCTTGATGGAACAGGAGAGCCTGAGCATGCCAGGGAAAGTGGCGGAAGGGGGGCACATCTCTTCCCGCTGTTTGTAATAGAATTGAGTGGTTAGCTGCTCTGATTGCTATTGCAAAAGAGAGCTGACTATCGGATCTAAAAAATCGTACTGTGGTGAAACATGCAGCTGCAGGCATCACCCGGTACAACCACTTGAATTCCAATGACATACCACATACTGTACATTATTTGACAGCAAGGAGTATGGAGGGATATCTCTGCTAGCAATAGTGTTAACACTGTAGTGGACACCTGCTGAGACTACCAATGTTAGTTATGTTTCCCTGAGTGTATTGTTAATCTTGCAACTACTAATAGAGATGGTAGGAAGGGCCTGGCATATTTTTTTTTAATAAAGCAGCCATTACCTAGCTGTAGTAATAATTATTCCATAGAAGTGGTATTGTGATATTCATTCTTTAACAGAAGCATTATCTGTTGCAGTTCCTCCCTAGCTTTAGTAGTGGTTGCCCTGGCTGCACTCCTGGCTGTAGCATTGTTCCCTAGGTCCCTGGACCTAGCTGGCTGTATTATTGGTGATCCAGTTATAGTTGGTGATATCACTAGCCAATCCTTGTAGTGGTCATTTTCTGGCTGTGGTAGTGGCCAAACAAAATAATTATCACTTTTTTGTGGTGTCTCATTCCTTGTTCTAGTGTTTGACATTCCCTGGGTGTAGTTTTGGCCCAATCTTAGGTCTTGTGGTTTTCCATCACTGTCACAGTAGTTACCCAAATCTCGGTCACTCTATGTGTTCGTAGTTGGTCCTTGTACCAGGTGAAGTCCATCTTTTCTAAAACACCATTTATTAACTGTGGTGTAGTAGTATTCCCCTGCATTTATTGTATGACTTCAATTATTTGCTTTTGACAGTCACTGTATTAGTAGTGGTATCTGAAATAATGGAAAAGTCTGAGGGGGCAATTCCTTTCCATCACTGTTTATAGAATAAAGTTTAAGTTACTTCCTATTATTAAACAATGAGTAATGTGGTTGTAATGTAACTGCAATAGTTCCTATTGAATGGGAAGTTAACTGTAAAGATGCCATGGTCCAGTATTACTATAATGATGTTCAAAAGAAAATTCCTCAGCAGCTGCACTGTACTGGCTCAGTAGTGTTGCTTCCCCAAAGTCAACCCTTGCAGAGGATTAGAAAAAAAAGGAGACAACTTCATGTGGGTTTTAAGTTAGATCAGTTGTGTCCTGTCTAAGCAGTGCTTAGAGAATAATGATCACCTAGTGGTTATGACACCAAACATAAGGCAGTAGAAAGGTGTGTGTGCACTTCTGAATGGCTTAAACATGAACCAGCTTTCATAATGAGCACTTTTAATAACAACAATTATGTTTCCATGGTCAACCTTAAAGGGGCTGTAAAGGTACATTTTTTTCTTAAATAGCTTCCTTTACCTTAGTGCAGTCCTCCTTCATTTACCTCATCCTTCAATTTTGCTTTTAAATGTCCTTATTTCTTCTGAGAAATCCTCACTTCCTGTCCTTCTGTCTGTAACTCCACACAGTAATGCAAGGCTTTCTCCCTGGTGTGGAGTGTCATGCTCGCCCCCTTCCTTGGACTACAGGAAAGTCAGGACTCCCGCTAACACACATTTTCTTTCTCTATCTGCAATGTAGAGAGCGTCCTGACTCTCCTGTAGTCCAGGATTTCTTAGAAGAAATATGGACATTTAAAAGCAAAAACGAAGGATGAGGTAAGTGAAGGAGGACTGCACTAAGGTAAAGGAAGCTATTTCGGAAAAAAATTGTACCTTTACAACCCCATTAAGTCATGTTCTTTTTCTCTTTGGGGACAGTTATTACTTTGATCAATGTGGCCCCTTTTGCTAAGCCAGTGTTTTCCATGCAGTATCTATTAATGATAGTGGGGCTAAGCAATTCATAACAAAACAAATTCTCCTGCGCTCCGGTGTTTTGCCAGACATGGGTGGTGTAGTCCAGTTCTTTGGTTTAAGGCAAGGTCTAGAGTCTTGCAGCTCTCCACCGATAAATGGGTGTTCATATACCTAAAAAGAAAAAGAAGAGAAGGGGGGTGCACCGACCTAGTGCATTATCAACTATAAATGTTTTATTAAGAATCAAATAAAAGCAATAGTCCTACTCACAAACAAGCTTTAGGTAAAGACTTTTCTGATAGTCAAGCTGGACCACTTGAGAGCTGCAAACAGGATTTGACAACAAGAGGATCGGACGGTACCCCAGCAGTTTGGGGTCCCATCCGATCCTCTTGTTGTCAAATCCTGCTTGCAGGTGTCAAGTGATCCCACTAAGCAATTCATTGCATCTTCAAGCAGCTTTATTGAAAAGTGATTTTTAATAAATAATAAGCTAACAAGTTCAAATTTGTGTTGCAATTTGCATATTTGAACATTCCTGCCAGTTGCCAGGTCAAAGCAAGACATGAAAGAAATCATGATGAGTAAGCACGTCTGTGTGAAACGCGTCCACTAAGTACCTTTTTTGGATTAATGTTTGTCATGTTTGCTTGATTTTATGGACTTTCAATAAATTCTTTTGATTTTACTTCTGGATGTGCTGCCATTCTTCTTTGTTTCCATGAAATCATGTACATTTGTAATGATTTCACAGACACACTTATTCTCAAAAAAATTATAGCAGTGCCAACATACTTTTTGATCATATTGTTTCAGAGGAGAAAATCCACAGCATATCTTTGTGTATTTAATTAAAGTCTTTATGATCAAATTGGTAGTAAAAATTCTTCTGTTGTAGACCTTAAAAATAGGATCTTACTACTATTTCAATATCTATGACATTTCTTGCTCACATTATTACTAATATTCATGAATTTCTACTTGAAGCTTAAAGCAGTTTGTGTAAAGACAGCAGAACATTAAAATATTTTTTGAAGAAACAAGCATAGCCATTCTGGTAGTAACTCATGTGTCTATATCAAAGAATGCAAATGGATACTTTGATGTTAAATTAATAGGCATCTCACATCCACAAGCTCTTCCCTACTATGTGAACCTAATGCGTTTCCTATTCAAGATACTCCTAATGAACACAGTACATAATGTATTGATATTATTCCACATCAGTTACTCATAGCTCTTCTTTATTATTTGCTAACCTTTTATGGAAAGCAACATGACACTAAACATATTCATGAATAGTTTCAAATGTACAGCTTTTATTTTTTTTTATGTTGATGAGCTTTGTTAAATGCTTATTCACAATGACTAAATCTTCACTAATACATATAATGCTTTATAATTAACAATTTGTATAATTAGGCTTCTTATGATGTGCTTGGTTCACTGCAATTATATTGTTAAAACTTTCGAAGCATGCCAGCATAATTTTACTTCATATTAGCAACGAAATATAATGTATAGTTTACTTGCTTATTTTTTCCATCATGCTTGTCTAAGATTGTTGAGAACCTGCTGCCACTGACAGTGCATAATATTTTGAGACCACTGAAAGTTGGCAAAGTTCTCCAGTACACACAGCTGAAACATTTATGCATGGTAGATCTTTTAAGCAAATAATTACATAACATTTTAGATTGAAAATTCATATTGAATTCTGTGCAAGAAATGTCTCTCACATTTACCAATGGTTGAGGCTAGTGAGAAGGAGACAAGACACTCAGTGGAACCACCATCTCCAGAAATGGGCCCTTTTCTGCATCCTCCTCAGTCACAAGAAATTTGTATCTCATCTCTGTTCATGAGGGGCGTGGCCGAGCCGAGCTAGGAGATGGCTGCCTGATAGACGAGCTCCTGCCACCTCAGAGCGATTTCGACAATTAGCGGTGTTTTCTGACCCCTACTCCCACGCTAAAACATGGGCACTTCGTCGAGACAATCATCAGCCTCCCCATCCCGCTCCCCCAGAGAGCACAACGACACCCTCGGGCAACATATCCCCACATGGCCGCACCTTACCGATTATCCTATTAATAGTATAGGCGGAGGGACTGTGTCCCCCCCACCTAAATCGGTCTCCTTCCCTACCCACTCTCAAAACAGGGGAGAACTGGTAACCCTCCTTATTACACCCCTCCCAACCCGAGGGTTCTGCCCCCCATATACCGGGCGCCCTAGGTAGCGTGTCTCCAATCGGGGCTCACCCGGTGCCCTCTACCCACAGTGCCGCTCCTGTGTCACCCCCTACTCCTGATACCTCCCCATTCCGCCACAGCTCGGTCACCCGCGACTATTCCACACCCAGACTTACGACAACACCGACGCCCACAATGACTGACCCACCGTCGAGAGCTGACAATCCCACGTTGAAGGTACTCTCCCTCAATGCACGAGGGTTAAATCTCCCTGAAAAACGATCCCAACTCCTCCTGGCCTTACACCGTGCTAGGGCAGATGTCGCGTTTGTGTAGGAAACTCACTTTAAGTCATATGCTGTGCCCAAACTACACAACTTTCACTTCCCAGAAGCCCACCACGCCACGAATATGCACACCAAAATGAAGGGGGTCTCAATATTGATAGCTAAACACTGCCCCTTCAGACTGGTTGAAAAGTTGGCTGACCCGGAGGGAAGGTACTTGTTCCTGAAGGGCTCTTACCTGGACCGTACTATCACACTCGCTACGGTGTACGCACCGAACACACGTCAGGTTTCTTTTTTCAGACACATTTCGACCCTACTGACGCCCTTCAAGGCGGGGACACTAGTGTTGGGGGGTGATTTTAATGTCCCCCTCCTTCCTGCGCAAGACACGTCCACGGGCACATCATCTACCCCGTACTCAGCTCTGAGGAGAATCAAGGTGATTCTCCAAGAACTCCTCCTACATGACACCTGGCGTACCTTGCACCCTACGGGAAAGGGCTACACATTTTACTCTGCTCCCCACGACTGCTACTCCCGTCTCGACTACCTATTCATGAGTCAGGAAGACCTACCCCTGCTGACCTCTGCGTCTATAGAACCCATGTGGCTGTCAGGTCATAACCCGATCTCGGCAACACTATCTCTCCCCGTCTGCCGCCCCTGAACGAGGGTGTGGAGGTTGGACCCATCATTGCTTACAGATCCGACACTGGCTACAGACCTTGAATCGACCTTAGAAGCATTCTTTCGCGAAAATAGGCCGGAAGACACGGCTCCCGTTATTAATTGGGAGGCCCACAAGTGCGTTGTCAGAGGCCTTTTGATTGCTGCCGCTGCCAAACGTACTAAAGAACGGCGCAAGCACTACGACGATCTCCTAGGGAGGATCAAACAGCTGGAGTCCACACACAAACACTCACACGCCCTCGCAACACTACAGGACTTAACCCAGGCGAGAGCCGAGCTCCTAGAGGTTATCAATAAAAAGATTAGACGGTCCTACGCCCTAGCCAAAACACGGCGACATAGCAAGCAAATTACTAGCGAAAGCCCTGCAATCCAAAAGGGCCAAGGCGACCGTCCACTCTTTGATGGACGAAAATGCAATCTACACCAGACATATCCAAGCTCTTCATTAAATACTACACAAACCTATACAACCTGCCCTCCCCAACCACGCCAGCTGCACAACTTACTAAGCAGGGCTTAATCGACGACTTTCTACGTCAATACGGCCCCACAAAGCTGTCGGAGACGGCTAAGACAGAGCTGGACAGACCCCTCAACGGCGCAGAGGTGGGACTGGCCCTAAATCAACTAAAGCCCGGCAAAAGCCCGGGCCCTGACGGTCTGACTGCCGGGTACTACAAGACTTACGCTAAAGTTCTTACTCCTTTCTTCCTCTCGGCCTTCAATTCTCTTGCCAACGCTACCACCTCTCCCCGAGACCTTCTGGCGGCGCACATAGTCGTTCTCCCCAAACCCGACAAAGACCCGAATATTGTATCCAACTACAGACCCATCTCGCTCCTTAACGTGGATCTCAAGTGGTTCGCGAAAACAATTGCGAACAGGCTTTTGCCGTACATGCCCACACTGATAGACCCTGACCAGGCCGGATTTGTCCCTGGCAGGGAGACGCGCGATAATACCCTCACGGCCTTGAATATACACCATTGGCTCACCTCCAGCGGTTCCCCCGTTTTTTTTCTGTCCCTTGACGCGGAGAAGGAGTTCGACAGGGTGGCATGGGATTTCATGCAGGCTACCCTCAAGGCCGTGGACCTCCCGCCCCACATGATGAGCTTTATCTCGGCGCTCTACACAGGCCCCACGGCAAGGGTTAGAGTGAACAACCACCTGTCGGACGCCTTCTCCATCGCGAACTGAACCCGTCAAGGCTGCCCCCTCTCTCCCCTAATATTTGTCCTCACCTTGGAACCTTTCCTAAGACGGCTCAGATCTAATCCAGCGATCAAGGGTATTGACGTTAAAGGCCACACATACAAACTTGCCGCGTTCGCGGACGATATTCTCCTTTTTCTCAGAGATCCCCTTACGACCGTCCCTAACTTGCTGAAAGACTGCAGATTTTAAGATGTTGTTCAATTTCCGAATCAATTTCTCCAAATCGTCTGCCCTGAACGTCTCCCTGCCCCAGACCTTATGCAACCTATGCCAGACCAACTTCCCCTTTAAATTGAGTAATAAAGCTATCACATATCTGGGGATCCAACTCCCTACCTCCCTTTCTGATCTGTACTCCCTCAACTACACCCCATTGCTCCAAACTATACTCAGAGACTTAAAAGACTGGTCCCCCAAACACCTATCGTGGCTCGGGAGGGTGGCGGTGGTCAAAATGAACGTCCTTCCCCGACTACTGTACACTATGCAAGCGATCCCCATCAGGCTCCCCTCAGCCTTCTTCTCATCCTACAGATCAGCCTGCATGAAATTCGTGTGGCACGATACCTGCCCGTGCTTAAGTTACACCAGGCTCACAATCCCTAAACTAAAGGGCGGCCTGGGGCTACCGGACCTCCAGAAATACAACATAGCTTGTGGCCTCACTAGGATCGTTGACTGGGTCGCTAACGGGGAACGAAAGAATTGGGTGAGACTAGAACAGGCCTCCTCCCCCCTCCCAATGTCCCATTTACCATGGGTTTCACGGGACAACACGCCGCGTGACTGCAAAGTACACCCTCTTATACTCCCCTCCCTACAAGCCTTCAGGGAGGCCTGCACCAAACACAAACTATCGGACCAACGCGGCCCCATGACCCCCCTTAGACTCAACCTCGACTTCCCGCCGGGCATGCACCCCACCTTTCTGGCTGATAGCTGGCCGCACACATTCGTACGGGCGGGTCAATTCTTTCTTTCGGGTAGACTTAGACTACAATCAGAACTAGCCGCCTACACTGACAGGGACGAATTCCCATTTTGGACCTACTTGCAAATTCGACACTTTCTAGACAAGACGGCCCCAAGCTCCCACTGGTATAGGCCTTGCTCCCCTTTCGAAAGCCTATGCTCAAAGGAGGAACCGCAGAGACATCTTATCTCAAAGATCTACAGTCTATTATCCTCTACACACTCCTCCAAACTTCACTGGGCAAACCTACAGTGGGAACGTGACCTCGCATTAGACCTCACGGAGGAGGACTGGGAAGCCGTCTACAGGCTAGCACACAAAGGATCAGTCAATGTTCAAACACAGGAGAACGCGTATAAGCTTCTCTCCAGATGGTACAAAACCCCGCTCAAGCTTCACAGAATTAATCCTACTCTCCCAAAAACTTGCTGGAGGTGCCACCTGGAGACTGGCTCTTTCCTTCATATTTGGTGGACCTGCCCCAAACTCCAACCCTACTGGACGGAGGTCCATAGACTCATTACAAACATTTCAACGGACAACTTAGAATTCACACCCGCCCAGTTTCTTCTCCATCATGCCCAGACACTCCCGAGGGGATATTGCCGCTCCCTGGCCATGCATATGGTAAATGCAGCATGGATGTGCATTCCGCTTAAATGGCTCTCCCCACACCCCCCGTCTCTAGCAGACTGGTTTGCACACCTCCAAAAAACGATGGAGATGGAGGAACTCATCCACCACTCTAATGATAACCCTGCAAAATTCACCGAGACTTGGGCTTGTTGGATCCATTTCACCACTACCGGCGAATACAAAAATATCAGGCCCTGACGACCCTGACTAGGCTTCCTCGCCACCCACTACCTTACCGAGCTGTGGCGGTCTGACTCTCTCCCCCCTCTCTGACATGGACCCCTATTCCCCACCCCTCCCCCTCCCTCTCTACTAATTTACAGGATACCGTAGACAGTTCTATACTACCGGACATCACCACCATGACCAATTAGCAGGCACTAGGAAGACCGGCTTAGGGACTAACTGTGGTGATGGCCCACCACTAGTATCCGGTATCTCACCGTTGTCCACGAGACAACTGAGAAACGGAAGCAAAGATCACTCGCTCAGGCAATGCTCCACATGTTCTTTGATATGTAATGGTGGGCGCAACAAGTGCTACCCAAGGCACATCGACAAAGGAGCCCTGCCCACATTGGTTAATTTCTCTTTTCTTTTTTTCTCTCTCTCTCCTTTTACTGGTTGTTTCCCACCCACTTACTGTGATTATTACCCCCTACGGCCAATGTAAAGCTGCTCCCAGATGCCCTGTTTTTTAGTTCTTTCTGTTGTACGTATACTGAGGCGGCTGCGTCCGCATATGCTTCCACTGTTAGCCATTGTACATTTTCATTTTCATGCTAATTGTACCTGTTGTAAAATTCAATAAACACTTTTGGAAAAAAAATAAAATAAAAAATAAAAGCATCTATGTTCATGATTACTGGACCACGTTTCTTCGTAGCCATGTCTACACTGTCCCTGAAACCATGGTCTAACAATACAGACAGATTACTTTCCACATGCTGAGGGCAGATATAGCCTTTGGGGTAAAATATTGGCAGCTATGTACATGCCACTGTGGTGTAGCACTGAACTAACTGAAGTGAGTTGATTCCACAGGCTGGAGATGGGAGTGGATGCAAGCCAGCAGTTTTGTCAAGCTGGCATTAACATGCTTTGCACGGCAGTCATTTGGGGACATTGTATTCTTCTGTTCCAGCAGAAGAGGCACCTGCTTTGAAAAGGATCCTTCTACAGATGATGGGTTGGGTATAACATCATTTTTCAGAAGCATTTGATTTTAGAATCCAATGTGGGAAATCTGGAACTTGTAGCACAGGAACACTGGACTTCAAGGCATAGAGCAGTGATGGTGAACCTTGGCACTCCAGATGTTTTGGAACTACATTTCCCATGATGCTTATGCACTCTGCAGTGTAGTTGAGCATCATGGGAAATGTAGTTCCAAAACATCTGGGGTGCCAAGGTTCACCATCATTAACCCTGTGCATGAGGTAAATGTTTGAAGTAGTGATGGCATTCAACTTTCTGTAGTCCATGCAAAAAAGTAGTCCTTTTTAAGGACCAGAACTACTAATGACTCTGAGACACCGTGAGACTTGCATGACCCGTAACTGCACCATCACTATGATCTGCTGACTGAGACATGATAGGCAGTTGTGCCTCTGTGTATAAGCTGTGGACTGCAAGGTGCAGCCTCCCTGGCTTTTCTGTGATACAGTCAAGATGTGTCATAAGCATTTCCAGCAGCTGTGTTTCCTGTGTGTGAATTGAACTTGAGGTCTGCTACCAACTCCCGAGGGTCAGCTAACAAGTCTAAATGTGGATCTACCTCTTCCTCTTCAGACCGGCTGCAAACTGACATTTCATATCCTTTCATGATGTGTCTTTAGCATGCATTAATTGAAGGTTTCCAGCATTTTTGCCCTCTTAAGTCTCTTGGATTAGGTCCAAGGGCCCTCTTTATATGTTCTGTAAATTCATTGGTGTCAGTTTGAGAGTTAACAGTTCCCATATTATTTACCTGCAATGGTTCCGAGGATACCTTTGGCTGCAATTTCTCAGGGCTGCTGGCAGCTGAAGGATAAAGGTAGCTATGTCTGCAGAATTATACAACTGAGGTGGATAGAAAGTGACCTGCTCTGTCGCCATTTTGGTCACATGGTGTGCCTGCTGTACTAAAATAAATTGGTCAATTTCCATGGTCCGTATGCCTTGCATTTCACTGTTTACATCAACCTGCACAACAGCCCTGGAAGTGCTATGAGAGGCGTCTGACTATGCTAAATAGCTAATAAATATGAGTAAAACAGATATGAATTCAGGAAATTATGTACCTAAACCTCCCCCCAAAAAATGTGATATATTGCAGGTTTCGTATCCGTAGATGTGGGGACCACATTATTTTAATATTTTTCAAACTGTTTATCCCCTCTATTTTGATCTAGTTATTTTGTCAATAACACACATCCAGTTCTAGAAAAACGTAATCAGCTCATGTTAATCATTACTTTCACCTAAATGGCACAAACTAATGCCTTAAACCTATAATACGGATAAAAAAATAAAATATATCTCATTATAAATAATGGCATCAACTAGCAATAAAAGCACATATTGCAGAAAAAATGTATCATATATTTCACTATTTAAGTTGTCTGACTCATAATCAAAAATAAACACAATCCCCACTAGTTTAGGGCATGCTAAATCCTTCAAATGAAAACAAAAGTAAATCTGACCTATTTATTTTTCTCTGGACAACTTTTTGGATATGCGTTTAAACCAAACAGGATATAGGAATTTAAGAGGAAGCATTTTTCTCATTTTTTTTCCGAAAACAAACAAAACATTTAATCCAATGTTGCAAAATTGCTGAATCTAGGCATATTTCTAAAGTAAGGAATACCTATACATTTAAATTAATATTATTGTAATTTTTATAATATTATTACATTTGAACTTTAATAGAATATAGTTTTTAGAGTTGAGTCAAGTGCATGAGCTGCTAAAAATCCTTTATTTAAGTCATCAATTTGTGGATTACATATTGTGAATTCTGAAAAGAAAATGTCACATGCATTAATATTCATATCCTTTCTTGGATACATCAAACACAGCATGGCATTTTCAAAGGGAAATTTACCTTAGAATTCCCCAAAGAGTACAATTGAGGCACAAAAAGGAAACCTGTGTCAAATGCCTTAGGCTATAATTCTGTAAGTCTTGGAATAATGAGATTAAGTTGAACAAGTGTAGCCTTTAAGAATATAGGATTTAGGACACATCTTTTAAAACATAAAGAAATGATAGGTGCTTTTGTGAAACAGAACGGGGTCTTTTCCTAATGACAAGCATGCACACATCTCAGCATGGCAGGTCAATTTGCAATTTTGCTGCTCTTCCTATGGGAATAACAAAAGGTTTGATTTTTTTTTGCTATATATTATATTGTCATGCTGTTCAAAAAACAGTTTCAATGAAGCCTATATTAAATCTTCTAAAAATAAATGGTAATTTCTTCTACCTTAACCCTTACTAATATATTGTAGAAAGACTTAGATATCCAGGGGTTAGTTCAGCCTAAGATAACAAATTTACATTTTGTATAGAGCTTTAAAGTTCAGTGAAAATGATGTGAATATCAATGTTAAAAGAGTATACATGTAATTCAAGCAGAGGCGAAACTACAGAGACTGCAAAAGCTTAATGACTTCAAGATCCCTAGGGTTTGAGGAGGTCTGAAGCCAAAAATGCAAATTGTATTGCTTGCCACAGCAGAAATTCCAAAATGTGTAGGCCTTCCCATCTCATTGTTTTACATTCAGTTGCTTCCTCTAGTCATTCAATTTTCTGGTAATGCTTAGAAAGGCCAAAACATGTTACTGTAACAGGGTTCATCATTCATAGTTAAGATGTGGTTCAAGATAAGAATTATAGTGGTTACAGATAAGTATGTCCAGTACACCACTGTCCCCTCCCCTCTATTTACCTGATGTATGTTATATGTAACATGCTATGCAATAGAAAGGTGAAGTATAAAGCATTAAATGTAGGGGTCAAATTACATCTTAGCATAGTGGTCTACAAACTGCAGCCCAGGGGTCAGATGCTGCCCTTTGCTTGCCATTGGTGCATTATTTCTCCCACCAAAACAAGGCACTATCTCTCCCACTAACACCTAAAATGGGGCATAATTGCTGCCACTGACACCAGCAATGGGGCACTATTACTCCCAGTGACCCAATGATGTGGAAATATGTCTTCCCTTGATACCAACGGGGCACTATTCCTTACACTAATATCAACAATAAAGCATTGTTTACTTACATTGATGCCAGGGGCATTTTCTACTCATACTGGCTACAGTGAAGCCCATCAAAGTCTGAAGGACAGCAAACTGGCCCTTTGATTAGAAAGTTTGGAGACCTCTGCGTTGGAGGTCAAGTGTTTGGATTAGGCTAGAGGGCACAATGCACACACTTTAGTTCCTTTAGTGCCTAAATCTCAATACTAAAAATAACCAGCACCTAGCTTCTGGTACAAAAATCAAATGTTTTGAACACAAGAAACCAGCACTAATCTAATGGACAGAGTTGCAATCATGGAAGTAAAATGGTCTTATCTCTGGTCATACAATTCCAAAAAACTCAACACATAGCTGATCAGTGGAGTGGAAGAAACAAAGAATTAAAGATCAATATCTTCTAAAGTCAGGAGTAGGTGCAGGTCAATGGATCCTGAAAGTGTGTCAAGCTTGTCTTTAAACCAGCTGAACAGGGAAATAGTGACTGGAAAGCATTTGCATACTTTATCCACATCCCTGCACTATACCAGTTGGCTCTCAATGCCCTTTTATCAAGAACAACATGAAAATAATTGAGCAAACCATAACTCTGTTATTTTAAAGATTGCTGACCCTTAACAATGTGTATAGTACATTTTGTTCTGACATATAAAAAAAACACTCTTGCTCCTGAGGTCTGAAATAAGCACACGACTCGTATCAACTCTGCATTATATATGGCCTTGAGTTTCAAACACTAGACACTTTTCCATATATTGAAACACTTGACTGCAAAATTGGAATTTTCTGTAAATAGTTTATAATTTTTGTAACATGAATTAACAATGAAAAATAAAGTATAAACCATATTTGAGTTTATTAATACAAGCATGTGTGCTGCTGTCAGTTATACGGTTATCTCTAACAGGGTTGATGATAATGCGATCAACAGTATCTTCTGAACTTAGCATTAAAGGTTCTCTAAGCACTGGGAGAACACAGCAATATATGACAGGTTCCTCAGTGCTGCTGTTCAGAAGAAGCAACATCAGAGAAATATGTAATTTATTGAGAAAAATGATGATTAAAAGAAAAAAAAAACTATAAAAACCTTTTATATATCTGACAAGCTATTATGTAAATAACCTGCCAAAATGTTTATCTTAAAAATACCATTCAGTGGTGAATTGGATATTTATATATATATATAAAGTCTATTTTGTACATTATTGCATTCCCTACACAATAGGACAGTTGTATTATATTTGAAATTACAGTTAAAATCATTTTAGAACATACTTGCAAAATGCACAAGTATGGGAGTGATTTATAAAAGTCAAAACTACCTCAACAAGCCATTGTAATGATGCCATTCAATGCATTTATTAAAAATACATTAGCATTGTAAATGCCTATTGCTTAAACTGTGCATAAAACCATACTCTCTGTGCACACATATTCATAAAACCCTAATAGCAGCCAAGCTTAATTTTTCACTTTTAAAAGAGAAGTTTAAGTTTTCCAAAAAAAATGAAATGATACTCACCTAGGTGAATGCAGCATCAATCCGATGCTGCATCTGTCCCCCGTTGTCTCTACACTGAGAATTGAGTGATTAAACACCCCACTCCACTGAGCAGAGAGCAGTGACTGTCAGTGCCCCTCCAGTGCTCATTGGTGCGCTGGGCTGTGCAGGGGGCAGGAGCAGCTAGCTCTGTCTCTCAGCAGCTTGCTGGGAGGCTGAGCCAGCTGCCAGTCCAGGCTTCTGGATGTATCCTGACTGTAACGTCAGGATTGATCAAGAGCTGGAACCGCATGAGTGACAACAGTGGATATCAGACTTTAGCCCACTGTCGGCTGAAATTGGATCACAGTGGCTGAAATGAGAACCCCTTCCTCGCCCCCTAGTGTTAACCTCTTCCCTGCCAGTGAAATTTTTACAGTAATCAATGCATTTTTATAGCACTGATCGCTATAAAAATGCCAATGGTCCCAAAAATGTGTCAAAGGTGTCCAAAGTTTCCGCCATAAGGTCACAGTACCGATACAAATCGCAGATCGCCGCCATTACTAGTAAAAAAAATATATTAATAAAAATGCCATAAAACTATCCCCTATTTTGTAGACGCTATAACTTTTGCGCAAACCGATCAATAAACGCTTATTTTTTTTTTTTTTAACGAAAAATATGTAGAAGAATACGTATCGGCCTAAACAGAGGAAAAACAAATGTTTTTATATATATTTTTGGGGGATATTTTGGGGGATATTTATTACAGCAAAGAGTAAAAAATCTAAAAAAAATAAATAAAAAATTAGCGCATTAAAATAAAAACCGCAGAGGTGATCAAATACCACCAAAAGAAAGCTCTATTTGTAGGAAAAAAAGGGCGCCAATTTTGTTTGTGAGCCACGTCGCACGACCGCGCAATTATCAGTTAAAGCGACGCAGTGCCGAATCGCAAAAAGTGGCCTGGTTATTGACCAGCAAAATGGTCCGGGCTGAAGTGGTTAAAATAAAAAGCAGAACAATGGTCCAACAGAGTAGACTGACATGGTCATTACATGTGTGATACAGTAGGAGGAGTAGAGGAGTTCCATTTACATAGAATCTCTTTCTTGGCATAGTACAAAAGATAGAAAATCAGTAAATTAGTAAGACGGGGTCTCTGAGTATCATCATGTACAGTATCTCACAAAAGTGAGTACACCCCTCACATTTTTGTAAATATTTTATTATATGTTTTCATGTGACAACATTGAAGAAATTGCACTTTGCTACAATGTAAAGTAGTGAGTGTACAGCTTGCCAAACAGTGTAAATTTGCTGTTCCCCTCAAAATAACTCAACACACGGCCATCAATATCTAAACCACTGGCAACAAAAGTGAGTACACCCCTAAGTGAAAATGTCAAAATTGCCCTAATTAGCCATTTTTCCTCCCCAATTTCATGTGATTCGTTCGTGTTACAAGGTCTCAGATGTGAATGGGGAGCATGTGTGTTAAATTTGGTGTTATCGCTCTCACTCTCTCATACTGGTCACTGGAAGTTCAACATGGTACCTCATGGCAAAGAACTCTCTGAAGATCTGAAAAAAAGAATTGTTGCTCTACATAAAGATGGCCTAGGCTATAAGAAGATTGCCAAGTCTCTGAAACTGTGCTGCAGCACGGTGGCCAAGACCATACAGTGGATTAACTGGACAGGTTCCACTCAGAACAGGCATCGTCATGGTCGACCAAAGTGGTTGAGTGCACATGCTCAGCATCACATCCAGAGGTTGTCTTTGGGAAATAGACACATTTGTGCTGCCAGCATTGCTGCAGAGGTTGAAGGGGTGGTGGGTCAGCCTGTCAGTGCTCAGACCATACAGCGCACGCTGCATCAAATTGGTCTACATTGCTGTCATCCCAGAAGGACGCCTCTTCTAAAGATGATGCACAAGAAAGCCTGCAAACAGTTTGCTTAAGACGAGCATACTTAGGACCTTTTATTATTACTATTACAATTACTAGAACAATGCCCTGAGGTCTGATGAGTAGTGTTGAGCAGAATATGCCATATTTGATTTCGCGATATATCTCGAATATATAGTCGAATATTCGAGATATATTCGCTAAATACGAATATTCGTGATATTTTTTGGAAATGAAAATATTGCGAATTTTCGCTATTGCGAATTTTCGCTATTGCGAATGCGAATGCGAATTGCGAATTGCGAATGCGAAATTTCGAGAAATGCGGAAAGGAGCAATCTGAATGGCTCAGAATATTCGTGATATATTACAATATAAAATAATTGCGAATATTCGAGAAATGCGGAAGGAGCACTCTGATTGGCTCAGAATATTTGTGATATATTACAATACACAATAATTGCGAATATTCGGCAAATGCGGAAGGAGCACTCTGATTGGCTCAGAATATTCGTGATATATTACAATACACAATAATTGCGAATATTCGAGAAATGCGGAATGGAGCACTCTGATTGGCTCAGAATATTCGTGATATATTACAATATAAAATAATTGCGAATATTCGAGAAATGCGGAAGGAGCACTCTGATTGGCTCAGAATATTCGTGATATATTACAATATAAAATAATTGCGAATATTCGAGAAATGCGGAATGGAGCACTCTGATTGACTCAGAATATTCGTGATATATTACAATATAAAATAATTGCGAATATTCGAGAAATGCGGAATGGAGCACTCTGATTGGCTCAGAATATTCGTGATATATTACAATACAAAATAATTGCGAAATTTCGAGAAATGCGGAATGGAGCACTCTGATTGGCTCAGAATATTCGTGATATATTACAATATAAAATAATCGCGCGATATCGCTATATAAAATGAGCGCTGCAGCTACTCGGCCCAAGGTCTCTAATCATACCAGCAATGCTTTTAGACGTCGATGGGGATCTCTAGGATGTGATCTGTTCTAAAAAAAAAATTGAAAAAATTTGAATATTCGAAATAGCGAATATTCGCCGCGATATTCGTGTTATTCGCGAATACTCGAATATGCAATATTCGTAGCGAATATTCGCAATGCGAATATTCGTAAAGCAACAAAACTGATGAGACTAAGATAAACTTATTTGGTTCAGATGGTGTCAAGCGTGTGTGGCGGCAACCAGGCAACCATTCCCCCTTAGATCATAATCATAGTGATAATTTGAGCAAAATTAGGCATCACCCATCATTATATAACTGCCTTAACAGACCGCTGGATCTAAGGCACACAACAGCAACACAAACAGGTACCATTGTTCAATGAAATTATAGCGTCAGCAGAAAGGTTAAACATGAAAAGAGAGGAATTAAAGACCAAGAAGAAAGTCAGCTTTAGGATCTTTTATATCACTTCAGCTACTTTTAGCGCTTTAGACTGCCAGGCAATCCTCTGACATTTGGTATGCCTTTCAACAAATCTTTTCGAGAGTGGATTACCACCACTGTATTTTTTTGTATTTTTTTTTTTAATAAAGGACTTATTTCCATGGTGTGTTCGTGTTTTTTACAATTATTTACACTTCCTTAGTGAATTGGTAGAGGTACAATGTACCCCATTAACAATTCACATGGGGGGCAGGATCTGGGGGTCCCCTTTGTTAAATGGGTCTTCCAGATTCTGATAAGCCCCTCGCCCGCAGACCCCTACAACCACCGGGCAAGGGTTGTGGGGATGAGGCCCTTGTCCCCATAAAGATGGGGACATTCTCCCCATGTTGAGGGTATGTGGCCTGGTCTCGTTCAGGAGGGGGGTGGCACTATCTTGTCCCCCCTCTTTTCTGAGGGGGGGACAGGTTAAGTGCTTGGATAAGGGGTCTGGTGTGGATTTTTGAGGGAGCTCCATGCCATTTTTTTTTTTAATTTGGGATGGAGTTCCCCTTAAAATCTACACCAGACCTGAAGGGTCTGGAATGGATATTTGGGGGGAACCCCACATAATTTTTAAGTGATTTTTAAATACCTTTTTTTTCTTCAACTATTACATTTTGTGCAGAGACAGTTCTAAGAACGGGAAACATGCTATTACACAGGAATACATTACACCCCCCCCCCCCCAGGTACGAAATTTAAAGGAATATTTCACTTGTATTGTTTCACTTAAAGCATTATTAAATTCACTGCTCCCGAAAAAACGGCAGTTTTTAAAACTTTTTTTGTATTGATTCATGTCCCCTGGAGCAGGACCCAGGTCCCCAAACACTTTTTAGGACAATAACTTGCATATTAGGCTTTAAAATTATCACTTTAGATTTCAAACGTTCGAGTCCCATAGACTTTAACAGGGTTCTAAAGTTCACACAAACTTTTGGTATGTTTGCAGGTTCTGGTGCGAACCGATAGGGGGGTGATTGGCTCATCCCTACTCCTAAAGAACAAGGAAATCATTAAACCTTCAAAACAGCTGCATTCAGAACAAATATATGAAGGGGATGAGCCCTGGAAAGGTCTTTCAATGAGTATCAGAAAGAAGTTCCCACTAGAAAGAGCAGAACTCAAAAAACTTTTCTCCTGGACCAAGCCAGGGGCACAAACTTAGGTCCTGGTACCAAAAAAAACAAACTGTGAAAAATAGATACTGGGAGATCATCCCTTTTTCAACTTTGTGGTGGGAGTAATTACAAACAGGCAGCAGCATTCACTCAGTTTGCTATCTTTCTCACATCCCATTCCCTTGCAGTTGTAGTGCTTTTAGGATCTCCTTCCCATCTGAAAATGTAAGTATGAGCCACGTGTATAATCCGGCAGTCAAGATAGGAATAGAGTATACAAATCTATTTGGGGGAAAGAGGTCTATTAGCTATCACTAATATAAGCCAAATATTGAGTTGCATCAGTTTCCACCAGTGGAATGCACATGCAGACTCTAGACTAAGTAAGATTAAAGTATTGGTAGTATAGATGAGGCAGTTGAATAATGGATTACCTAAAGGTGGTAACAGAGCTAAATATGGGGAAATTAGTTTGCTTAAATATTTAGTGGAATCCTAGATAGATAAACAATGTTGCATCAAAGGTCACATGGAATTAGGCCTAGATTGGGATGGGAGCCAAGGCCTTGGCCAAGCATTCATTTTGAAAAACCCCACATCAGAGTCAATGCACGTGTGCCTGCTTAGCTTCACTTGCATGTCAGCTTGCATGCAACAGTGACCAAAGTATTCACTCATAGGCATGAGACCAGTACAAGTATGCCCACATATGAGCAGTTCATAGAGACCACTAGATTTAATGAGGTGGCGGTGAGTGGTTGCAATGCACCACAGACCTAACAATCAATTGTGCTAAAACACATGTACATCTATGTTATCATGTATCTATATTACTAGGCTTCTAGGTTTAACATATTCATTTGTAATGCCTTTTTATGAAACGTTGGCAATGTATCTATTCTTCCCTTTATATTTCTTGAATCTCCCCCCCCATCACCCATCCTCAATTATCTATTATATAGGAATATGAGTGATAAATGATCACCTGTGGTAATAATACAAGCATGTTGCCACTTGCTACATGCATGTAAACACTGTATTGCCAATAGAGCTAACTGGGTTCTCATCAGCAATCATTGTTAGTGAGACTCCAATCTTAGTAAATCAAGAATAATGATAGATTTGACTGTATGCTGATAGAATGTATACATGTACAGTATTTTTTTTCATTCAATAATTTTATTGAAAATTAAAGGATAACAATATATATATGCGAGATAACAATACAGTATAAAATATATGCGAGATAACAGTACGTTATAAGACTTAAGTTTATACTTTTGAAAGTCTCTCTCTAATCGCAGAAGCTAACAAAGTATCTGAGTTTGTCAGCATTATCCTAATTGGCTCAACCAATATCATAACTGTGTTCACCAGACCATATAACATTAATGTTTTACAAAAAAAGGAAAAAACTGGCCAAGCATCGCGAATCCCGACCCCCTGGATGCCCCAAAGGGATCACACTGCATCCTAGGGAACGAGGTCACAAAGCCCTCTCACGTGGCCTTCAAAATTGTATACAGTACAACGGTTTTAGTGGGGATGGAACCTTTTTCTAACAGATATTGAAGTTTGCTATAGGCAATACCACAACTTTGTTTTTGTGTTTTCCAAAACTCTTGTAAAATGCCCTTGCAACTCTCCTTTATATTCTAGTACAAAGTCCCCAACCTTTGTCTGAATTCTCGAACACAAACATGTTTTTATGACGTTTCCGTTTTTTTTTTTTTTTTAACTGAACAATTTACATTTGGAACATAGTTCTGCAAGTTACAAGGCAATGCTGAAGAAGTGCATATAATAAAGAAATATGGCTTATACACATATGGGCAGAGTAGATCAAAACAAAAATGTATTCAGATCGAACAATGGACTCAGAAGCTATTTATCAATGGAAAACCTTGTGCCTACTCTATTCATGGGATTGTACGCTAGAAGAATATATAGGTTTATGGGCCCTCAGTGCATGTGTCAGTGGACTCAAGCCATCTGTCCCAGATTTTGTTGTATTTATCTGGACAACCTCTATTAATATATATGAACTTTTTGTAGGGAAGTGTGTTATTTATATCTAGTTTCCAGTCGTTAAAGCTGGGGGGAGTGGGTCTCATCCACTGTCTGGCTATAATTTTCCTAGCAGAAAACAATGTTTCATGCAAAAATGTTTTAGTAAATTTGTCCATTTCTGCATCGGGGAATATCCCCAGTAAGCATTGTTTGGGATCCAGGGACAATGGGGATCCCATGTCATCATGGAGGAAGTCCACAATCTGCTTCCACAGACCCTGGAGGACCGGGCACGCCCAAAGTAGATGGAAGAATGTGCCTGTGGCTTGATTACACATTGTGCACGAAGTAGAAGACTGCTGTCGAAAGCGGGCGATTCTTAGGGGGGTGAGATATGCCCGGTGCACCACGTACAACTGGGTCAACCTGTCGGAAAGCTTGGGGGATACAGTTTTACATGCGTCAAGTGCTTCACTCCATTCCTCATCCTCCATTGGGCCTACCTCCCTTTCCCATCGTGGTTTAAGATTGTAAGCTAGCGTAGTAGATGACGGGGTTAGGAGCATGGCGTAAAAATCAGAAATCAGTTTACGTGGATCTACACCCTTAACCACTGCCATGATGACATTTGGTGTAGATTGTGGCAGAGACTGGGGGAACTGAGCTTGGGCTGCGTGACGCACTTGAAAGAATCTAAAAAGCATGGAGTTAGGCAGCAGGAACTCATTTTGAAGGTCCTCAAAGTTTTTAAGTGTGCCATTAGAAATTATGTGATGCAGATAATATATTCCATGTTCGCATCATATCTCCGTATCAGGGATCGAGAGAAACTCTGAGAGTAGTCTATTGTGCCATAAAGGGGTGTAGTCATTGGGTTTAGGGATCGTCAAAGTTTTAGTGGCAATGTCCCATACTCGCCTATATTGATACAATAGGGACCCCCTGTCTCTACTGGAGCTGTTCCCACTATGCCCCACCGTGATTGCAGTAAGCGGATCAGCGGTCAGCTGTGCCCACCGTGGACAGAGAAGCGTGAGAAATCTGGGTCTGTCGGTTTTATCTATGTGGTATAGTTGAGACAGCTGGGATGCAAGGTAATAGAGATTTAAGTCAGGGAGGGCTGTCCCACCTAGATCAGTGGGGTTCTTAAGGACTCTCCAGGCCAGCTTGTGTCTGTTGGTACCCCAGATAAAGGTCCGTATTATGGCCTCCATTAACTTGAAAAATTTTAAGGGTAAGTATACGGGTGTGTGCCAAAGTATATACAATATTTTAGGAAGTAATATCATTTTAACGATATTAATGCGGCCCCACACACCGAGCGGCAATCTCGCCCATATTTGGGTTTTAGACTTAATGAGATCGAAAAGGGGTTCTATATTCAGGGATATATAGTCAGCCGGTGTTCTATTCACCAATACTCCAAGGTATTTGATAGTGTTCACTCGCTGGAGTGGTAACTGCGCCTGTAGTTCGGGGGAGGGAGAGCTATCCATAGGTAATATTTGGGATTTCTCCCAGTTAATTTTAAGGCCAGAGAACCGACCAAAGTGTTCGATCGTATGTAATGCCTTCTGGAGAGAGGTGGTAGAGTCGGCCAGGTATAGCAGCGTGTCGTCTGCGTATAGGCTAATTTTTTCAGTCAGGGAACCAAGGCAAAGACCCTGGATCTCGGGGTCCTCTCTAATGGAGATTGCAAGGGACTCTGCCACCAGGGCATAGAGGAGTGGAGACAGTGGACAGCCCTGTCTAGTGCCCCTGGATAAGTTAAACGTCTGGGAGGCCCTCCCGTTGGCCACCACCCTACCCCTGGGTGCCAGATATAATAATTGAACCCACTTGATAAAGTTGGGTCCAAAGCCAAAGCTACGGAGACATCCCCAAAGGTACCGCCACTCCACCGAGTCAAAGGCCTTGGCGGTGTCCAAGGCCACCACCACCCGGGACCCAACGTTAGCATGTGTCGCCTGCAAGTTAATGAACAATTTCCTGAGGTTGAAGGAGGTGTTGCGCCCCGGCATGAATCCAGCCTGATCAGTGTGGATCAGGCTTAGAATCACTTGGTTAAGGCGGAGAGCAAGCACTTTAGCCAGGATCTTTATGTCTACCTGGAGGAGTGATATGGGCCTATAAGATTCCGGGAGGCCGGGGTCCTTGCCCGGTTTAGGTATAAGGATAATGACCGCCTCACCCATCGATGGGGGTAGGGTGAAGTTGTTGAATAAATGATTGAAGAGGGACAATAACTTAGGGGCAAGTATCTCGCAGTACTGGGCATAAAATTCAATGGGTAACCCATCTGAACCCGGGGCCTTGGAACTGGCGAAGCTCGCAATCGCTGCGGTTATTTCGTCAAGTGTAAAAGGTGCATCTAGCATAGTCATTTGAGTGTCATCTAGCTGTGGAAAGGTAATTCCCGCCAGTAGATCCTCCAGTTCAGCCTCCGTGGTGAAATCCTGGGACGTATAAAGTTGGGAAAAGAAGTCCCTAAATTTGAAAGTGACAGCCTGGGGTTCCGTAATCCTTTCCCCGTTAGAACCAGTGAGGGAGATGACTGTAGGGGGTCTATCCTCACTGTGTGCAAGATAAGCCAACAGTTTTCCCGCTCTCTCCCCATGTTCATACAGTTTCTGCCTGGCAAAAAAAAGTTTTTTCCTGGCTGTCTCGTGCTGTAGCTGATTAACCACTCTGGTTTGTAACCTAAGTTGGGCAGCCCCAGCAGGAGAGGGGCTCGCCATATACCCCTGTTCAGTGGAGGACAGATCTTGCATTGCCCCATCCAGCGCAGCAGAGGAATTGGCCTTCAGCCTGTTAATACAGGAGGTCAAAGTCATGCGCGCGTGTAGTTTAAAGGCTTCCCATACTATATCTGGGGGTGCAGATCCGTCATTCTCTGAAAAATAGGTTCTCCAACTGTTATCAAGTTCGTCATCCTCCGATAGCAGGGTGAGCCAAAACGGATTCAGGCGCCACGTACGGGGCGGTCTGTCCAATGGGATGGAGAGGCTAATCCAGTATGGGCTATGATCTGAGAGTAATCTGGGGGCAAATTCAGCTCCCAGTAATCTTGGGGCAAGGGTATTAGAAATAAATATAAAGTCTATACGGGACATAGTGTTATGGGTAGCTGAGAAACAGGAGTAAGCTCGGGTGAGCGGAAATTTAAAACGCCAGGTGTCAGTGAGGTTAAAGGAAGAGATAAGTCGGGAGAATCTAGTGTGGGTTGGAGCTGTAGTAGGCAATGGTGAGGGTGACAGTTTGTCTAATGTAGGGTTCAGTGTAGCATTAAAATCCCCCAGCCACACCGCCTGGATGGAAGGATGACGAGTCATATATAGCAGGCCCTCTGTAACTATAGTAGAGCTAAATGGTGGAGGTACATAGAATGCCATCAATAGGAAAGGTTCACCATACAATTTAACCGAGATAAAGACATATCGCCCCTGTGGGTCAGACTGGACATCACATAGCTCAAAGTGTACCGTCTTGGAAATCAAGATTGAGACTCCACGAGCATGGGAGGAGTGGGATGAATGATAGGCCCACCCGATCCATGGCCGGCGGAGTGCCATCTGGAGCCGACCCTCAACGTGTGTCTCCACCAACACCACAATGTCGGCACGTTGTTTTTTGAGAAATGAGAAAACTGCGGATCTCTTTACCTTGTTCCCAAGCCCACGCACATTCCAAGTGAGCAGTTTTATCGATACCATAATACAAACTTTAAAACATATCGTGGAACAGTAGCATTACATGAATACAAGATTTGCCGTCTATGCAGTATCAATGTTAGCATGCACTTCGTTGTATTGCATTCCATCATGTAAAAATTAACTTTCCCCTCCCCCTCCCCACCCTACATCTTCCCCAACTGATGCGGGTATGTGCCCAAAACCAAAAAAAAAGGGTAGCAGCCGGTAGCAGGTAGAACCAAAATGTCTTGCTGTCATGTGAAAAATCTGCAGCGATCAGTCCGCATGAAAAATGCGAAAGATACAGGGCCCGCAAATAAAGAGCAACAGGCTCCTCCTGTACTGTGAACCAGAAGTACAGTGCGAGGTCGATAATAGCCAAAGTTCTGCAGTCACATAATAGAGGGATGCGTGGTCCGGTTGCTGGGGGGCGAAAATTCGCTGTGTTAGGCATGTGGTTTGTAGGACTAATTGTGCGCCGCAATTACAGTCTCCAGGGTAGTTACATGCATCAATCAGTCAACAGGGGCCCTGAGTATGAGAGTCCCCCTCTGCAGGTTACAATTGAGAGAGGAATAAATCAGGGGAAGGCAAAGGGGGGTCCCAGGAGGTTTCAGAAGTAAGGAGTAATAGGGCATGTGTCACAGGCAGTAAGAAGGAGACAACAAAAGGGGGTAACATACCAGGATTCGGTGTATTCGCAGACTCCCACGGCAGCATATGTGTAATGTGTGGGTGATGGTGACGATCAACAGCGCCAATGAACATGTTCGGTCAGGTCACTCGACCACCCTAGCGGAGGGCTCTGGACGCTCCAACCAGGCCAAGGCGTTCCCAGGATCCTCAAAGAAGAACACACGACCGTCCCTTTCAACTCTGAGACGAGCTGGGAACAGCATAGAGTATTTAAGATGTTGTATCCGGAGCCTCCTCTTCACCTCCATGAAGCCCTGGCGGCGGCGCTGCACCTCGGCAGAGAAGTCGGGAAAAATAGCGATCTTTGCGTTTCCAAGGTGGATGTTACCTTTTTCCCTGGCCATGCGCAGTGCCGCATCCCTGTCCTTATAGTTCAAGAATTTTGCTATAAACGTGCGGGGGGGAGCCCCCTGAGGAGGAGGTTTGGCAGGCATACGATGGGCTCTCTCCACTGCCAGGGTGGGGGAAAAGGTTTCGCGGCCATAGGTGTCAACTAGAAGTTGCTCCAAGAAGGTGGTAGGATCTCTGCCCTCAGCTCCCTCTGGGAGCCCAATGAAACGGAGATTGCACCTCCGGAGTCTGTTTTCCATGTCGTCTTGCTTGCTTAGGATTTGATTGATTTGAAGCTGCATTCGATCCGAGCCAGCCTGGAGCGGCGCAATGGCATCCTTCACCTCTCCTATGCGGGTTTCGGCTGTTGTCACACGCCCACGAAGCTTTTGGAAGTCTTGTCGCATGAGTGAAATGTCCACCTTGACCTCCTCTATTTGCGCTGTCAGGGATGTCCGGCAGTATGTGATGGCCTCGAGCACTTTAGCTGTGTCGCCTCCCGAAGTGGCCGGCACGGCACACATGGCCCCATCATCTCTCCCTGCGCTCTCCTCCTCCTGGCGGCGATACTGGTCCAATTTCGCCAGGGTGGCTTTTGGCGGAGACATGGCTGGTATCTGCTGTGATCTCTCCCCCCCTGAAGCAAATATAAATCAAGAATGATAGGGGGAAGGGCAGGGTGGATAGGGGAGTAGTAGGGGGATGAGAAAAAACAAGGGAACTGCACTCACATAGGCCACATCCGTGTAAGGAATCAAAAATTATGTAAAAACAATAACTGTGGAGGGGTATTGAAGGTCGGACTGTCGAGGCCAGAGAAGTAATGTAAAAATATAATTTTAATATAATTCATAAAAAATAGAACAATTGTACATATACATAGAGATAGAATTGATACATGAATAAACCACTAGATATACAAAAACCAAAGTCGCCGACGCGCGTTTCGCCGTGAGGCTTCTTCAGGGCAAAGTTTTTGAAGATTTTCGTACAAAGATGTATAACATTAGTTATCTGTAATAATACATGGTTACACGTTATTTGCGTTGCCAACATCATAATCAAGAACATTTAAAATATAAAACAAAACCGAACATACAACAATGAGGGAGAGAGATATTGTAGATATATTTACATGACAGATGACTCTGTAGTCAATGCAGGATAGAACACATATCACAATCGAGTATCGGATATTATGCACTGTAGTGAATTCCAACAAGATCATCAAGGCATCATATGGACCTATAGAAAAATGTATATATATACATATACATATATACATACACATATATATATTATTATGTATTTGTTTTCCATACATCCATTTTCTGTATTTTTTGTAGGTTTTTAGAGTACTGGCAAAAAAGGTGTGAAATGAAAAAGAGAAAGGAAAGAATGGAAGAGATGCAAGAATAGTGAAGTAGTGTGTGAGAAGTATATAGGGAAAAATACCTGTAGGTTGACGGTGAGGTCAAGGATAAGAGCTTTTCCAGCATAAAAAAATATAATTATAAAATAGTGCTGCTACCAGCCATCGTTCTATATGAAAAGTGAAAGAGAGAGGATTAATTACTTATAAATGTAGGTGAATGTAGCAGATACATGAAAGTATCCGGGGTATAAAGTGTATAAGAGAAACAGAAATTTACCCTTAATCAGGAACCATACATCAAACTGGGACACAGGACCAGCCGTATGATGTCTTATGTTTCAGATACACTGAGGGTACAAGATTACCAATCGGTGTTTATAGTCTAGGCCTCTAGAAACGAGCCCACCGATCTGTATGGTAGCAAATGAAGGGATATTATGAGCAAGGATTAACTTTGGCAGCATAGATATCGAATGAACAGAGAAAACAGTGATAGATTCTATATAAGGTACCTTACCAGGGGGATGAATCGTACGGGCGTCCGTGTCCCAGGGTGTACATCTATGTGACACACAACACAGAGTGTGAATGAGGGCTTTAAATACCCTGTGACGTTTTGCTCACGTGTGGCGTCATTGTGTAATCAATGTGCGCCATTCACATCGGGAGGCGCATCAGTAAGGAGAAAAATAGTGGGGCGGGAGTGAGTGGAAACATCCAATGATATCTAGTGCTAAGGAGTCAGACGCAAGTCGCGTCATCACGTCGCGGTGTTCGTCAGGGCAAGCGTCATCCGCTTGCACCTGATACATGTGCATCACACCAATAGGTAGATGAGTGCAACGTGACTACATCATCGGTGTGCGTCAAGTGCGTGGAGGCGCATAAACACAGAGGTGTGTGGTGGCGGAAGTGGGGAAAAATGCCCATACATCGTTCCGGATATGACGTCATCGTAAGAAGGGTGTCACAGAAGCAATAGCCATAGGCCCGTAGCAGCCACAAAGGGAGGGAGGGGGAGACATAGCCCAGCCCTCCCACCACATCCACCCCACACCAGGACGTACATAGGCGAAACAAGAAAAGACACCCATGTCCCATCAAAGAGCCAGTCAGCGATATTTACCGATGAATAAACGAAAAAGAATGGAGTGAAGGAGCCAGAGAGCAAAAGATAATTAATGTTGGAAAGCTGCTGCATATTCATGTAGTAGTATATTGAAACTTTCTTGTGGAGAATCATCGAAAAAGCATGCAAATAGGACAGCATCTCTCTCTCTCATATAGTTGCATATATATACACACAATTTTCACGGCATTTACATAAAAATAATAATGAATAAATAAAATTACTTCCTAAGCAGATTTTAATACAAATATATCGGCATCTTATATATATACATAGAAAAATATATGATAAAAATAAATTAAAAAAGCAGGGGAAAGAGAGAATTATCTTGCGTATACTTATATATATATATATAAATATATCTCTCTATCAATTTGGTTGTGCATAGTCTCTGTATGTTGTAACAGGAAGAGGCACATGAACCATTCAATTTTAGTCTGTTTACATTTTAAATGGAAATATCTGTATCATATCAGATTTCTGGGTATGGATTACACTTACCCTTCCTTTGTAATTTGGTCACCTCCATTCTAATGTGGGAATGATAGATTCTATCGACCTCCAAATATACTATAGGAATGGTAAAGTTGAGCCAAGATAGTGACAAGAGAGTATTGAAAATAAATAAACTATATTTAGACATTGAGAAAGGACTTGAAACTTAGGGATTCATTCAGGCCCGGGGCTTGGTTGGCCCTCAGGCGATAAATCCATTGGGTCTCACGTTGTAGGACCATCTGGTCAAAATTACCGCCTCTCTTGTCCTCATGAACGCAGTCGAGGACTGCGAATCTGACAGGAGGGATGTTGTATTTGTGTATAAAAGCTACATGGTGGCCCATAGTTTTGTTTAGCAGACCGTTGGTAATGTAGTACATGTGGTCTTTAATACGTTTCCATAGTGGGCGAATGGTTTTACCCACATAGAAACTGCCACATGGGCAAAAGATGATGTAAATCACTCCTTTGGTCTGACATGTTATATGTGTACGAAGTTTGTGTATTTCCCCATTCGGAAGATGGATGTTAGGTCCTTCATTAAGTAGATGGCAATAGTTACAATGGCCACATTTGAATAGGCCTGGTGTCTCTCTCACATCTGATCTAGGTTTTTGATAGTTGCTTTTAATTAACCGATCCCTAATGGATGTGGATAGTCTAAAAGTGATATTTGGGTTAAGGCCTACGTATTTCGATAAAGTAGGATCAGCGGTGATAAGATGCCAATGTTTGTTCATTAGCAATCGAACTTCATCATGTTGGTCAGAATAAGTAGTGATGAACCGTGTCACATCCTTGTCGGATTGCTTAGTGTCACTTTTAAGTAAGGTAGTAGCTCTTTCTTTGCCTGAAACTCTGTTGTAGGCCTTTTTTAGGCAGGACCTGCTGTATCCTCGATTCAATAGTCTCGCATACAACATATCCGATTCTATTTTGAATTTTTCATTGTTCGAGCAATTTCGGCGTAGCCGAAGATATTGGCTGTATGGTATACTTCGAATAAGTGGGGCCGGGTGGGCACTGGCCGCATGTAGCAGCGTGTTTCCGGCCGTGGGTTTCCGATATAAAGATGTTTGAATGCCATTAGCCTCATCGACATAAATTAAAATGTCGAGGAAGGCAATGGCGGACACGTTGAAGTTCATGGTAAATTTGAGATTGTAATTATTATTATCTAGAAGTTGCATAAACTTGGCCAGATCCTCTGTTGATCCTGCCCATAACATAAACACATCATCTATATAACGGAACCAGCCCAAAATGGGTAAAAGCAAATGATGTTCCAAAGAAAAAAGTTCCCGTTCCCACCCCCCCAGGTACAGGTTCGCATAGGATGGCGCACAGGAGGTGCCCATAGCGACCCCCTGTACCTGGAGGAGGTGGGACCCATCAAAGGAAAGGACATTTTTGGTAAGGATGTGGCCCAATATCTCTAGTACAAAACTATTCATTTTGTCCATTTTTGGACCTCTTTCTGTCAGGAAAGTAGAGACTACCTGTAATCCTTTATTATGAGGGATCGATGAATAAAGGGCCTCCACATCAATAGATACAAGGAGGCACCCAGGGGGTACAGTAAGGCCATCTAAGGCTCTTAATAGGTCGGGTGTGTCTTGTATGTAGGAGGGCAATGAGGTCACATGGGGTCTCAAATATTGATCGATCAATCTGCTAGCTCGCTCAGTCTTTGAGCCCATACCGGACACTATTGGGCGTCCAGGAGGATCTGTCAGATTTTTATGTGTCTTTGGTAATGCATAAAATGTGGGTGTTTTGGGATGAGGAACTGAAATTCCATCGAAGATGGATTTGGTGATAGAGCCATCCATTAAAGCTGCCTGTAGTATGTCATTAAACTGTTTATTGAACCTGTCTATTACATCTTCATTGATTGGTCTGTACCAGGTTCGGTTTTTAAGTATATCCCAGCACATGTTTCTATATTTGGGATCATCCATGATAACCACATTCCCCCCTTTATCTGATGGTTTTATAACGACTTCTGCTTTTTTGCTAAGTATGTCAAGGGCCCTAGAGTGTATGGAATTAAATTTCTGGTTGTTGAGTCTAACGAGTGGGATGTTTTCTACTTCCTTGATGGTCTGGACGAGGAACGCCCACACATTCGAGTTGGTATGTAGTGAGGGGAAATTGAGTGACTTCTTTTTTACAGCTCTTTCTAGTGTTTCAATATCTCTTCTATATATTGAAAGCTGTATCCTTTCTCCCTTCAATTCGGGGGTCTCAGGAACTACTTCCTGGGATTGGGATCCGTCATTTTCGTCTAGTAATGAGATAAGGGTTTTTAATGCCCTAAAGTCTGCCACTGTGAAGTCCTTCCAGATTTCCTGGTTAATGATCTCATCCTGTTTCTCCTTCCTTTCCTTGTCGTACATGAATTTTAGGGTTAATTTTCTAGCAAAAAGATATAGATCCTTAATAAGATTAAATTTATTGATGGTTTGATTAGGGCAGAAGTTTAGGCCTAGGCCCAAAAGTTCTTCCTCTGATTGGCTCAAGGCGTAGGATGACAAGTTGATAATTTCTAATTTGAGGTTATCATTAGTTACTACTGGAGGTCTAGATAAGGTTAAATGAGGTGTTGTCCCTTTGTTATAGGTGTTAATACCTTCTTTGTCGCTGGAGTCGTTAGTTACTAAAGGTCCAAAGAAGTGATCAATTTGTCATTTTCTGGTGTCTTTTGGGGTGGCACCGGATTCGTTGCCACTGTACGTTCTGGCTAGCGTCTGGGCTGATTCCAATATGCTCTGTCGGATGTTGGGAGTTGTCTTAGGAGGAATAGAGGAAAGATTGGTAGAAAGCTCAGTTGAGGCACCCAGTGAGTGAATGGGAAACATAGAGGTCGGTCTTGGTGAAGCAGTCAGGCCTGATTATTCTGGAGAGTAGGGAGCTGTAGGGCAGGTAGGCCAGGGAGACCCACTAGTTGGCAGGCTGGGTGAAGTAAAATGGCCGCTGACTCCAAGCACTGCCCTAACTCTGGGGCCGTGCGGTCAGAGGCTGATGGATTCCCCTCTGCGGATATGTAGGGTCCTCAGGGGGTCTCAGGGTGTCCCCACCGGGTGTTACCTGGGAGCAGGAGGGCTCGGCAGCAGTACAGGCAGGAGGCTGGGTGAACCAAGATGGCCGCCGGCTCCCAGCGCAAGGCCGAAGCCACGGCCTTTTCCAGATGCTATGGCTGGGTGGTCAGGAGCTGCGGGTGTGCGGGGTCCTCAGGAGGTCTCCGTTGATCCCGGGAGGATGTTTCCTGGAAGTAGGAGGGCCGGGAGGCAGCAAAGGCGGCAGGCCGGGTGGAGCAAGATGGCCGCTGACTTCCACAACTAGGCCGAAGCCGCGGACTTTCCTAAATGCCGCGCCCGCGAGCGGGATCGCGGCTCCGCGGATGTCACTGCCTGATCCGAAGGTAGGGGAATTGCGGCCACAGGTGTGCAGGCTACTCAGGGGGTCCCGCTGTGCAGGTGCAGGATAGCGCTGAAGAGCAGGATTAATGCAGAAAGGAGTATTGGGACAGAGCACAATGCCTGCACGTCCTACTCCATGCTGTGTCAGGCCACGCCCCCCACATGTACAGTATTTTTAATAAACAAACAAGACTGCATGATCCTATTTTCTCTTGTCAACTTAGCAACAAAACCTGTCTTGAAAAACTTGTTTATATCGCTTTTCCATTATCTCTTTTTATGAGCCAAAATGAGATTTACATTCCAAGCTAGTCCTTAATTCATTTTTTAGAATAAAGCTACCTTTAAAACTAGGCAGCTCCTAATCATTTTGGAAAAATACATTGTAGTAGCATTTTCCATCAATAGTTTTGATTGCAGTATCAGAAGAATCTCAAATGGAAAATATACTACTGGTTTTAAAAATGGAACCAGGGGCTGAAAAAATGGGCACTGTCTCCTAAACTTAAGGATGCTTTTAATTCACTTTCCTTGGGTCCACACCTTGCACTTCTTTTATTATACTACTGCTGATACCCTCCCTCTCCACAACATATCACTAATCTACTTGTATGCCTTTGTTCCACCAATACAAAATCGCTGTTATTTTAGATTTCCAATGCAAATAAAGGCATAGTGCCTATTTTCCTTACCAACATCCAGTTTTATCAGCATTTACAAAGAAGTAAGTAACCTTTGTATGCTCAAGCAAGAGATCGACACTAGTATATTAAGGCACAAAGAATGCAACTAAAGTTTACATCTAAGCATGTCACAGGGCATTTTCCAAAAGCTCCAAGGCATTAAGAGACATACAAAAATCAAATAAACCACATGATACCGACCACTGAAATATCACTGGAAGATTTTCAGTGTCTCATTTTCAAAATATACCCAAGTACAACTATTTCACTATTTGTAATATTTTCTTATTTTAAGATTATAATATATTTCCACATATTAACAATATACATCATTGTTTTAAGTGAGCAATTTTCTGTTTACCTGATATGGATGATTCCATATTCATTACAGAACTGACCTTTCATGCACTGCTAAAATGATAGGTATTTTTTTTATAATTGGTAACGCTAAGCTTCACAGTGAATTCAAAAGACATATAAAATATATTAAGGAAAATGCATAAAGTGAATTGCATTAGACGGAGCTTGTGATTTTAAACTTCAAAACCATAAGCAAAATCAACCATAGATTAAAGGCTAATATATCTAAGAAGCAGAATATTGCATATCCAGCATTTTTACTTTTACTTTATTTAAATATTGATGTTCAGTATTAAACACAATAGAAGAAACCTAGCATCTTAGAGATTATTTTATATATCTAGCCCTTATGCATCCATGGGGTCAGGATGAACATCTTTTTAACTGTATTCTTTTTTGACATCTTATTTTTTTTTTTCAATCTCAAAGTGTAAAGTTTTCATGACTAATATAATATACTAATATATACTAATATCTACTAATATAAAACTATGGAGAGAGAACTGTTTATTAGGGTAGCCAACAAGTACAACAAAGTAAAGAGGAAGCATGAAATTCAATAGGAAGATATTGGGAGAAGACAGTAATGACAAAAAAAGGAATTTTTTTCCCGTTCTCCACATCCTCAGTTGAAGACAAGCCGCTGCCTCAAGATTCATTAGAATCCGACACTTCCAGGGGTGTCAATTTTCTGACTTCTCCTGCTGGCAAAACAATTGTGACATAGGGGTCGGTGTATCAATTCACAGAGCACAATGGGAGACATTGAAACTGACACTTATGCAAATAAGCATTCCAATGTGCAACTGGCAAAAAGTGCTGGAGAGATCTAATACCCTTCTTCGTGCAATTACACACTAGTGAAAGTGGCCTCTTTCCAGACGGAAAGGCACTACGAACTGACATAGGCTGATGAGCTCGCTGCTCGTAGGAGATAAATACACGACTGTTTTATGTTTTCTGAGTACCCTCTACTGTTTTATTAATAAATTACAGACTATTTAAAATGTACTACACTCTCCGGAACCTTTCTTTCTTTTAATATCCTTGCTCCCACTGAGAGACAAAGACAAGGTACAGACCGCTATTGGTCCAGGAACATAGGTGAGGAACAACCACTCCAAGTACATATATATATGCGGTTATCCCATTATCGCAAGGTTAGAGGCCACTTCCACTAGTGTGTATTTGCGCGAAGAAGGGATTTAGATCTCTCCAGCACTTTTTGCCAGTTGCACATTGGAATGCTGATTTGCACAAGAGAAGAAAAGAATAAATCGCTGCTAGTTCACAGCTTGATTGCAATTTTGCACACTTTGGACATGATTGGATTGTATGGACTAGACTAGCAGACGTTATCAGCTGTTGTTTACAGTCTGTTCTTCACATCTATTGCATTTGCATAGTTCATTTGAACTTTGGAAGTTCATTTGCTGTTTTTTGCACATCTATTTTTGCACAGTTCATGTTTGTACACAGTGTACACTTGTAGTATTTATTGATGCATGTTGTACTTTGACACCACTATTGTATCATTTTATTATATATTTATTTATATCATCAAAGAGGTTTTAGTCCATGCTTGCAGGGTTAGCATTTATGCACTCTTGTATTCCTTCAAATGTATTATCATTTCTGCACTTGACTATTATATTTTTGCCTGTAGCGGTATACTTGTAGCAGCATTTTATTTTTGATGTTGGGAAATTATACTATGACATTTTTCCACATCATATTGTAGCATATAATAAATATTAAACCAACTTGCTTGTGTAAATTATGGACTGGGCTGTAACACCTGTATTTTCTTTTATATACCAAATGTTATGTTTATCAGGTTCTCCAAGATTGGATATATTTCAAATATATCTCACCGTACATAATTTATTGGAAATTAGTAGATATGACAGATCAAACCATAGGCTCAATTGGTCTGTGTGGGACCAGCTTTAGGATTTCTTGCACTATAAGGATAAAATCAGAGGCGTAGCTTGAAGCTTGTGATCCCTGATGCATAGTACATAGAATCCCAACTGGTGACTAGGAGACACTGAGTGGTGTGTTACCTCACCAGTGACATCGGTCCCATCCTGGTGGCTACAGGACAACACTCTCCTCCTCTTAACTCACTGAGCTCAGTTACTATGCCATGTTGCCAGCACACAGCACAGACACTTCCCCATCCTGGGCTGTTCTCACCCCCTGCTCCTCTCCATTCAGGAAATGGCTCATAGCTTCTCCCCAGCCAATGAGAACAGAGGGGTGTGGACTGTAGAAGGCAAACTGGAAGCCCAGTACTGGAGTGTGGCTGTGGTGCCCTAGGACAGATCAGAGCTAGACTTGGTGGAGGCTAAGATAATATGACAGCGAGGCTGCAGGGGCCCCCTGGAGCTAGGGGAGGGGTTGCGATTGTGACCCCTGCAACCCCTTATGCTATGCCCATGGAGTAAATATTGAAACAGAAAAGTAACAGTAGCAACCTTGTCACCATATGGAGGATTTTATATGAGGCCATATCTATAAAAGAAGTGTATACTGTATATACTTACCTTTCCTGCTGGCCAAATTACCAATCACTCAAACACTGAGACTTTGCTGAAGTCCATAATAAATCTACAGATTTGGAACTGGTTCCATCCTCTAAATTGGATTGTAGTTCAGTAGTTCTGGCAGGTGAAAAGGGTGAGTATTCAACTTTTTTTTTTTTTTAAGTATGTGTTCATTAAAAATCATTACTATAGCAACAGAGTCACTTTAAACGAGATACCAGTACTTTATCATTTACAGAATGGGGATTTTAATTCAGAAACCTCTCTGCTGATTCAGCAGTCAGTATGCCCTTCAAACTTTGAAGAATTACTAAGTAAACTGATTGATCTTTACTGCTCCTATATGAAAAGGTGACAGCTAACTGATGTTTCATTGTAAAAGATATTAATTGCAATCAGAATAGTGGTAGCAATATAAAGAAAACATTAAAGAAGCTCTGATGATATGTCTCAGTCCCTCAGTCTCAAGAGACCAGCTAAGAATCTTTAGATGACATAAGATATGTGCGCTGTGATAAAATATGCATTAGTGAAAGTTTTGAGTTTTTTTTTTTCTTTTTTTTTTTATATTACATCAAAAAGTATTCTTTTCATTTTAGTAGTACAACCATTTAAGTCTATCCGATTGCACTATGATAATATAATAATGGTAAATGGAGGGGGCGCTAATATTGAATAATAAGAGAATAAACAATAAAGTGAAATCTAATAAATGGTCCGTCTGAACCAACAATAGCAGACTTAGTGAGCAGCAACACATTAAAAATAGTGATTTTTAATGTGTTGCTGCTCACTAAGTCTGCTATTGTTGGTTCAGACGGACCATTTATTAGATTTCACTTTATTGTTTATTCTCTTATTATTCAATATTAGCGCCCCCTCCATTTACCATTACTGTTCAGTTCAGACCTTTGATGAGGTCTCTATCTTAGGGGAGCTGCTTATTCACTATAATTATATGTTGTTGTCACATTAATTTTTATTGGCGCGAGATACCACACCTTTTATGATAATATAATGTTCATATATGGAAGTAAAGTCTTACTTAGCTTTTGGACCTTGCACACTTAATTGTTGAATGCTTGTTAATATATTTTATTCAACAGACAGAGTTTTCTGAATTCTAAGGCCACATACACACGATCAGACTGGTCCGATGAAACTGGTCCGACAAACCGTTTTCATCGGACCAGGCTGAAGTGGTCTGATGTGTGGAAAAGTGTAGCGCTAATAATGACACAAATAATGATAATACAATAAAGATTAAATCATGCAACACCACATGTGAATTAATGGTATTCAAAAGTCCATAAATGTTTTTAATGAATCGGTGAGTCGGTTTCTTTGAGTAAAACAGATACACAAAATCCAGTGCATAAAGAAGTGAAAAATCCACCACCGCTTATGACAAGGGGCTTACCGGACCGATTGGACCTAGACAGGCATATACCCACTAGGCCAATCAAGCTTTGTTAAAGTTGATATACTGAAGCGGGTACACCATACACGTCATGCGATTCGGTATCAATGAAGGCAAACCTCAGATGATTCAAAAATACTTCCCAGCAAGCAGCAACTCTCAACAGATCACTCAGAGGGCAAATCAGTACTCCAACCGATAAGCATGAAAAAGGGTAGCAGGAACAACAGTAGTCCATCCCGACATGTTTCGTTACAAAAAGAACATCATTCTTTTTGTAACGAAACATGTCGGGATGGACTACTGTTGTTCCTGCTACCCTTTTTCTATAAGCTCTATTGACCATTGCAAAATGTGAGTTTTTCTCTTTATAATAAATATCGATTTTTATTACGGAATTACGCTATGTACGCCTTGCCTTCTCTTTTTCATGCTTATCGGTTGGAGTACTGATATGCCCTCTGAGTGATCTGTTGAGAGTTGCTGCTTGCTGGGAAGTATTTTTGAATCATCTGTCTGAGGTTTGCCTTCATTGATACCGAATCGCATGACGTGTATGGTGTACCCGCTTCAGTATATCAACTTTAACAAAGCTTGATTGGCCTAGTGGGTATATGCCTGTCTAGGTCCAATCAGTCCGGTAAGCCCCTTGTCATAAGCGGTGGTGGATTTTTCACTTCTTTATGCACTGGATTTTGTGTATCTGTTTTACTCAAAGAAACCGACTCACCGATTCATTCAAAACATTTATGGACTTTTGAATACCATTAATTCACATGTGGTGTTGCATGATTTAATCTTTATTGTATTATCATTATTTGTGTCATTATTAGCGCTACACTTTTCCACACATTTTCTATTAGCAATTTTTTGATCTCTCTTGCTGTGTTAGCGGCTTTTTGTATTTTAAGATAGCGCAGTATTTTTTCTTTTTCGATGAAGTGGTCTGATGGTCTGATGTGTGTACACACCATTGGACCAAAAATCCGATCAGACCAGAACGTGGTGACGTAGAACACACCGACGTGCTGAAAAAGGGAAGTTCAATGCTTATAGGCTGTGATAGGCCGTAAACACCATCGAATTGGTCCGATCCCTGTGTACGCGGCCTTAGAGTTTCACAGAGTGAGGTTGGTCTACAAATACAGTACCAATACTAGTCAATATTTAATTTCTGGTACAGATTTATAAGAGATGGTGGGGAAATTAACACGTTAGTATGGTTGTATTTACTAAAGGCAAATAGGATGTTCACTTTTCAAGGGAATTTTCTTTAGCTTAGTGCATTTAAGGAAAATTCACTTTGCAAATAAATCCCCAATTGCAACCAAGCAGAAGATTAAGCACTTGTGTCATGTTCCTATATTGAGAAGAAGTACACTATGGGGTTGATATGCTAAACATATATGCAGTTTACTATGGAAGGGATTTTTCACTTTGCAAGGGAATTGTCTCTTAGCTTAATGAATGTGGTGAAAAAACATTTAAAAAAAAATACCCAATTTGTACAAGACAGTTTGTACAAAACTGCATTTTTTACTTGCACGTGATTGGATGGTAGAAGTAAGCAGAACTTAACCTCATTCACTAAGCCAAGGGAAATTTTTCCTGCAAAGTGAACAGCTTATTTGCTTTTAGAAATGTAACCCCAGTGTGTTCTTGTTTAATGAATATTCTTGTTTAATGAATTTGATGTGTAAGAGAATTAAAAATGCTTAGAGGTTTGCCTAGCGCATACACTAGACACTTAGACATACAAAGTTCACACAAAGAGGCTGCAGGATGTCCTGAACACTATGCTTTGGCATGTGAAATAAAGTGGCCATGAACCTGTATGACACTCAAAGGTTACCATGCACAAACAGCAAAAGTCATTTCCACTGTAAATTTGACACCAATTCTTGGAAAACTTTCAATTGTAAATTCCTTAAAAAGCTAATTGTGGTTAAGAGTCACAACAATATACTGAATCCCTGGATTTAAGCAATTTACCCTAGGATAGTGTTAAGGGATTCTCACCCATGAAGAGTTAGTCTTCTTGGAGAAACTTTGGTTGAGAAAGAGTCTCTGAACACTGATTACAGGGTTTGGTCCCAAAGGGGTTAAGCCACCTGCAAGAGAGGCCTAAAGAGGAACAGGAAACCATCAACATGTGTCTTTGAAGCAGCGTACATATTAGTGCACAGTGAGTAAGTGAGCAGGTGTGGCTGAGACTCTGATTATTGGTTGGAAACTTCCTCTTTGAGGCCCTGAGGCAGCTGAGGACCTAACCCTGTTAAGGGACAAGCTGATAGGTGGAGAGACAAACATTTAATTTTGTTATACTAAGAGTATGTACTCTTTATTTTAGCTGAAAGAAGCATTTTTTGTTTGCCTGTTTTGCAAGTGCAATAAAGATTATTTACTTTTACAAGAGGCTGGCTTGTAATGTTGGACCCTGCATATTACAATTTGTAAAGTGCTCCCCACACCAGTTTTACCTTACCAGCACTCCTCAACAGCTGATGCCTCTTCTGCAGCTGGAACTGAGATTGCAGGTGTCATCTAGCTTTGGATGCTAAGGGGAGCAGTGACATCACAACCTCAATTATTTGGAAATTTCACCAAATGAGGGGAAAAAACCTCATAGACAATTACCATTGGAAAGGGTGTTTAAATATTTCCCCTTACCCATTGTTCTAAAAATTACTGTGGAATGTTGGATTCTTCATCCCTTTGTGTCCTAGTCACAGTGACACAAATGTGTTTTTTTAGCTTTATATATATTTTATTGGAAACCTGTCCTGAGAGAAATACATAGGTTAACTTTAGTGACCCTGACTTCAGAAAATGCTGGTTGCTTTGATCTCAGTCTGATCCAAGAGGGTTGATTTACTCTAAGTAAAACTATAGGCAAAACATTATTTTTATTTTTGAATAGAATAAGGAAGGTTTAAAACCCCTGTAAGATTTTTTTTTTATTATTTCACATTAGGGAGATTCACCTTCACCTTCATTTCCTGTCTCATAGCCAAAACAAGAAGTTGGGAAAAATCCCTGCTAATTCAGGAAATCTCTTCGGGAGTCCCAAATCAGCACAACTAGAGTCTCCATTGGAAGACTTTCCCTCTATCACTTTTCTGGGGATAACCCAGAAGTTGGGATTTTCTTTTACTTTCACTTTAAACGATATTGGTAAACAGGACTAATAGAGAGGATGACTCACCCTAATGGGGGCACAGATATCAATAAAAACTGCCATTCTAATCCCTGTCGCCTCTATCCAAAACTTAAGAAAACAATTTGCCTTTAGTTATTCTTTAACCTCCCTGGCGGTATGATTCTGTCTGGAATTACGTACCAAAAGCGGTACAATTATTTTGCATGGAAATTCTGCGTTTTATACTGTAGGCCTGCAATTCTTAGGAATAACTCACTTAAATTTGTCCAAACCAGAGTCTAGTAGACATCCCGGGTATGATAAAGTTTGAAACACAAAATCATAAAATTATAATATAATAAATAACTATAAATAATTATAACAAATGATAATGTAATTATAATAAAAATTATTCACTAATGTAATCAAATCAAAATCACTGAAATTTGCTCAGTTGCAGAATTGTCGCTGTCATTACTTTTATTTTTTTATGACGAATTTCCCCACAAATCGCTATCGCTCAATTCTGCAAGTGATTATCATTTATTATCGCTGTTTTCTAGCTGCTCTAAAATCACTTTTGACATAAAGGGACACTTTTGGTTGCTATGGATAATCTACAGTTTGCAGGCACAAAAAAAATGTTTTTATTATGTAAAAGAACATGCAGGGCACTGGGCAGACCACTAGGGACAAGGGGGGTGTGTACTTTTTACATACAGTACTGTAATCTATAAGATTACAGTATTCTGTATGTAATGTGTTTGTTTACTTTTTTGAATTTGCCGCCGGTCTCCGCCCCCGTGCGCCGTTACGTCGCAGGGAACGGAGATCGGCAGCGCGTGGGCACTGTGTGAGTCGAATGGAGGACGCCACTCGCTCACACAGCGTGGATGCATCGCTAGATCCAGGGACAAGGTAAGTACAGTACCATGCCTGGATACAAGGTAAGCCAGCGCGCGCTGCAGGCTCTGCATATTCACCCCGAGCGTGACTCGGGGATATCGATATTTACATAAAAAATCCACCCCGAGTCGCGCTCGGGGATACCGGCAGGGGGGTTAAGGCAAATAGACTGTTCAAGTCGAAAGAAAAGTTGCACTTTGCAAGGGAATTGCCCCAGAGCTTAGGGAATGAGGTAAAGCTCTGCTGACTTCCATTTTCCCATAATGTGACAAAAAATACTGTTTTTATATTCTGTGCAAAGTGAAATTTCACCACAATTACTAAGCTCTGGGAAAACCCCCCTTACAAAGGGGAACTTCACTTACAAATTGAACGGTCTATTTACCCTAAGTGAATCAACCCCAATGCCTTAAACAATATTTAGGTCTCTAAGACTGACCAAGTGAGCAAATAAAGGGCTCTGACTTCACTCTGTCATTACTAGCTGCATACAGATCAGTGACTTGGAAAATATTGCATCCATGGACAGGCAACTACCATTTTAGATGGAGGTCAGCAAAAGCAAAACACATATTCTCTCAGCTAAGGTTTTCTTTAATGAAACAAACTATAGATTTTATAGAGGAGTCTTGCATTTGTAATAGCACTGGGAATGAAACAAAACAAACCAATATGCCAATTCACATATTCACTTGAAAATAAAAAACATGCCAATTAATTTACCTCCGATTCCTCTTGTATTGAATTTTATTGTAACTGTACTGTCTGCCCTCACGTTGTAAAGCATTGAACAAACTGTTGGCACTATATACAGTAAATCCTCTATAATAATAATAATAATAAATAGCAGTCTTTGAAAAAACTTCAAGAACAATGATATTTGTTGCAATTCTTAAAAAATAACTAAGGCCTCGTACACACGTCTGAGGAACTCGTTGTTTCAGACACATCGTTTTCCTCATCGAGTTCCTTGTTTGGCTTGTCGAGAAACTTGACAAGCTGTCTTTGCGTACACACTGTCAAGACCAAATCTCCTCGTTCTCAAACTCGGTGACTTTATGGCAGGGGCTGCTTTTGCTAATCTCATGTTACTGCGTGTTAGGTAAAAGTTTGGTAAGAGACATTTGCACTTTTCAGTCTGTCACAGCGTGACAAATATGCTATTTCCATTACAAATACAACTTTTACCGAAGGTGCGCGAGTTTCTAAGCATACACACCAATGTGTTTTTTGTGGAAAACCAGCTCGACGAGGAACACGATGACTCCCGTCGAGGAAAAAGAGAACTTGCTCTCTTTTTTCCTTGTCGAGTTCCTCGACAGTTTACTCGATGAAAAGCATACACACAACAGCAAAAAGCTCTCCCACCAAGTTTCTTGATGGATTCTGTCGGGGAAAACGGTTGTGTGTACGCGGCCTAAAAGGGCGCAAAAGGTGGGGGGTGTAACCCATTTTTTTTTGTCATTTGTATTTCATTGGGGAGATGTGCCTTTACTTTCTGTGTCAACACAGGTAGTGAAACAAAATCCCTCCAAAGTGAGGGAATCCATGGTTGTCACCAGGGTCAACAGAACTAGTGTCCCCATTGAAAGATTTATATTCCTCCTCTGGTAAAAACAGGGCAGTTATTCTACTTCCTCCCCTACACCAAATAAAATATGCCTATAGTTATACTTTGATCTTCTTACATTACTTAAAAGCAATAATTTTTACTTTAGGGCATCATTTCAAAGAAGATACACTTTTCTAATGCTGAGAAGTAAAGCTCCAGTGACAGATTCTAATTATTGTTCATCAAACATTGCGAGTATTAGTCATAAGTATTAAGATACTCATGTTACACGTATCCTACATTATGAGATCAGTATTGCAGGTTGCAAACAGTATGAATAACTTAGCGTAGTAGAAAATTTCGATGGGAAGCACTATATTCACTTCCCAGGTTATTAGTATTTAATTCAGCATGCTTCCAAAGGTTATGAAACGTTATTATAAATATTTTACATCAAATTCAAGGTTCATGCTATTGTATGTATGGCAAGCTAGCTATTGCTAATACGTTCTTATTTTACTGCTAATGCGAATGATTGAAATTTTTCCAATGTGAAATGAAAGTAAATAAGCTGTAGTTGGTAAATTACAGTACTTCCAATATAGATGCAGAGGTCATTACTAGAAAGAAAACAAAAGTGAAATTTCTGGAATGTTTCTGATAATATCAGCAACTTCCTATTTAAAGGGTGGGCAGTGAATTATACTTGCTAAATATACTGTAGGTAATGATGGATAGGTTAGCTAGGGTGATGCAGCTTCAACATTGTATATATGGTACACCATGAGACACATTATTTCTTCATGAGCCACACGATTGTTGTGCACCACTTTAGCTCTGCCCTACACATTTCATCCTACGTGAATCCGTAGCCCCATCTTCATGTCCGTAAGATGAAATTCATAGGTTAGAGCTAAGCATTGACATCATCAAGCCTGCCTGGAGAACCGGCAGGTGTTTTTGATTGTCTCTGTTTCTGAGTACATGACATTATCTCTAAATAAACTGGGCCGAAACATACTTCACTTTGCTCGTCTCTTTGTGTGAGGGACATTGCCTTCAGTATGTGTGAATTATTTATTCAAAGGAGATCCTAGCAGTAGTACTTGGAAGTTTGAAGGGCCAAGCCTTACCTGCACTATGTATTTAATACTGTGGCCATCCATCCATTTGGCATCTGTCCCTTGAGCACTGTTAGACCACTTTGAGCCAAAGGTCTACATTTTTTAGCAATTAGCTGCATGTTTTCACAGTTGCTGGTACACAATGGTTGTGTGGCTTTTGAAGGAATAATTTACTTCACAGTGGACCTTATTATTTTGGGGTGATTTTATAATTATTTTATTTTTTTGGCATGAATTTGTTGTTTTGTTAATTTAATTTAAAGTGAGAGTGCAACACTTTTTTTGTTTAAGCCCCATTTCACATACAGTATATGCGGTCAAGAAAATACAGCTATTCCTGAGCCACATTTAAATCACACTCCATTCATGCGATCTGCTATTGGTGTCAATGATTAATTAATGACATCCCAAAACAGTTTTGCAAAGCGCAGTGCGATTACAAGAAACGAAGCACATGGTGTGAACACCCATGCAATCTGATTGCATGCGGCAAAATAAAAAGAAGATGCCTCCATCTTTTTTGTGCAGTGCTGTGCAAATTGAGCCCATACAAAATATACTGCAGAGTAGGGATGAGCCGAACGCCCCCGCGTTCGGTTCGCACCAGAACCGTCAAACAGACCGATTGTTCACACAAACATTTAGAATCCCATTGAAGTCTATGGGACTCGAACGTTCGAATTCAAAAACTATCATTTTAAAGACCAATATTCGATTTACTGTTGGAAAATGTCTTTTAGAACCCGAGTCTTACCCCAGGGAACATGTATCAATGGAAAAAAGTTTAAAAAACAGTCGTTTTTTTCAGGAGCAGGACTCCTGAAAAAATGACTGTTTTTAAAACTTTTTTTTCCATTGATACATGTTCAGTCGGGCAAAACCCGGGTTCTCAAAGACGTTTTCACAGGCAAACTATAGACACCCAGCAGGTACAATATTTAAAGGAATTTTTCTTTTTTTTTTTAAAGTTAAGCATCATTAAAATCACTGCTCCAGGAGCAGTGATTTTATTGATGCTTAAATAAAAAAATAATAATAATTCCTTTAAATATTGTACCTGCTGGGTGTCTATGCCTGTGATAACGTCTTTAAATAGCACAATCACCTGCCTGCCAGTGAATTAGGAATAGCTGATCTAGCTAAGCTATACAGTGTATAAATATATATACAACTCCTAGGGATGTATATATATATTCTCTGCACACTGTAATTGAAGCTAAACTGACTAGCCTGCCTGCCTGTTCTATATAGCTATATAAAAAGACTATCTATCTGTCTCTCTGACTGCTTTCATGAACAAGCCGGAACACACTACACGAGACCGCCCAGCAGGCGGCCTTATATAGTGTGGGGCGTGTGCTAAAGCCCTGAGCCATAATTGGCCAAAGCCACCCAGGCTTTGGCCAATTATGGCTCTTCGTTTTTTGCGCGCTGTGATTGGCCAAGCATGCGGGACATACAGCATGCTTGGCCAATCATCAGGGCGCAATGCCACCGTGAATTATGGGCCGTTTTGCGTCACTCGAATTTGGCGCGAACGACCGCTTTTGTTCGAATTTCGTCGAACGTACGAAACAGACAATGTTCGAGTCGAACATACGTTCGTATCGAACGCGAAGCTCATCCCTACTGCAGAGAATCACATGTGATTTGAATAGGGATGCAATGTGATTCCTATCCTTATCACATACAGTCTCCCACCCTGAGTGTGTTTAAACATTGGTGAGTGCTACTATTTTGATTTCTGGGGCACATTTAGTGTGGGATAACACGTATTTAACACTTTATATATGTTGGCTTTGGGACTAAATTTTGCAGCTGCTTGGTTTAAAAATAAAGCCAGCTGCCAAATATATGGCATGATCCTAGCTAATTATGAGCTCTCTGGTGTTGGTATCTTAGTGTTAGGCATTAGGTTGTGGGTTAGATTAAGTTAGCTTGATGTTCAGGTCTGAAATTAACAAATTCTCTAAACCTCCATCAGCTCATATTCACTTTCCCTCTGAAAAAAAAGGAAATCTGTAATTTTTTGGGCATTGGGAGCATGTAACTCACTTATTTTCCTCCCATTAGGAAGCATTGGGACTTGGCGATTTTCTGCCCAGGCACCTTAAACTATCACATGAGGTTGGCAAGAACATTCTTGGTTGTGATTATTTGGTTGAACTAACCAATGGGGAGGGGGGGTGATGATGAGAAATGATTATGTGTAGCTAATTGAAGGACAGCTTCACTTAGCCGCTGCCATCCTTAGGCCGGCCATAGAAGGGACTGGCTGATATTTGAATCATGTATGGGCAGGCTGAATGTACCCAAGTTGATCTATTGATCAAATTGGGTACAACCAGTCTGTTTGAATTTACATTCGATTAGAGCTTGCGACTATTATAGGAGAACACAATGGCTTTACAGGAGTGGCCAGCTTAAGTTGCACATAATCACATGTTCACAAGTTAAGGTTACAGATTAGGCGGTTAGGTTGTGGACTAATTTTTGGAAAATGTAAATGTTAAATGGAGAAAACAAGCAAACAATAAAAGGAAGGAAGTACAAGTTTAACAGTTATCTATGATAAAGTAGTAAAATACATTGGCCCAGATTCACAGAGCGATTACGCCTGCGCAACAGGAGATGCGCGTGCGTAAGTCTAAATGTGCGCGTGCGTTTCCATGCACGGTTGTCCGGCGTAATTTCGTTAGACAGGCGCATCCATCCGCGCAAAACTGCGCTAGGCACACCATTGATTTGCTAGTCAAATATGCTAATGAGGGACTTACGGGGATCCACAAAAGAACGTTGGGGCAGCGCAGGCTACACAGTGTGCGCAACAGCAAAATGTCCTGTCTAAAATTAGACCATATAAAAGCTGGTCTAAAAAGAGAAAAAAAGTCTACTTGTTAGATAAAGCAACACTGTTAGTGAGGAGCTCAGCAGTCACACGTGTTGCACAACAATCTGTATGCCAATATGCCAGGGGCATCGTCGCGCATAGCTATACTACTGACTTTAGATGAGCAAAGAAGGAGGAGGGCACGGAGGATGCTACGGGAGAGGATATACCGCACCACATAGACCTGTTTGGCATGAGTGATTCTGAGGTGTATCGCATCTTCAGATTCACCCCTCATGCCATCCTGGAATTAACCACAACCTTGCAGGAGGACATCACTAGCCGAACACACCGCTCACATGCAGTGCAGCCACTGGTCAAGGTCATGGCAACACTCCATTTCCTTGCCAGTGGCTCTTTTCAGCGTACAAGTGGAGTGGTGGCTGGGATGTCACAATCCTCCATGAGCAGATGTGTGCACCAGGTTGTCCCTGCAATCCTCAGACGCATGGCCAACCAAATCATCAAACCCAAAACTGAGGAGCTGCGGCTGAAGGCAATGACAGATTTCTACAGAATTGCCAGATTCCCACGCACCGTGGGGGCCATTGATTGCACACATGTGGCACTCCCCCCCCCCCCCCAGGAGACAGATCACATGTACCGCAATCGGAAGCATTGGCATTCCATCAACGTACAGGTGATAGTCGATGCCCAAGGCCTCATATGGCACGTCCGTGCCAAACACCCAGGGTCCAGCCATGACAGCTACATATACAATCAATGCCACATCCGAATGGAATTCAATCAGAACGTGTATGGGGCCACCTGGCTGGTTGGTGAGTGACATGGGTGGCAGGCATGACTGTACACCCCCATGATGCACACATCACAAGGGGCACATGCATGACTAACATCCTCCTGTCTTTTCCCTTACAGGTGACTCTGCATATCCACTGGGACCCCATCTCATGACTCCTAACCGGAAACCCCCAAACCCCAGGAGAGGAAAGATACAATCAAGCACATGCCCAAACACGTGCAGTGGTGGAGCGCACCTTTGGCCTCCTGAAGTCACGTTTCCGATGCCTGGATAAGTCTGGGGGTACCCTCTTGTATTCCCCAAACTTTGTGTGCCAGATCATCGGTGCATGTTGCATGCTGCACAACTTCGCAGTAAGAAAGGGCCTGCAGATTGACCTACGTGATGACCTGACCCCTGAACCAGACAATCCCCCCTAACCGACGATACCCCGTCTTCTGAGGGAAGAGCAGCCAGGAGACAGCTCACATTGGGCATCTTTGCACGTTAAACACACACATTAATCATGGCACAATGAGAATGCATGCATGCACACCACTGTGGTCCCTAGCACACACACCCCACATCCACATCAAATTGGATTGGCACCAGTCCACCATGCAGGACTTGTGAGCAGCAACGCCATGCCAAGGCTCCAATTATGTCACTGTACATTCATACACCATTCACACGGACCTGGGGATCACTTCTCCCTGGTCCTGGGGAACCCTACTCCACCTAAATTGAGGGTGACAGCCCTTTTCCGGCAGGAATGTCACCCCTACATTCAAACAGCATTCACAACCCCAAAAAAAAAAATGACCAGCAAAATCAAAAAATTTCCAGCAAAAAAAAAGAGGGGAAAAAAAATTATTGCCCTTGACGTGAGCCACGCCTGGGGCGCCCCCGGCCACGGCCCCGGCTCCTCAGGGAAGACTCATGGGGAGGGGGAAAACCGGGGAAGGAGGAGCAGCCCCTGATCTCTGCCCACCTGGCGGCCTGCCCTCCAAGGCCACGGCTATTCTGTCCAGGGCAGCACCAAGTGTTGCCGTGTTGGCCTGGATAGCCTGGGTAAGGGCCCTCACATCCTGCCCAACGCCTACTGATGTCGTCTGCAGTTCGTTTAGGCAGTTTGTGAAAGCCCGGGAGTGGGAGTCCAGGTTCCCCAGCGTATCCTTGATGGAGGACAGGCTCTCCTCCATCCGCACCAATGTCTGGCTGATCTGTCCCAGATGGTGGGTCTGGAGGAACTGGTCCCTTCTCAGAGTGGCGGGCAGGAGATCGGCCACCCCCCTGGTCTTCTGGGACGGCCCTCCACTTCATGCCGATGAAAGGTCAGGGCCACCGCATGCTCCTCCACTGTCAGCCTAATACGGCATGGTGGGCCCCCTCCTGTGCCCCTGGCATGGGCAAGAATTTTGGACAGCTTCTGTTTGACCAGACGCCGGAGGTCATTAATCTTTTTGTCAATCCCAGACCGGGTCCGTGTCTCCCCCTCCCCCGCTGAATTGACCTGCTCAGTGATGAGGTCCAAAATCTCCCTCCTCCTGGCCGGGGTGGTGTTGGCACTGTCCGGGCCGTGGAGGAAACGCCCATAATCGCTAATGGCCCGGGCAAGAATTATTTTTTCCCCCAAAGTAAAATTTAGTTTTCGCTTTCTCTCTGTCATACTGCAAAAACTCACTCCCAGTCAACAAAAATCAGTCACAAAAACAAGCACAACCAATCAAGCAAGAACACACACAAAGAGAAAACTAACACCCAAAAAATCACACAAGCACTCAGCAAAAAACAGTCACAAAAACAAACAGCAAAAATTCAGCAAGAAAACAAACGAACAGAAATATATCAAACAAACAGTCTCTCAAACACTTTTAAAAAACACTTTCAAAGATCTACTAACAAACACTTGATCACACAGAACACTAATCTGACAAATACAAAACACAACGCAACGAACAACGGGACAAAAGCACTTGGTTAAATGGGAAGGGACAAAGGGATGTACTTTTGCAATGCAAGTGCGTTTGTGTCTGTCTATTTATGCTGTCTGCGTAGTCCTTTGTCCATTTCCAATTTCACTGATTGCGCCGCTCCCGAGTTGGGAGCATGCGCACAGCGGAGCTGACCATGGTCTCTTTCAAGCGCGCATGCGCGAGCCGGCCAGCCCTTCATTTGCATGGGGTCACAGCTCATTTCAATGTAACCCGCCCACGTCCTTCCCAATTTGTATTACTCCGCCTTACGCCTCAGAAATAACGTTACGCATGCGCAATTTTCTGCGCAAAAGCTACGAGAATAGGGTGATTACGCGGCTACATTGCGCAAGTCTAACGTAAAGGCGGTGCCCTACGCCGGTCCAATAATGCGCAGATGTACCTGAATCTGGGCCATTGTTTATAGGGACTAAACTGGGCTTCTTTGTTTTTATTTAGAAAAAGGTACATATATATGGCATGTCATATGGAGTCATTTTAGAAAGTATCAAAGGTGCTCTTTATCAATTACTATGTATCTGTTATGGCAAACTATTGGTGTGTTGTAGTGGTTAAATTCTTTTAGCACTATATAATTAAACATTTTGTTAAATTGTATTTTCTTATAATATTAGAGATCACTTGAGATTTCTTGAGTATGAGGTCAGATTTATAAATGAGTATAATGCAATTAACTAAACACATTCATTATGCACCTGTTTGTCTAATCCCATTTCCCAAGTCACAAAGCTGAAGGTGGAAGCTTTAGAAATATTAAATCACTTCTCTGAATTGTGCTGGTAGGACTACCCTAAATGTTTACCTACCTGTCTATCTAAAGATACTGTGGTTGTCAGCTGTTTTTACTAAAAAAGGGATAAGCCAAATCCTCCTTGTACAAAAATCTAGCAATCAGTAAAGACTATACCCTACAGAACTAGGCTAAGCATGCCACACTAGAGCAGTAATGCCAAAATCATTGCAAAGAGTATTAATGTATGTTTACAATACTCATGCAGGCTAACAACCATTCAGTTTTTACATTTTATATAATTTTCTCTGCAGCTTGTGAATTATTTTTTAAAGTGTGTATTATTTGTGAAGCACAATTGTTTACTGTTTATTATATTTTGAAGTACAAAATTATGTATTAGGTATTTTATGCTTTCTCAATAAAACACTAGAACTGTTTCACTGTCAACAGTTATGCCGCGTACACACGATCACTTTTTGTGATGAAAAAAAACAACGTTTTATCTCATGAAAAAAAACAAAGTTTTTCAAACTTCATTTTAAAAAACGACGTTGCCTACACACCATCGTTTTATAAAAATGCTCTTGCAAAGCGTGGTTACGTACACCACTTTCGACGGCACTCTGTTCTATTGCCCACACACTAAAAAAAAGAAACGACATTCAGAAAAACGACATAAAAAATTCAAGCATGTTCGAATTTTTTTTTGGTCGTTTTTAAAAGACATAAAACAACGTTTTGCCCACCTGCGATCATTTTAAATGACGTTTTTTAAAACGTAGTTTTTTTTCATCACAAAAAATGACCGTGTGTATGCGCCATTACTCTCAATCAACCCTCTAGACACTGTTATTACATCTGAACACTTTTCTAGCAAACTCTGAATTTGCCCCTTGTATAACTAGAGGTATTTGATGCAATTGTATGCATCAGTTACATTGACAGGTACATCATTTTTATATATTTTAACGATTTTTAAAGCTTTTATTTGGCAAAATGTTTTTCAAACAATACCAAGCCCTGTTCTTTTTTAATATAGATTAACTAAAAGAGGATTTGCACTTCGTAAATAACCCCCTATGGTAGCATTCACACCATGGATTTAGGGTGGGGCAAATTGCAGCAGCAGGAATCTTCTGATTCTTACCATGTTTTGGTGGATTCTTACCATTTTTTGGTGGCTTTGTGAATTTTGTTTTTTAACATAACATATTCATAGACAGATGGTAATTTTCTGTCAAAGTGATTATATGATTGGGGACTGCACTGATTGTGTCCTAACATTTTCGGGGATCAAGGCAGTTACATACATCATAATTGTCGAATGATAATCATAGAATCATTATCAAATAGAGAATGGAGAATTATAATCAAGCAGTAGTGAAAGCCTGGATGTTTTTTCATTTTGGATGGCATATGGAGGAATTAATTATTCTTTCAGTTATTTAATCCTGCCTGTGACCCCATTGGAGCGCTTTTCTTCACCTCTGATCTCTATGACATAACAACAAGAAATGGGAGTGCTTTGGTCATCAGAACAAAAAGGCACAGCCTTCAAAAAAAGTAAGATACTTTTATTTTAAATACCGGTGCCTACTTTTGCCAGTAGTAGTTATTCTGGGGTTATGTTTTGGCATTCACCTTCAAAATAGTGCAGTCTAAAAAAAAAAACAATATGAACATCATTTATTTTAGGCTCTATCATAATATTCATGCATTGGCTAAAGAAGACATACACAGCATCTCATTAATAAGTAGAAAAAGTTCAATAAAAATTACAGTGCACTGGAGCTTTTAGGCACCTACAACATTTCATGTGCAAAGCAAACTACCTTTGCTGGAACCACCATTTTTACAAGGAATGTTTTCTTGTTTTTGTTCCTAATCTGGTTGATGCAATGTTCAAAAATCATATAAGAGATGCCCACAGTTATCCAGAGGTTGATAAAAAATATCTGGCTGCTCCATACATAAATGCCTACTATGTTTTATGTAAAATCCTGCCCTGTGTAAAAATACCCAATACAACCATATGTACACAATATGAATATCAAGAGTGACATTTTTTATCTAGTCATTAAAATCTCAACTCAACCCATTCATCAAAACAGAAGGTCTTGCCAGCCCACCTCAACTCCAACTTAAATGGCCTAAAAAAATTCCATACCCCCCCCCCCCCCCCCCCCCCCCTCAAAAAAAAAAAAAAGAAAAAGAAAAAAATGTATCTCAGGCTCCACTGATTATGCTTCAAAGAGGTGCAAGTGATGTCACCATGCCTACCACCAGGGCTAGGTGCGTTAAACCCTATGAGAGTGCAATAGCGTGTTTTCGTTCAAGGTCTGAATAAAAATATAGTATCCACCTTTCATTATAAATTATTATATTTAAATTCATTATACATTTTTATTGTTATACACATTACAAAAAAAGTATTTAAACAAAATTACCCAAATGCTGGAAAATTATGGTAGATCATCACATCTATTCTTCCTCCCTTCCAATGATAATCCCCTCCTAATGTTGCTCAGTATAAGTATATTTGGTACATAAGTGTATTTATAGCTTGTTACATTGAACTGGACCATTAAATAAACAACTAAGCACTCAGCCAGAAAATCATTCAGAAAGCTAACAAAAAAAGCAAATTCACTTTAGTTGTGCTAGATTCCCATCTGTTAGTTTAATCCCTGTAGCATGTGCTAGGATATTAGATTTTTTTTTCTCTTTTCCAATTGAATTTAATCAGATTTGCTTGCATATCATGTCAAATAGAACAAGTAAGGATTTATTTCAAATCTAAAGTATTGTAGGATAAAGAGAATAACATTTGTACAAAAATAAAATACAGCATGGCATCAATATTTTTTGCTAAATGAATGTTAAATGTTGCTTACAGAATACATTTGAAAAGAAGGTGATGTGATTTACAAAAAATATACTAATGGGTATTTTTTTTTTGTTACTTTAACTTGCTTAAAACAAAATTCCATCTGATGATGACTATTAATACGATTGGTATCAGTTTATTGCTGGTAGAAGGAATGGTTAGGCATTGCCTCTATAAGGGACTTGACTGAGTAGACATTTCCGGGCAAGCTCTATATTCCATTGAAATGGTCATATCCAGTTTAATGTAATATAATTATCCATGACTGACACTCACAGGGTAGCATGAGCACACATTTTACAACTGACATTTTCTGCTAAAAGGTATATGTGACAGTATCTATAAAATGCTATTCATATTTTATTATATTGCATTATGGTTCTGCATTAGATAAGAAACATAGAAAACAATATGTACTTTACAAATTGTATGCTTCATGTCACTGTTTATTGACAGATAGAAATAATGCAAACTTGGCTCTGTGTATTACTAGTTTGCATTACTTGCTGGTTTATGTGGAACTGCAAGGCACAACTGGAAGCACTCAAAATACATATGCCAGTAGTACAAGTCTACCACACTACTGCTTTCCCCCAGGTTATCCTATTTTGCAATCGGGGCGCGCCACCAAAATTTGTTAAGACCACATTACATTGTGGGATTCCCTGCAGTGCTGACACCTAATATGGATGTGGCTCACAGCAGGGGTTCAGTGCATCCCTGTTCTCCATTTCAGAGACAAATCAGGCCCAATTTTTTTTCTGAATTTGGACATAAAATGGAGCCAAAGACGCACAGGATCCTTGGTCTATCTGCTCCACAGCCACCACGGAGATGTGTGAACTGGCTCCATTGATAGCCAGGCACACTCTCCTGTCTTGAGAATTGGATGTAAGGAAACCAGTTTGCACTAGTATGAACCCGACCTAAAGCCTCGTACACATGCTCGGTTTTCTCGCCAAGAACCAGCAAGAAAACTGCTGGCAGAGCTTTCTTGCCAAGTATACCGTGCGTTTGTACAAGGCTTTCAGTTTTCTCATCAAGAAAACTGCCCCGAATCTCGATGAGAAGAATAGAGAACCTGCTCTCTATTTTCTTGTCGTGATTCTCAGCAGTTTTTTCCTGACGGGAAACCCGAGTGTGTGTATATTTACCTGTCACCGTGGAAACCCGCGCATGCTTGAAATGACTTTGACGCATGCCCGGTAGCATCCTAGGCATAGGTAGGGTGCAGCAAGATGGCGGCGACGACATTGAATGTGACGAGCGCATGCTCGTCATACGCGATGACATCACCACGTTCTTGCCTTTTAAGAGAACCGTGGTTCTTTTGAAAGGAGTGTCTGTACACTCGGGCGGCAAGAGATTCTTGCCAAGAATCTCGTCAGGAAAAACAATGTTTTTTTTCCTGGTGAGATTCTGGCCCTAGTGTACTGGGCTTGAAAGCCCAATTTAACATTCAGGTTGCATCAGCTAAATAAAGGTCCATCAAAACAAGTAGACAAAGTTATATAGTTATATAGCAGCTATCTCTTTGCAGAGGTACGGCACAACCCCTGCTTAGTCAGAATCAGAGGTCTCCAATCAGCAGGGAGCATGAGCTTTGCTGATTGTGAATCTTTAGGTCTAACTCTGCAGAGAGTGTTTTAGATGTCTGCAGAAAGACAGTTTCTTCCACACAGAGAACAAGTGGTTCTCTGTATGTTCCACAGAAATGTATCCACAAATGCAGTGTAGACACTAGGGCAAGTTTGGTCAGATGTACAATATCCTATGTACTTTTATATTCTTGGGGGGAAGGTATATTGCCAAGGAGAATCCCATGAAGATGCAGGGAGAACATACAGAATTTATGCAGAAACAGTGTCTGCTATTATCCAAGCCAGGGTTCCAGCTGTGGGATAACAAAATTGCTAACCACTTAGCAACCATGCTGCTTCAAAGTGAATACTGGTTGTATAATTTCGTTTGGCTCCCATGGATTTAATGTTCTGTGGTTGTTGGTTCCCATTTACTGCTGCTGCTTAAATTATTGTTAACCTTTATTTCTAAGTCTTAGCTGGGTTAATGTTCCACAACCAACAGTATATCCATAGCCTTGCATTTATGGACATGGAATTTAAATGGCCTGTTAACGTCCCAGTTCTCCTGCATCTCTCTGTATTATACCATGATAATACTCAGTTTTCTAACTCTACTTAATTTTGGATGATGTGTTTATTACCAATTATTATACATTTTCTCTACTAAATCTTGTTTCTCCATATTCTTTACCAGACTGGTAGAGAAATCGTATCAAATGTGTTTCCAAAAATCTAAATATTTTGCACCTTTAGAATTTCCAACATCCAGATTTGTGTTGCTTTAATGTAGTGATGAGTGAACTTAGCAGTTCATTTTCGTGAACACTAAATCTACTTTCACACTACAGTGCTAAACAAAGTGCCTGCAAATCGCCTGTAAATCTCCTGTCACTCCTCACTGAGGACACACACAGCTGTGGAGATTGCCTGCTGTGGCTCATTACTTTTATACTTGGGATATTCCCCATACTCAGCCTATACTTTTTATGGACTAACGAGGTCTCTATGGATACATCACTACACCCATCCATGCCTGCTCTCTGTTTTGCCCCTGGTGGGGTCCCTTTCTGACTCCGCCCCCTCAGCTCCCGGGTGAGGCACCTGCTGCCGCCGTCTTGATGCCTGTGTACTCTGACCGATACTACATTTATGTACCAATATCTTTTGTTTATGTATCTTTTTATTGGCAAATGTTGGTGTTATCTATGCATGTAAAGAATTTTACTTGAATACATTATATACTGTAATAACTATTGTTATTCTTACTGGCGGTAACGGTACCCACTTCATTTAACCACTTAAGACCCGGACCAAAATGCTGCTAAAGGACCTTGCGATTTGGCACTGTGCCGCGATCGCGTGCCCATGACCCATGGCTGGGTACTAGTACAGGACGTACCTGTACGTACAGGTGCCCAGCCATGCCATTCTGCCGAGAATGGCACGGCATGTGCAGGAGGCGGTCCTTAAGTGGTTTAAGTCCCGGGGGGGAATCCTTTTGTTTGACTATATGTTATAGCCTAATGTGTTACTGGGGACACCATAACTTTCCTCTTTCTGTCACTCCAGTGTGAAAGCAAGAGGGATTTCACACTGGAGTGCTGTGCTGGCAGGAACGCTGACAGGATGCAAAAAAAAGTCCTGTAAGCAGCATCTTTGAGGCGCTTTACAAGCGGTGTATACACCACTCCTAAAGCGCCGCTTTGCATGTGCTTTTAACCCTTTTTCGGCCACTAGCAGGGGGTTAGGGGGACTTATCAGATTCTGGTATAGGATACATAGTATCCCTTGTTACTCATTCAAAAATAATATTGACAAGTTAAGAAAACACAAACACAATTTAAAAAGTGTTTTATTTTATTTTTCCTTTACATAAATACAACCCTAATCATGTCAACCAGTCATGTACCTGTAGATCATCATTAGTCACAATGAATAACAACACACAGACCTGTCGACACAAACACAATGGCCTGTGCCAATGATCCCCTCCCACCAGACTCTTGCCACAAATGACAGAATCCATTCTTGAAGTAATACTGTCACTAAAAGTATAACTTCCCACCACAGCAGCCAGAGCTTTGGGCAGGCAGGAGACCTGCCCAAATCTGCTTGGGTTCAGCTTGAACTAAACCCTAAACTCATCTGTAAGATGTTTGTTAGCCATAGTCTATTTGTCATGAACCTTTGATCATTCTGTTTTTAAATGTATTTTATTTTATATCTTTATATGTATTCCCTTAATGCTGAACCTCTGGCAGATATGAAAGACACAGTGCAGCTCTGTAATCAATAATACTTTTTTTAATTAATTGTTTAAATGTAAGCAGTGTAAGTACCTGAATTTGTGTAATTAATCAAGCTAAAACTAAACTCTAAACAGCTAAACCCTTAATATAGTTATCTTATTGTATATATAGTATAAAACAGTTACTCTTAATACCTGAATATGTTCACATTTGTTTCCCATAAACACCTACACAGCGGGTATTAGATGGGAGTGCATCAGGGTGAGCCAATTCAGTTCTACTACATTAGACAATGCTGTTAGGCTAGCAAAGGAAGTGTGCTGAAAATAATGAGAGAGCTAAGTAAGCTAAATTTCTACAGCAGTTTTCCTTTTGTTTTGTATTCCCAAAAAAAGTTAGCCAGATAACTGTAGGAGAATTCATTTGAATTGTTGTGACACAAATTTCTTTACCAAAGGACTGCACTAATGTTAGTATGTTTCCAAATTAAAGTCATACTAAAGGTTCCGATTATTTTTTTTTTTAAATAACAGACATGTCATACTAACCTCCACTGTGCAGCTTGTTTTGCAGAGAGTGGCCCGAACTGCATTTTCTGGGCTCCCCCGCGGCTCTCTCAGCTAACCCCCCTCTGGAAGCGCTCTCCCTAGGGGGTTACCTTGCGGGCGCCCTCCCGTGTCCAACATTTTTGTCCATAGCCACCAAATACAGGATGGCTGCGCTGCTATCAATCTATCCAATGAAGAGCCGAGAAGCCCAGGCAAAGATTCGCGGGACTTTCCAGGGCTCAGGTAAGTAAAACAGGGGGGCTTTACAAGTAAAGTGTAAAATTCTTAAAGTGTGTAGCGTAGAATCACACCCCGTTTACATTTTCTGTTTGTATTCATACGTAAACATTTTGCATTGGCCTAAGGGGCTTGTAAACATGATTTTCTAATCAACACAATTCTTTTGGGAATGGGTCTAGTCTCTTTTCACATATGGTCCTCAAAAAGTCAGATGGTAGCCTAATTAATTTATCTGTAGTCTCCATTATATGTATTACCACTTAAGACCCTTACCAATAAGCAGGTAAAGGACCTGGCAACTTTTTGTGATTCGGCACTGCATCGCCTTAACTGACAATTGCGCGGTTGTGTGACGTGGCTCCCAAACAAACAAAGATATACATCGTACACATATACTATTGCATGAATTTTTTTTATAGAAAATCTTCAGAAAAGGCTCATTATGAACTGTCTTTGTCAATAATAAATGGCCTTATATGTTTCTGTTGACTTGTATGGTTAAAATTTCTAACATTCAGACAAGAAGGAAAATGATGCAGCCTTATCCTCCACACAGTCTCATAGTAGCTGCAATGCTAGGTAAGCGTGTACCAGCTGCAAACATATCATGTGTGCAATATCCACCTATCTGGGGTGAGGAAGTATGAAAAATATGTAAAAATAGACACGGGGAAGGAGTTAGACTTTAACATGTGAATTGGTGCACAACATCAAAGTACTAAATGTATTCCAGTGATATTCATGAATTGTATACAGTAGAAAATAATTATGTCCAGTCAGTGCAAGGAAATTTAATATTTATACATTCCAACCTTCTTTCTACAACCAGTTATGCCGTGTACACACAATCACTTTTTGTGATGAAAAAAAACAACGTTTTCAAAAACGTCATTTAAAATTACTGTGTGTGGGCAAAACGTTGTTTTATGTCTTCAAAAAAACGACCAAAAAAAATTCGAACATGCTTGAATTTTTTGTGTCGTTTTTCAAAATGTTGTTTTTTGTGTCATGAAAAGTGATGGTGTGTGGGCAAAACGATGTTGAAAACTACGTTTTTAAAGCCGCGCATGCTCAGAGGCAAGTTATGAGACGGAGCTTCATTGGAACAGAGTGCCATCGAACGTGGTGTACGTCACCACGCTTTGCTAGAGCATTTTGGAAAAACGATGGTGTGTATGCAACGTTGTTTTGGAAAATGAAGTTTGAAAAACTTTGTTTTGTTTCATCACTTGAAACGTCGTTTTTTTTCATCACAAAAAGTGATCATGTGTACGCGGCATTAGAGAGCAGTTTGGTTTTTCTTGTGGGGACATGTTTCTTTCTTTTTTTCTTGCAAACTTCTAAGTTTATGAAACTTAGGTACAGTATATCCTCATTGGATCTGAGAGAAGCCTTCAGAACTTCAGGCTGCCCTGTGCCTGTAATCTTCTCCCTATGCTGAACTTGCTGAACCCTTATGTCATCCAGTGAGGTTCTTTAAGTTCTCAATTAGGTTGTCTGACACATAGTGAGGTTGTGTTGCATATAAGAAAGCCTTCATTAGATACAGAATGAGGCCGAATTGGCAATAGAATGATAACTTAAAACAGACATTGCTAGACTCACAATATATTATTGTTAATTAGTTCATTCCTGGCCTGACCTGGCCATTCTTAATTGGTTTACCTTTCACATAAATAAAAAACTCTTTGACAGTCCAGCTTGTAGTTGTATGGATAGCTTCAAGTTAAACGGACAGCAAAGTGGTTTATTTGTTACCACCCTGCCTTGTGGCTCTGGATTGTGGATTTGAATTCAACCTGGAGCACTGTCATCATGAAGATTTTTCATTCTCTATGTATTTCTTCTGAGTGCTCCGCTTTCCTCCCACAATCAAAAAGCTTACTTTTGGGTAAATTGGTATCCTTCCAAACTCAAATGTCCCTAGTGTGTAAATACATGTACAAAAACAAAATGCCAGGCGCATAGATAAATGTTCAAGTGGATGATGTTGTGAATCACATTGGCAGCTGCTACACCAACTCATATGACCAATGATAAACCAAAAAAGAAATCCCCAAAAAAGGGGGGTGTTTTACCAAGTGATGTTATAGATAAGCAAGTCCCTGGATTCATACGCAATACAACAGTTTATTCCACTTTAAAGAAAAATTACATATACAAGGAGAAACTGGCACAGAAGTTTCAAAGGGGCCATTGCTCACATGCTCAATCTGTCCTGGTGTCACCCAACCACCCAACCATCATAGTAGTTCTCCGAGGTTTGAGCCGCCGATCTGGCCTCATGCTGAGGTATCTACAGCATAAACTGGTCTTGTTCAATCCTCCTCTTTGACATTGTACCTTGCTAGTTTGAAACTTCTGTGCCAGTTGCTCCTTGTATTATAAAGTTGAATAAACAGTTTTATTGCATATGAATCGACAGACTTGTTTATCCATAACATCACTTGGTACATCACTCCCCCCCTTTGGATGTGAATATGTGAGGTAGGAAAAATGAATTGAGTTTAGTGGACTACTTTATGAAACAAGTAATGATATGAAGGGATCTATCCATCCTAATTGTTATTGCATTCTTTATATACAGTACATGAAGCTTCAAATAACCTTGCTATCTGAGTACAGTAAATCTGACATTTTAGTTTTTCTTTTTTAATTGTTAGGTAATAGAGATTTTTAGCAGAAAAGCTGTTGCACATTGCCTCTGCTAAAAGTACCCTTTCCCTTTAAAAAAAGTGTATACTATTGGAAATAAGTTTGGGTGTACACTGCACTACATGCACAAATAAAGTCTACATTTTTTTTTTATCAATTATTAGTCCTGTACTCTTGGTATGATTTTTATTCTAAAATGCCCTAAAATACCTCTTTCACTAAAGCTGGTTATACACACGCTATGATAGAAAAACTAAACTGATTCCTCCATCCCACAATTTAGATGTATAGCGAAATCTCCCTGTTGGGATATTGTACTCTGACAGCAGAACTTTCTCCGCTGTTCGAGTAATGTTTTCCAGAATTCCTGTTTCACAGAAGTCAATCTTACGATTGACTTCTGTAGAACAGGGATGTCCATACATGGATTGAAATTCTGCCAGTACTTGCTGAATTTCAAACCATCAATGGCCAGCTTTAGAAAAATTACTAATCCAAAATACTAATCCAACTCTAGTGCTCTGTGTTGCCATAGCTTTAGAAAAATGCTACTAATCCAACTCTAGTGCTCTGTGTTGCCATAGCTTTAGAAAAATGCTACTAATCCAACTGTAGTGCTCTGTATTGCCATAGCTGAGAAGTTGAGAAACAACCACAGTCCTAATAACAAGGGTCCTCGCACAAACTTGTATTGTTGAGGAAGAGTGCAGGGGCATTGCCAGGTTTCTTACTGAGTGCTGTTTAGTAAATGTGCTATATCTAACCCTGGTGCCTACTGGGCTTTAAAAACATATTTAACCACTTCAGTCCCGGACCATATTGCTGGTCAATGACCGGGCCACTTTTTGCGATTCGGCACTGCATTGCTTTAACTGACAATTGTACGGTCGTGCGACGTGGCTCCCAAACAAAATTGGTGTCCTTTTTTTTCCCACAAATAGAGCTTTTATTTGGTGGTATTTGATCACCTCTGCGATTTTTATATTTTGTGCTTTAAAAAAAATAGAGCGACAATTTTGAAAAAAAAAAAATGTTTACTTTTTTGCTGTAATAAATATCCCCAAAAATATATAATATATTTTTCTCCCAGTTTAGGGCGATACGTATTCTTCTTCATATTTTTAATTAAAAAAAAATACAATAATCGTTTATTGATTGGTTTGCGCAAAAGTTATAGCGTCTATGAAATAGGGCATAGTTTTATGGCATTTTTATTAGTATTTTTTTTTTACTAGTAATGGCAGAAATTAGTGATTTATGGTGGACACGTTTGACACATTTTTGGGACCTTTGGCATTTTTATAGTGATCAGTGCTCTAAAAATTCATTGATTTCCATAAAAATACCACTTGCAGGGAAGGGGTTAACACTAGGGGGTGGGGAAGGGGTTAATTATTTTCCCTGTGTGTGTTCTAACTGAAGGGGGGGTGGGACTGACTTGGGGAAATGACAGATCGCTGTTCATACATCGTATGAACAAATGATCAGGCATTTCTCCCCCTGACAGGACCGAGAGCTGTGTGTTTACACACAAAGCTCCCGGTTCTCACTCTCTAACGAGTGATCGCGGGTGCCCCGTCGGTGATCGTGCCCACTGGGCATGCACGTCGGGATCAGGGGCGAGTGGGGGGCGTGTGCCTCCGGCAGCGCACACACAGGATGAACTTTAGCTACATGATCTCGCGCAGCCGAGCCAACCTGCCGCTGTGTAACTGTGCTGGCTAGTCGGCTAGTGGTTGAACAATTTGCACAATCATTGTAACAAGAAAGGAATAGTAGGACTATAAAAATGGACATTATTAGTACTATCGTCCATCTAACAGGTTTTCTATTTCAGTGACTTCAATTGGGCTTTAACATTTATGGTATTTGTTATGAAATATGATTGTTACTGTGCACAACCTCACTAACGCTATTAACTAAAATGCTCATAGTTCTAATTCTGCTGATCCTACAGCTTGTTAGGAAATAATTATAAACACATTAATCTTAGGTCCTCTTTAATTCCTTTGCAGTTTGATACAGGAGAATAAGTAAAAACAGTCATGTTTTACAACACAGTACTGAAAATACAGACAGCTCACAAGACAAGAAACCACACGTTACACTTACAATTCACTGACACCACTCTGATGTTTCATCTGGAAATATTATACCGGACTTACAAGTCATATGTTGCTGAGCTGCCATATCTTCTTTACAGAAAGATGGATCTGCACTTGTAAAGATGAGCAGAAGAAGCAGACTTCCTAATCAATTAGAATCAACAATGATTTAGAGTTGAATGTAATATACAGTGATCTAACAGCAAGCATTCTCCAATAAATAAATACTGAAAGGCTGTTGATATGCCAGGGTCAGGACTCAGGAGGTAAGTAAGAAGAAGACTTGAAGAATTAATAAACCCTTTCAGCTCTTTCCTGTTGTATAAAACATTTCATTTTTAATATTCAATTTTTTTAGTACTATGTCAGTATAAGCAGTCTATTTTACCAAATGAAAGCAAAATGATTGCCTCCGGTACTGAATGCACAAAACATGCAGGAATTACAATGTTGGGACTGTATGAGCAAATTAGCCTGGTAGTCACCATTCTTTTTATGAAATTATTTCTAATTTTCTGTCTGAACCTATCCATGCCCTGATATCTCAACAGCTGAATGCCTTGCTAACACCTGTAAAAGATGCAATATAAGGTAGGAAAATCATGTGCAAGGAGAGGAGATTGCCAATGTATTTCTCAGCATCATTTTTTACATTGTATTTTTTAAGCCTAATTATATGATATTTACTGTGTACCCTCTTTTTAGCTTCCCTCTACACTTCATACTGTTCACAGAGATGAGAACGTGCTTATGTAGATGTTCATATTAGAGCTGCATGGGGTAGTACAAGGCCATTATACAGTACAAGGATGGGTTTTGTGTGTTCACTGTACTTGGTCATGTGACCTTATGGTACTTGACCAGTCACAACACTCTAACTAGGGTGATGGCCAAAGTGCAGTCTATATATAGTATATATATATAAAAAAAACATAATAAATAGGTGCACTCCATTGGATTTGGCAACAGAGAATTCCATGTTTTGGCAGGTGACAGCCTCCCTTTCTCAAGACAATCGCTCTAATGACAAAACAAGCCTAAAACCCAACTCCCCATTCTTCTGATGACATTATAAAGTAAGCTATAAAATGGATTTAAGGACAAATAAAACAAAGAACAGCAGAATTCAGATAACAACAATAAAGTACACACCACATGTAAAAACTTTCCTTCTGAGAGAGCCCAAAAACTGTTATTGAACCGAATAGAGGACAGTGATTAAAAACAAAATCACAGAAGATCATATGGGATGAGACACAAACATGAGAGCAGGGCAGGTATGTAGCACAGTTGGAGGGACCAGACCAGGATAGAGTGAACTTGTGCCTCCAAGTATAAAATGAGAACTACTGAATGAAAATATAGTATAAAAAAAGCAATATCAGAAGGAAATTGCTGTATTCAAAAGAGCCAGGAGTGTACACCACAAACTCTTAGTAGCCAAAATGAGGAAATGAACTGTGGATGATATACACAGATAAAGACAGAAGAGCAATTTTCAAAGCCACAATGAAAACTGTTATGAGAAATAGTATGTGAAAGATAACATAATATCCAAAAGGTGAAGACCCAAACCTAAGGAAAACAATAAAACAAACATGTTTATACATTTAGAACAAAAAAAGTACAAAATCAAAGAATCAGATGATCGAACATAATGAGCACCATATACAGTAAGACAGCGATGTGAACAAATCAGAAGTAACCCCATAACTAGGAGTATGGTAGCAATGGCAAATCAGTAGTGAAAGTATAAACAATATTATATTTACATGGAGCGTCCTACAGGTGAGTAAATTAAAAATATGGTAAACAGGCCCTGAGCTTGGGGGTCAAGCTAGCTAGAAAATTACCACATAATTCCCATTCCACCTGTTGGGGTAACACACAATAAAATATAAAAATAATATAATATAAAATATAATAGAGATTCAGAAAGTTTAGAAAGAAAACATAAACACAAGGTTTCAGGTTTAGCAACTCAAACATGTACCCCATTACCACCATAAATGGTTACTACAAGATTTCATTAAAGTGTAACTAAAGGCAACACATTTTTTGAGTTCTGGATAGAGTGGAGATGGATTAGAACACCTGTCACTTTTTATAGCTGTCTGTGACTCCTTTTTGGGTAATTCACTCTCTCTATTTGTTTTGTTAACTGTTATCATTGAAAGTGAAATTAAAAGTAAAGGAAAATCCCAAATTTGGATTGACACCAGAAAAGTTATGGAGGGGAAATCTTCCAATGAGAACACTGTGACCCTGATGCCACCACAGGATCCCCTCACTTTGGAGCAATTTCTTTTGACTTCCTGTTCTAGCTATGTGACAATAAGTGAATAGAAATCTCCCCTATGAGACTAAAAACAACTGTGAGGGGTTATAACCGTCCCTTATTCTTGCCAAAATGAAAAAAAATATGCCTTTAGTTGTACTTTAAGGATTTGTTCTTAAGAAAGACAGGCTGCATCCAGCTGAAGCGTTTACTTAAACTAAACTTTTGAATGTTATCTCTGTATATGTATGTATACTATATATACTGTATAAACGCTCCTACAAATAACAAATATGAGATTGTTTTCTTTAAAAGAGAAACAACTTTTTCTTCTTCTTAAAAAAAAGCTTTTTTGGGGGCCATTAACAGGGGATAAGACTTGTCTTAGAAATAATCCTGCATACCCAGACTATGAAGAACAAACTGGTCATTACGTACAATTTTATTTCATCGAACAATGACTCTCACCATCTATTCAGCCAGTGCTGGATAGTGACTTTAAGCAGAAGCAATGTGCACTGTGCAATTTAAAGAGGCTCACATAAGCTAAAAAATATGTAAGTTTACTGGCAATTTTTATCCCAGCTGGAGTTATAATCCTTTCTTAATCCTTTCAGTTCAGCCTCACATAAATTCTACAACAGCACCTTTCTTCTCCCAACTGGCCATAGCAATAGGTTATGTCAGGAGGCATTGAAGCTTTCAGCAACACATTCAGCAGCTTACAATGAATGCACTGCTTTACAACCTCCCCATATGCCTGGGGAGTCTATTTGTTTTGTCTTGTGGGTAGAAAAATTTACCCAAAACTCTGACACAAGGTTAAAAGACAAAGAAACAGTAGCATGAAATTGTTTGCAAAGTTTTTTTTCTTCTTTTTTTTTAGATTTAAGTTTTTTTTTAATTTAAAAATAAAATAATAATACATGTACAGGTAATACAACTAAACATATAATATAAAACAATACAGTAAATACTGTCGTGTGCCCCTTTAAACCTTGGTCATCATCATCCGTACTTCCCAACCCTATTTAAACCCTCCCACCACCTGGTTATCTGGGGGAAACAACGACACTACCTGAAACACGCACAACAAAAAAAAAAAAAGGGAGAACCACAAACCACAAAAAAAAGGAGGAAGACAAACAGAGAAATAATATATAATAATAATAAAAAATTAAAAAAAAGGGGTGGAAAGGAGAAATCCCTCCCCTCCCTATTATCCTCCCTTTGTACCTGTCCCTCTCTATAATAGTTTCCCTTACGTCACTACCCTAGATACCAGGAAGGATTCCCAGGAAGACCATATTTTAAAGTATCTTTCTTGTTGATGTCGTGCTGTCAGTACAAATTCTTCTAACTTACTAATTTCTTTCACCTTATTTATCTACATCTCTATAGTTGGTGGGGCTGGTGATTTCCACTTCTTTGTTATGCAGGCTTTTCCTGCATCTAATAGGTGACGTATGCTTATCTCTCTATATACTTTTTCTGGGATTTGGTTCATATGTAAGAGATAAAATTCTGGATCTTCAGGTATCTCATATTCTGAGCAGAATTGAAGGGCCCTTTTGATCTCTAGCCAAAAACACTTTAACAAGGGACAATCCCAGAATATATGCAGCATCGTTCCTTTGCTTCCTTGGCACCTCCAGCATTTATCTGACACTTCTGAGAAGATTTTATTTAGTCTTTCTGGTGTCCTGTACCATCTTGCAAAGATCTTATAATTTGTCTCTTGGGTCCGCGCGCAAATTGAAGTTTCATGCGTTCGTTTGTACATACGTTGCCGTTGTTCCGTATTGAATGTCTTTTTTAGTTCCCGTTCCCAGTCTTGGACACACTTCGGAGGGCAACTCCCTGATCGTGCTAATATTTCGTAACTCCTCATTAGGGTATGTAACAATGTTCCCCTCTCACTACACATTTTCTCAAATCTCGTAAGTGGTCTCTCAAAGACCTCCGGGTTTGGTAATGTGTTCAAGAAGTGAGCCATCTGAAGTGCGTTCCAAAACTTTAGACAAAATACATTCCCTTGTTCCATCAGATCAACTATGGTAACCCATTTTCCCATTCGGATAAAGTCAGCCACCTGCGTGTATTCTCTGTCCCATAGTTGTCGGAAGGCACCTTCTTGATATCCCATCGGGAACAAAGGGTTACCTATTACCGGGTATAGTGGGGAGGTCCTGGGGTCAATACCAATCATAGAAAGTGCTACTGCACATATCTTCACTGTATTTCCCCATATTGGGTTCTTATTTATTTCTTTAGGTAGTGAGGCAAACCACCATGGTGCTCTTTCTAATGGTACTTTGGATTGGGACAGTTCTATTTGTACCCATAATTTTGTACCTGAATGCCGGTTCCAATCTATTAACCTACTCAGGTGTACGGCAGTAGTATTTCCTTATGTCTGGGACCCCCAGTCCTCCCTGTTGTTTGGTGTACATTAATTGTCTCCTTTGTATCCTGGGATTTTTGTGTGCCCATACAAACTCAAAGATAACTCTCTGACATTGTTTAAAGTACTGCACTGGGATGTGTATTGGTAGTGTTTGTAGTAAGTAGAGGATTTTCGGGAGTATACTCATCTTTTTTACTTCAAATATTTTATTGGATTTTCAAAATAGGTACAGAGTACAATTAAAGAGTGTACGTTGTGCAAAAACATTATAACAGGGGTTACATCAGAACAGGTTGTGCTGCTAACAATAATGAGTATACTAGGCGTGGGGTATAGGCTATAGATGCATATCAAGTATAGGCGTCCACTCCTCCAATGTGGCACCCCCATTGGGAGCAGTAGTGCCACAAGGGAGGAGGGGAGATACATATCGTGATAACATAAAACATTGAAGATAACACATAAGGAACCTTGTATAGCGAGGTCTGAAAGAGGAGAAAAAGAGATTTGAAGTGAAGAATAAGGTGTTGCTCGGTCAAGAAAGAGTGCAATGAGAGTCTTGGAGGGTAGTCTTTATGTAACATTCGCAACTTTCGTCCAGGTGGACCACGGCAGCCACTGTTGGTTTGTGACAGTGGTGTGTCCATTGCTGGAGGCCATCATGGTCTCATAACTAAAGTGCAGGGCCACTAGATTTAGGATTTGATCCCTGGATGGGGACACGTCTGATTTCCAGTGTCTCGTTAAATTGAGCCTAGCTGCTAACAGTATGTGTGTGGTTGTGTATCGCAGGTGGTGAGGGATGTCTTCGATGGTGAGGTTGAGGAGTGCAAGAGCAGGGGATGGCAAGATTTGGGCACCGGTGACTTCAAATATAAGCTTAAAGGTGTCGTTCCAATAGTTCTGGATATTTGGGCATTCCCAAAAAATGTGCAGCAAGTCCCCTTTAGCGGCCTTGCATCTCCAGCAAACGCTGGAGTTTTGCGTGCCGAAAGATGCTAGTTTTGTGGGTGTAAGGTACCAGCGCAGCGAGATTTTCTGCGTAAGTTCCCAAAGGGCTGCTGATTTGGTGAATTGGTATATTGATCTAAAAGCACGCTGCCATTGGGCTTCAGTGAAGGTGCATGTGAGGTCATATTCCCATTTGTGATGTGGTGGAAGTTTGGAGAAGGTACGTTTTTGGCGGAGGTTGTTGTAGAAGTGGGAGATGCCTTTGGTGGTGGAAGCGGGGACAGTGAGGTAGTTCCACGTCTTAGAAGGAAGGGTGTAAAGGGGGAGGGGGATGGAGCGCAAGCAGTGGCTAACTCGTAGGAAGGTAAACTGTTCAGCGTCTGGGAGTTTGAATTCGGCCTGTAGTTGTGTGAAGGACTTAGGACGACCGTCCCGAACTAGGTCTTGAACATGGTGGATCCCATGTGTGGACCACCTTGATAGTGAAAGGTCTGGTGAGAGGAACCGTAGGGATTCCAGAGGGATTTTGAAGTGAGTTGTGGCAGGAGCTGGACCGAGCATGGAGATCAACTTCCCCCATGCCTGGACCGACGCTTTCATGGTCGGGGGGATGGATGTTGGGACATGAGCACCTAGAGGGGTGCTCAGTATCCAACTCCTTAGGTCAGGATGGGTGAGTGTCAGGCTCTCTATTTGTCCCCACGGTGAAGTGAGGAGGGGTTGGAACCATGCGGGCAATTGGGCCAGAATGGCCGCAGTGTGGTAATCTTTAAAGTCTATTGAACCTGCACCCCCAGCTAATTTGTGTTTGGACAGTGTCGCATGAGCGCATCTAGGTTTTTTACCGTTCCATAGATACTTGTTGTAGATCGTTTGCAAGGACCTGAAAAATGAGGCAGGTAACGGGATGGAGAGGGTTCTAAAGAGATACAGGACTTGGGGCAAGCAAATCATTTTGAAAGCTGCGAGTCTCCCTGACCAGGAAAGTTCGTGTTTCGCCAATTGTTGTGTAGTTGCTTGGACGGTTTGGAGAAGTGGTGAGAAGTTACAGGAGTAAAGATTTTTAAGAGATCTTGGCAGTTGAATGCCCAAGTAAGAGATGTCGTTGTGTGCCCATTTAAATGGATATTGTAGTTGTATGAGGTTTCTGGTTGTGGCGTCAATGTTGAGGTCTAGAATGTATGACTTAGTCGTGTTCACTTTGTAATACGATACCAAGCTAAACCAATTCAGTAATTTTTGTACCTCAGCCAGGGAGGATGATGGGTTAGTGAGGATGAGAATGACATCGTCAGCAAAGAGGCTAATCTTATGGGACTGTGGGCCAATTTGGAGGCCTGTGATGGCCTTATGAGAACGTATGTGTTCCGCCAGGGGTTCCATAAGCATGTTGAAAATAAGTGGAGATAGTGGGCACCCCTGGCGTGTGCCGTTTGTAATAGAGAAGGGGCAGGAAAGCATTCCTTCCGTGAAAACTTGGGCCATAGGGTTGGTGTAGAGTGCTAGTACGGCGTTTAGGATGAAGCCTTTAAAGCCAAACTTTTGGAGAACAGCATTAAGGTAAGTCCAGTTAACCCTGTCGAACGCCTTCTCTGCATCTAGTGATAGCAGCAGAGAAGGCGTTCCGGTGGATTCTGCGTGGTGGATTAAATTGAGCATTCTCCTGGTGGCGTCTGAAGCCTGTCTGCCCCGTGTGAATCCTGTTTAGTCTTTATGGATTAAAGTGGGCATAATTCCTAGCAGTCTTGAGGCAATGGTTTTGGCGTAAATTTTGAGGTCGAGATTTAGAAGGGATATGGGGAGAAAATTCTGGGGAATATTGGGCTCCTTCCCTGGCTTCGTGTCACGTACCTGGTGGTGCGAGCCCGGCGTGCAGGGAGCGGCAGCCCTTGCTTCTCTGATCCCGGGACCCCTGATAGTGCAGACAGGGGGATCGGGACTACAGAGTCGCACAAGCGCCTGGTACTGGCGAGTGCGGGGCCCGTGAGCTGAGTCGGTGGTTCTTGGAGTCAGATTACAGGCTGGTGCAGGTAGAAGATCCAAGCTCACTGTCGGGCAGTTGGAAACGGGAGTGCAGCAGAAGCGGGGGAGGTGTCCTGTAGTACCGACTGGAACAAGTCCTTGCAGGTAAGCCCTCTAGCGGGGTAAGGGTTCAGTAGAAGACAGTGGTAGTACAAACGTGGTCAGGTTCAGTCCGGGTCGTTCAACAGGCGGGCAGCGGAGGTACAGCGGGTTAACCAGAGGAGAAGTCAGACAAGCCGAAGTCAGGGCAGGAAGCAGACGGGTCAACAGGTACAAGCCGGGTAGTCAGGATCAGATTCAATCAGGTTCACAGATGCTGGTGTCTCACAGAAACGTTATAGACAGGACAGCAAGAAGCACAGGGATCAGGATTCTTTTAAAGCCAGATTTGGCGCCAAAACGGTGTCTCCACGTGCACGCGCGCCGCCGCCGCTAGTGCGCGCTCCCGTGCACGCTATGGTGCCGCGAATGCGCGCGCCGCTATCGCGAACGCGCGCGCCGTTATCGCGAATGCGCGCCGATGTGCCCACAAGTGAACCAGACTGTCCATGACATTGCCCCCCCCCAAGGGGCAGCCTCCGGATGCCCAACTGGGCCAGCTTGAGTGGGTGAGCATTTTTAAAGGACTGGATCAGCTTTTTCGCATGTATGTTACACTCTGGTTCCCACAAATTGTCTTCAGGCCCATAGCCTTTCCATTTCACTAGGTACTGAACCTGGTTGCGCCTCTTTCTGCAGTCCAGGATGGACTCGACCTCGAACTCCTCCTCTCCGTCAACTAGCACTGGTTTGGGGGGACCAGTGTTCCGGTCAGGAAAGGGGTCCGAAACGTCAGGTTTGAGGAGGGCTACATGGAAGACCGGGTGGATGCGGAATGTTTCGGGCAGTTCCAGTTCGTAGGCCACGCTATTAATTTTTCTTTTGACTGGGAAGGGACCTATGAATCTGGGACCCAGTTTCTTGGATGGGCAGGCAAGCTTTAGGTTCGCGGTAGACAGCAACACTAGGTCTCCAGGTTCTAAATTAAGTTCTCCTCTCCTCTTTTTGTCAAATACTTCTTTGTTGTACTGTTGAGTTTTGGTCATTGTCTCCTGTAAGATTTTATTGTTTGTGTTGAAAAAATGTAAAGTTTCCTGGGCGGCAGGTACCGAACACTCTGGGACGGAGTTGGACATGAACAGCGGGTGGAAGCCATAATTCGCATAAAACGGAGACTGTTTGGTGGCTGAATGGACAGAGTTATTGTAAGCAAATTCGGCCAACGGCAGCAGGGATACCCAATCTTCTTGAGAGAAGGAGGAAAAACAACGCAGGTACTGCTCCAGAGTCTGGTTCGTTCTCTCCGTCTGGCCGTTGGACTGCGGGTGATAAGCCGACGAGAAGGACAGGCCGATCTTGAGGGACCCACAGAGAGCCCTCCAGAATCTGGAGGTAAACTGTACTCCACGATCAGACACAATGTTTGCCGGGATCCCATGGAGCCTTACGATCTCTTTGATAAATACTTTGGCCGTTTCCGGGGCCGAGGGTGTGCCTTTCATAGGCAGAAAGTGTGCCATTTTTGTTAGTCTGTCCACTACCACAAAGATAGTGGTAAAGCACTCTGAAGGAGGAAGCTCCACGATGAAGTCCATGGAGATCATCCTCCATGGCTTCTCTGGTACTGGCAATGGTTTAAGCAACCCCCAGGCTCTTGAGTTGCCTCCCTTGTTCCGAATACAGGTACTGCAAGATTCCACATATTTCCTGCAGTCATTTGAGAGTTGGGGCCACCAGAACATGCGTTGTAGGAGTTCGGATGTCTTGTGCACACCAAAATGACCTGCCAACTCATGATCGTGGCACAAATTCAAGACCTTGACCCGTAGACCTTCTGGCACGAAGATTCTGTCTTGGTGCCACAGTAGGCCGTCTTTGAGTTGTAGGTCCAGATCGGGTAAGGAGGTGTTTCCGGACGAAGCTTGTCTGATTTGGGCTAGTAGGTCTTCTTGTAGTAACAGAAAGTTTCCTGCTGACAGAATGGTATCCGGAGGGGCATGGTTTTCCGAGTCCCCGTACATGCGTGAGAGGGCATCAGGTTTGGTGTTTTTCGATCCTGGCCTGTACGTGATATGGAACGAAAATCTAGAGAAGAATAGTGCCCACCTGGCCTGGCGTGGCTTCAATCTCTTGGCGGCCTTCAGATACTCGAGATTCTTATGGTCGGTAAAGATCAAGATCGGGTGCGCTGCACCTTCCAAGAGATATCGCCATTCTTCCAAGGCGGCCTTGATGGCCAATAGTTCTCGGTCCCCTACATCGTAATTTCTTTCTGGGTCAGATAGCTTGCGAGAAAAAAAAGCAACGGGGTGTAAGAGAGCCTTAGGGCCCTGTCTTTGTGAAAGAACTGCTCCTACCGCTATTTCGGAAGCGTCAACTTCTAAAATGTAAGGCAAACTTGCGTCAGGATGTCTGAGGACAGATGCGGAGGTGAACAGTCCTTTAAGGGTTTCAATGGCCGATTGGGCTTCTGGTGACCAACGGAATCGGACAGTCTGTTTAGTGAGGTTGGTGATCGGAGAGATGATGGTAGAGAAGCCCTTGATAAACTTTCTATAAAAGTTGGCGAAACCAACGAAGCGCTGAATGCCCTTTTTGTCAGTGGGTGCTGGCCAGTCAAGGATTGCGGAAACCTTCTGGGGATCCATCTGAATGCCTTTTACTGAAATTATGAGTCCCAGAAATTGTATGCTTGACTGCTCGAATTCACACTTCTCCGGTTTAGCATAGAGACCGTGCACTCGAAGCCGACTGAGCACCTTCTTGACGTGCTCCCGGTGTCTTTCTAAAGAAGAAGAAAAGATAAGGATGTCATCTAAGTAAACGATAACGAAAAGGTCTAGATAATCCCTGAAGATATCGTTTACAAAGTGCTGGAAAGTGGCCGGGGCGTTGCAAAGACCAAAGGGCATGACCAAGTATTCGAAGTGCCCGAAGCGTGTGCGAAAAGCGGTTTTCCACTCGTGTCCGTCTTTGATACGCACAAGGTTATAGGCCCCACGAAGATCTAGTTTGGTGAAAATTACTGCGGATCCTAGGCGTTGGAACAATTCGGGTACCAAGGGAAGCGGGTACCGATTTTTGATGGTTACTTTGTTAAGTTCCCGATAGTCCACACATGGGCGGAGAGAGAGGTCTTTCTTCTGAACAAAGAAGATACCTGCTCCTGCAGGTGAAGTGGACGGGCGGATAAATCCTTTCCGGAGACTGTCGTCTAAGTAAGTTTTTAAGGCTTCCAGTTCAAGCTCTGTTAGAGGGAAGATCCTGCCGAAAGGGACCTCCGCTCCCGGGAGGAGTTCGATGGGGCAATCATAGGCCCTATGTGGCGGAAGAGTCTCAGCTCCCTTTTTGCTGAACACGTCTAGAAAGTCATGGTAAGGTTCTGGGACGGCTTGACGGGCCTCTGTATCAGAATCCATGCAGAGCAGAGAGGGGGCTGATGGGGACACTTGCAGACAATGTTCCAGGCAATAAGGAGAGTTGAAGTGAATTGCCCCTGTAACCCAGTTGATTTGAGGGTTGTGGGCGTGAAGCCATGGCATGCCCAGAATGATAGGGAACAGCGGGGAATCAATCACATCTAGGCATAACAGTTCGTGATGGGTTCCGGCAATAGATGTGGCCAGTGGCTGGGTTTCTTGGGTGACCGGTCCAGATTTCAAGATTGATCCGTCCGCTAAGTATACTGAAAGTCCCGAGGCTCTGGAGCGAAGAGGGATCTGATGTCTGATGGCGAAATTCCGGTCCAAGAAACAGCTACATGCTCCTGAGTCAAGGATAGCGCTGGCCTGGATGTTCCCCTCTGGAAGCTGAAAGAGAACGGAAACAGCCAGGTGAGTAGGGTTGGGTGGTCCAACAGGTACATGAGTAGTAGACATGGACAGGCACTTACGGATCTTTACAGGGCAAGACCTCACATAGTGTCCGGAACCCCCGCAATACAGGCACAGATTGTTGAGCCGGCGTCGCTGGCGTTCTTCGGGTGTGAGAGTAGGGCGAAGAAGTCCTAGTTGCATAGGTTCAGCAAGGTTATGAGGCTGCGGGGGTGTGGGAGCCAGCGGAGTTGGGCTTGGGTAGGTAGGTACCCGCGGCATCATCCAGGTGGGGCGAGACGGACCAGTGGCCCTTTCAGTCCTACGCTCTCTTAGGCGCCTGTCGATTTGGATAGTTAAGTTGATCAGGGCATCCAGAGTTCCAGGAACACCCACCCTAGCAAGTTCATCTTTTAACGGTTCCGACAGTCCCAGGCGGAACTGGTAGCAAAGGGCCGCATCATTCCAATTCGTATCCGAACTCCATCTACGGAATTCGGATACATAGTCCTCCGCTGGTCTGCGTCCCTGTTGGAGGGCATGTAAGGATGCTTCCGCGGTGGCCGTTTGATGAGGGTCCTCGTACAATAGGGACATGGCCTGGAAAAAGGTGGTCAAGTTGTCAAGGGACACATCTTTCTGCTCCAACAGGCGGTGAGCCCAAGCTTGTGGTTCCCCAGACAGAAGGGAAATGACAAATCCCACTTTGGTGGCCTCCAGGGAGAAAGTCCGTGGCTGGAGTGCGAAATAAAGTTCACAGGCATTCTGGAACGCTCGATATTTGTTTCGTTCCCCAGTGAATCTTTCTGGCATGGGAACCTTAGGTTCAGGTGGCAGCATGATTACGGCAGGTGAAGTAGAGGTGCCTGTTGTGGCGGAGGTGGCAGCTGGAGCGGACAAGGCCTGGACTCGGGTTTCCAGTCGGGTGTAACCCTCTTGTAAAGTTCGGACGGCTTGAGTCAGTCCGTCAAGGTGCCGGCATAGTTCCTGCATTGGATCCGCTCCCTGCGTGGGCTCGGTCATGGCTGTCCTGTACTGTCACGTACCTGGTGGTGCGAGCCCGGCGTGCAGGGAGCGGCAGCCCTTGCTTCTCTGATCCCGGGACCCCTGATAGTGCAGACAGGGGGATCGGGACTACAGAGTCGCACAAGCGCCTGGTACTGGCGAGTGCGGGGCCCGTGAGCTGAGTCGGTGGTTCTTGGAGTCAGATTACAGGCTGGTGCAGGTAGAAGATCCAAGCTCACTGTCGGGCAGTTGAAAACGGGAGTGCAGCAGAAGCGGGGGAGGTGTCCTGTAGTACCGACTGGAACAAGTCCTTGCAGGTAAGCCCTCTAGCGGGGTAAGGGTTCAGTAGAAGACAGTGGTAGTACAAACGTGGTCAGGTTCAGTCCGGGTCGTTCAACAGGCGGGCAGCGGAGGTACAGCGGGTTAACCAGAGGAGAAGTCAGACAAGCCGAAGTCAGGGCAGGAAGCAGACGGGTCAACAGGTACAAGCCGGGTAGTCAGGATCAGATTCAATCAGGTTCACAGATGCTGGTGTCTCACAGAAACGTTATAGACAGGACAGCAAGAAGCACAGGGATCAGGATTCTTTTAAAGCCAGATTTGGCGCCAAAACGGCGTCTCCACGTGCACGCGCGCCGCCGCCGCTAGTGCGCGCTCCCGTGCACGCTATGGTGCCGCGAATGCGCGCGCCGCTATCGCGAACGCGCGCGCCGTTATCGCGAATGCGCGCCGATGTGCCCACAAGTGAACCAGACTGTCCATGACACTTCGGTAGAGTTATAATCAAAGCTGATAAGTATTCTTTGGAGAAGGTAGAAGAAAAGGCAGCGCTATTAAACAGTTCAGCGAGGTACGGGGATAGAGATAGGGAGAATTGTTTGAAGTATTCTCCTGTCAGGCCGTCGGGGCCAGGTGCCTTACCACTAGGGAGGGAGGCAATAGTTTTATTAATTTCCTGTTCTGTGAACGGGGCGTTAAGCGCCTCCAGTTGTTGTTCAGTCAGGGATGGCAGGTTTATCTTGTGTAGGAAGTCGTCAATTTCGTCCTGTGTGGGTTGTGGGGTACCAGGGTCACGTTTCAGATTGTATAGATCACCATAATAAGCGCTGAACGCATCAGCTATGTCCTGCGGGTTCGTCAGAGTGAGATTTGAGTGGGGGTGGATTAAGTAGGGAATCTTAGCTTTTGCGCGTCTACCCTTAAGGCGTTGGGCAAGCTTTTTCCCTGCTTTGTTGGAGGTGGAATATGAAGTCGCTTTGAATTTCCTCTGAAGGAATTCATAGGAGTGTAGGAGCAACGTCTTAAGTTCCTGTCTGAGGGACAGTAGGAGGGTCGTCTGGGGGCCAGTAGCGTTAGTTTTGTGTGCTGATTCTAAGGAAGCTATTTGGGAAGTTAGGTCATTCAAGCGCTGCATTTTCTTTTTCTTATGATGGGAGCTCAATCTAATCAACATTCCTCTAATGTACGCCTTGTGCGCGCTCCACACCACCGCAGGGTCAGACACAGAGCCCTTATTCAGCATAAAAAAGTCATCGATTTTTTCTAAGATATCTGGCTTGTATTCGTCATTTTGAATAAGGTAGTTATTTGCCCGCCAAACAAATGTGGGTCTATGTGAGTTGGGGTCATCTATCGTTATTGTTATCGGGGCGTGGTCTGACCATGTTGCAGTGTGGATCTCAGATATGCATATTTTCTGTAAGATCCATTTGTCAGTTAAGAACAAATCGATTCTGGAGTATGAGGAGTGCCTGTGGGAGAAAAAAGTATAGTCCCGGTCTGAGCCGTGGAGACATCTCCATGCATCATACAGGTCATGGCGGAGAATGACGTTTTTTAGAGGAGATTCGCGCCTTTTTGCGGCTGAGGTGGAGTCTAAAGTAACATCCGGGACCATATTGAAGTCTCCGCACATTATGAGATGTCCCTTCCGGATAGGTTTGGTGTAAGCAAGTACCTTGCGCAAGAACTTCATTTGATGGGTGTTCGGGGCATATAGGTTTACAAGGGTATATGTGGCCCGGTTTATGTTGCAAACAGTTATTAGAAAACGACCTTCAGTGTCTGCAACAGAGTCTAGGAGTTGGAAATCCAATGTATCTTTGAATGCTGTCATGACACCTTTAGTTTTGGTAGAGTGGTTAGCGTGAAAGACATGTGTGAACTGTCGGTTGGAGCAAAGAGCCGTATCTGACGGCAGCAGGTGTGTTTCTTGGACACACACAACGTCACTGTGGAGGGCCGCAGCGGTCTTCCACAATGAGTGTCGCTTGGCAGGGTGATTAAGACTGTTCACATTTAGTGAGAGAATTGTGAGCGGCATCTTGAGGGCTGCGGCCCGGTGTGTGTAACTGGGTAACACTTACAGATAGTTGACTCAGACCCGCCCGGGTGTGGATTAGGGAGGATGACCTGAGGTGGGAGTGTAGCAGCAGATCAGAGGCGTGCGGTCCCAAAAGCGATCGTCGCTGTAGAGTCGGTTCTTGAGCTTTGGCGTGGAGATTAACTGGTAGTAGAGTGGCAGACAGTGGTCCTGGAAGCAATGGATGCGAGAAAGCTGCAGATAGAGCAACAAGTTATCTGATCATAAAATGAAAAACTTAAACCAAAGAAAAAAAACAAAGCAGGATATTGATTAGTGCGATCCGGTATAGTGAAAACCCCTGTGGGTCTCAATGCCAGCAACATCAACAAAGGAAAGATTCTTAGAGGGGGTGTAAGCCACCGCTGAAGCCTCTAGGTGGGGGTATCAAACAGTTATTAACTCGAGGAGTCGGGTGTATAAGGGATGTAACAAGCCAGAGCTCAGGGGAACTATGTGAACGTTGAGTGGCCAGGGCACGTAATGGCAATTCAGGTGCGGTTGCGATCCATGCGTTTCTTCTGGGGATTCGGTCCCCCCTGGGAAGTGGCGGGTTTGGGAGGTTCTAGCAGGATTCCCCAAGCGTGGAGCAGACGCATGCCGTCATCTAGAGTGTTGATGCTGTGGTTCTGACCATTCCTCACGATGAGGAGGGTGGCAGGATAACGCCACTTGTATGGCACCTTGTGGTTCTGGAGACCCTTAGTAATCGGGCTTAGATGGCGCCTTTGTTGTAGTGTGAATTTGGAAAGGTCAGGGAACAGTTGGATGTCAGTGTAAGGAGCTGGCAATGGCGATTTGGTTTTGATTCCCATCATAAGTTTTTCTTTAACTTGATAGAAGTGGATCCTCATTAGTACGTCTCTGGGGACCGAGGCTGCCAGGTGGGAAGGTTTGGGGATTCTGTGGATCCTGTCTATTATCAGGTCGCGTGGGGCTGCATCAGGAACGACAAGGTGGAGCAATTCCTTGGCATAGCGAGGCAGATCCGCGGGTAGAATGGATTCTGGGACCCCCCTTAGCTTAACATTATTCCTGCGGGACCTGTCCTCTAAATCGGCCAGCTTGGCGCGCATCCATGCCTGATCCTCCTTCACCTCCTCATAGGCGTCTATTATGTCATTTACTGTGGATGTGCAATCAGACATTCCCCTCTCCACGTTAGTAACTCTGTCGTCTAGGGAGTGTATGTCTGAGGTGACCTTGGCAAACAGGGAGGAGAGGTCTGTCATGAGGGATGTCTGTAGCGAAAGGAGCATGTCCTTCAGGGTGGTGTCCATGACTGGTTGGCCTGAGGTGGGGAAGGACGCCATGGAGGAATGTAAGGCCTGGTTGGAGAGGAGGGGGTTGAAAGTCTGGGCCTCGATTTGCGGGTGGAGCACTCGCGGCGGCGTGTCAAGCCGCATCTTGGCTTTAGCTGGGCTGCGGAGGAGGGGGTCACTCTCCTGGAGGTGGGACAGGGCAGCATCGGTACCTGGCTGGGGGGATTCCCCTGTAGTTTCGTCCGGGAGGTCTGTATAGGAGTCTCGAGGTTCTTCCAGGCCGGCGCCATCTTGGATAGCTCCGGTCCGCATCGCCGGCTTGTAGGCGAATTCTGTCAGTTTTTGCGGCTGGTACTCCGGGTATCTCTTTCTCGACATGTCGGGGAGGATCACTGCAATGTCTGGAGTAAAGGAGTGGGTAGATGATGGCTCGATTCTGGCCGTTGTCGCTGATTCTATTCCCCTGGCTTAGGAGCTGTGCTTTCAGGCGTCCATGTCCCTCTCCGGCCGGCCACGCCCCACCGGGAGTATACTCATCTTGATGATATTGCATCTGCCCAACCAGGTATGGAACCCTTGGTTCCATTTGTCAAGCAATATCTTCACCTTTTGCAATAATGGTGGAAAATTTAGATAAAAAAATCTTGTCCACTTTCCCTGGTAGTTGTAGGCCGAGATATGTCAATGCTCTATCTGTCCATTTGAACTTAAATGTTTGCTTTAGATGAGTTAGGCGGCGTACACACGACCGAGGTTCTCGCTGGAAACCAGCGAGAACCTCGCTGGAAGCTGCATTCCAGCGAGGACCTCGGCCGTGTGTACGCTCTCGGCAAGCATCCCGTCGGGAATCCCGTTGAGCAGAAATAGAGAGCACGCTCTCTATTTGCTCGACGGCCCGCCTGGATGAATGGCTGGTTGCCATTCCCGACGGGCGGGTCGCCGATTTTAACGGCCGGCAGAGAACCTCGACGGGCGGAACGATGTGTTCTGCCCGTCGAGGTTCTCTGCCGTGTGTACGCGGCCTCATAGATGTCTGTGGGACATTGACTCCCATTGCTTCTGACTTATTGAAATTGATGCTTAGATTCGAAAGAGATACATATTTCTCAAATTCCTTCATCAAATTCGGAATTGAGATCAACGGATTAGTGAGGGTAAACAACATATCATCTGCATATGCTGTAATTTCGCAGTGGTTCTTCCCTATTTGTATTCCTGAGATATCTCGGTTCCGACGCAGAGTACACAGAAATGGCTCTAGTGACAGGGCGAAGAGGAGTGGAGATAGAGGGCAGCCCTGTCTGGTTCCGTTCGATATCTGTAGGGGCTCTGATAATATTCCGTTAGCCCTTAACTGGGCCGTTAGGCCTGAATACATGGAGAATATCCATTTTATTATTTTATTTCCAAAGCCTCCGTGTTGTAAGACTGCCTGCATGAAACTCCAATTCACCCTGTCAAAGGCCTTCTCTGCATCTGTATTTAGGAACACACATTGCGTCTGAGTTATGTTTGCTATCTGTACCAGGTTGATGGCTTTAATAGTATTTTTGCGTGCCTCCCGTGTAGGGACGAATCCCACCTGGTCCAGATGTATCAGATCTGGGATATGCTGTTGTATCCTGTTTGCCAGGACCTTGGCAAAAATCTTCACGTCTAAGTTTAACAAAGAGATCGGCCGGTAGCTTCCGCATACTTCCAGATCTTTCCCCTCTTTTGGTATAACCGAAATGTAAGCTAATAAGGTTTCTTTCATTAAGTTAGCCGCCGTCCCCAGCGCATTAAATAGTTTAGTCATGTATTTCGATAGCGAGGGGAACAGAATTTTATAATATTGACCCGTGTAGCCATCTGGTCCCGGAGCTTTCCCCATTTTAATTGAACTTACTGCCATTTTTAGTTCCTCTTTAGCTATAGGGGCATCTAAGCTGTCTTTGTCTGATTCTGATAGTCTTGGAATATCTGATTCTTTCAGATATCGATCTATCTGGTCTAAAGTTTTTTTTCTACTTTAAGTAGGAAATGGGTGCTTACTTCTCTGCATATGATAAGGAGAGTAAGTCCGAAATGTTTGTTCCTTTTTTATATTCATTTTTTTTAATGTACAAAAAATATAAGTACTGATAGTTATACATTTTCATTAACCTCCCTGGCGGTATGATTATTTCAGATTTTAGGTGCTGAAAGCGGTACCATTATTTTGCATGGAAATTTGGCGTTTTAAATTGTAGGCCTGTAATTCTTAGGAATAACTCACTTAAATCTGTCCAAACAAGAGTCTAGTAGACATCTCGGGTATGAAAAAGTTTGAAAAACAAAATCATAAATTATAATATTATACATAACTATAAATAATTATAACAAATAATTATGTAATTATAATAACAATTATTCAATAATGTGATCAAATTACATTCAACTTTTCCACTTTCTGAACTTACTCACCTCTCCCGAAATAATTTTACATAAACAAAGTTGGCAATTCTTTATAGATATGCCACCCCATGTCAAAGGTATTTCCCTGTTTTATAATTTGCTACAAGATAAACTTATTTTCCACAAATCAAACCCTTACTCAAAATGGGAGGCGGACCTAGGTGACTCTTTCTCCACCCAACAGTGGCAATTCACTTTTAAATCCATTTACCAAGCCTCCAAGCGTGCAAACCATTGGGAGTTAGCTCACAAGATTGCTTTGAGGTGGTACCTTACCTCTTACAGGATTTCTAAATTTTCAGTGTCACATTCCCCACTTTGCTGGAGGAAGTGCGGTGGGGTGGGTCAACTCATGCACATTTTTTGGTCGTGTAGACACCTAACCAGTTTTTGGAATAAGGTGTTCTGCATGATTTCTGAAATTACTGGGCTCATAACTCCGCCCCCTCCGGCTCTGGCAATTTTGAATTTGGGTATAGATATATTCCCTTCAGACTGCCGAAAAATTGTCACTCATATCCTGCTTGCGGCTAGACTGCTAATTACTAAGAAATGGAAGTCTAACTTATCTCCTAACGTATCGGACTTGATAGACTTGGTAAAACAGAATTTTGCCTTTGAAAATGTACTGGCATATAAACATGGTTCTAAACGACTGTTTGATCAACACTGGTGCTTATGAACTCTTTGGGTTAGGAATTGATGATTACTGTAATGTATCTCCTTATCTATATTAGTCTATTGGACCGTATAACTAGACCGATCAAAAGTCTATAGTCAAATGTTTTCAGGTCTAACGACACAAACTTATTGTGTCAAACTCTTTTATTTTATTTTATTTATTTATTTTCTCTTGTTTTGTTATAATCAGTTACTTTTTACTATATATATATAGCTGGATATAACTCTATCTGGTTATAGTTGACTATGTTTTCTCTCTTTCCCTTTTGTAACATGTATCATGCGTATGGTAATGCTGTGATGTTTGAGATTCGCTGTTTTACCCACTTACGGTACAACTCCGTACTGCTGTATTTGATCTAATGCATGTTACTATTCTTTACTCTAATAAAAATAATGAAACAAAAAAAATAATGTAATCAAATCAAAAACACTGAAATTTGCTCAGTTGCAGAATTGTCGCTGTCATTACTTTTATTTTTTTATGACGAATTTCCCCACAAATCGCTATCGCTTAATTCTGCAAGTGATTCTAATTTATTATCGCTGTTTTCTAGTTGCTCTAAAACCACTTTTGACATAAAGGGACATTTTGGTTGCTATGGACAATCTACAGTTTGCAGGCAGAAAGAACAGTTTTTATTTTATAAGGCCCCTTTCACATGTGCGGACCGTATGTCCGCATTTTCATCCATTCGTTTGCGGATGAAAACGGGAAATACATTGGTCCCTGTGTGATTACGGGTGTCGGCGGATGAAAATCCGCCGACACCCGTAATTGTCCGCATCCGCAATGATCCGATTTTTCGGACAGAAGAATGACCTATTTTTCTTCCGTCTGGCGGATCGGATTGGATGAATACGGACATACGGTCCGTGTTCATCCGATACCCCCATAGGGGAGAGCGGAGGAAAGACAGGGCGGTCCCTGCACAGTGTGCGGAGACCGCCCTGTCAGCCGACAGCTCAACGGGGATTTTACGGAGGATCCCCGCTGAGCTTACGGACACACACGGAGCAGATCAATGAAAGGGCCCTTAAAGTACATGCAAAACACTGGGCAGACCACTAGGGACAAAGGGGTGTGTTTTTTTTACATACAGTACTGTATCCTATAAGATTACAGTATACTGTATGTAATGTGTTTATTTCCTTTTTTGAATTTGGCGTGGTTCTCCGCCCCGTGCTTCGTAACGTCGCAGGGAGCGGAGATCGGCGGCACACAGGAAAACTGTGTGAATCGAGCAAGGACCCGCTCGCTCACACAGCAGGGAGGCGTCGCAGGATCCAGGGACAAGGTAAGTAAACCCTGCCTGTGGATGCTGCAAGGCGAGCCCGAGTCAGGCTTGGGGTTACCGATGGCAGCACAAAAATCTCACCCCGAGCTAGAATCGGGAATACCACCAGACAGGTTAACATTCTCTCTTAATATTCGTTGGTAATCTATCTACTTTCCTAACTGATTATTTGATAGATGCATAAGTTAATTGCCTGAGGTTTTCAATGTCTGCATAATGTGGATGTAATGGCTTGTTTTTGCCCGTTTTGGGTTTGAATTTACATATATATATATATATATATATATATATATATATATATATATATATATATATATATATATATAAATGTAACTGGATTTGTTATTTTGTATTCTTCATATTCATATGCAATGTGCAATGTTTTATACCATTGAAACACAAAAGATTAAAACAATGGAGAACAAGACAACAAATGGAAAATACTAATGCTGCATACACATGATCGGTTCGTCTGTTGAAACCGGTTTAATGGACCGTTTTCATCAGACGAACAGATCGTGTGTGGGCCCCATCGTTTTTTTATCCATCGGTGAAAAAACTAGGAACTTGTTTTAAACTTATCTGATGGTTAAAAAACCTATAGAAAAAAACGATCGTCTGTGGGCATGTCCATCGGTTAAATATCCATGCATGCTCAGAATTAAGTCGACGCATGCTTGGAAGCATTGAACTTTATTTTTCTCTGCACGTTGTAGTGTTTTACGTCACCGCGTTCTGACACGATTGGTTTTTTAACTGATGGTGTGTAGGCAAGACTGATGAAAGTCAGCTTCATCGGATATATGATGGAAAAATCCATCAGACCGTTTTCATTGGATGAACCGATCATGTGTACAGGGCATTACAAGTAAATATGAGAAAATAGAAAGAGAAGAGGTTTTACAGGCAAACAATACCATTTGTGAGCTTTTGTTTTGATAGCAATGTCAATTGTCCACTTATGAAAAGTCGTTTTTTTAATGTACTCTAGAGATAGCAGGGTGGATATATTGTTATAGTTGGGGTGGATGGATACAAGTAATTCCCTGAGGCTTATCTATGTATCAGATTGTTTATAGTAAGATATATACAACCATTATCTGTTTGATTCCCAAATCAATAGCTACTTATCAGATATTTAAACAGATTACATACAATTTCACTAAGGGTAAACCTGAATCGAAGAAAAGCAGCAACATTCAACAAAAAAAGCCTGAAACAAACGATTGCATTGTGGTCTTGAATGGATTCACTTAATAGTTTTATGTGTCAGAAATCATTGTACATATCATTTAGAATCAGAGTGCTTGGCTCCTTTGTGCTTTCTATTTTCTGTGAGACCTTGGCAGTGAAAAAACTGCTTGTGAAGGATTGTCGGTTTCTAGCCAGTGCAGGCAAGCTTTCCCTGTCAGGAACGGTAATACATGCAGACAAGTGCACATTAATTTTAGATTATTCATTCTGACAAGGATGTTGATGTGGTGCTTTTCTGTATTTGTTGGTTTAGGCAGACACAGAAGGGAGCTTTAAGGCATGAATAAAGTCAGAACTTTTTATGCCTACTGCCTGTTTTAGAGGAGGAGATTTTTCATGATAAATGGTCTTTTTTTAAATACACCCACAGTCCTGTCATCAGCAGGAATAAAGGCATGTATTCATATTTGCAGCATCAAAGGTATACAAATGGTGGTCGTGGTGACAAATATCACAATGACTTAGTAAAAACCACCATAGACATGACAACCTGCATAATAAAGGAATTGTTGTTAGGAATACTAGATGAAGACAGCATGAAAACCTATTCATTTCATCCAAAGATTAAATCTTCCCATCCTATTTAAAAATTAACAGAGTGGGACGTTCAGCCCTAATAATGTAACCACGACATAAAGTACAATGCTGGAAACCCTAAATAACTACTAGTAACAATTCATTCTGAATTCAAGCTAATTATTTGTCTATATTAGTAATGGTAACTTGCGAATGAAAGTGTTCAGGGGCCCACCTATCTACTGTAGTCCTACGAAGAAACGATTGTTTGATGTCTTTTCCAATAACAGTGATACTTAGACTATTATGCCCCGTACACACGATCGGAATCTCAGACGGAAAAAGTCTGACTGACTTTTTCCATCGGAAATTCCGACCGTGTGTATGCCCCATCGGATTATTTCCATCGGAAATTACGTGGAATTCCTTCTGAGTTTACAAGGAAAGTGTTAGATCTGGGCAGATGATGGAAGCAGAGTCATGGAGATAGCCAGGTTTAGTAACAGGCTGACTGCTGAGTACAAGACATAAGCAGGAGCAAGGTCAGGTGAAGGCCGAAGTCAGGTACCAGTAATCAGGTATATCAGAGTCCAGAAGCAACTGGGATCAGTAACGAGTATCAAGCAGGTAACAAGCAAGGTTCAGAGGATCAGGACACAGCTGAAGAACAGTCAGCAAGAGTCTGGGGTTAAGGCACTTTCCTAAATAGGCTGTCTGGCGCCAATTTGCGCTAGGATGCATTCGCGCATGCACATTAGTGCCCTTAGGCAACTGTGGACGCCCATGTGCTGCATTATTGTGCTGTATTATTGCATTTATACATTTCACACAATTTTCAGAATACAGTACAGCACATTTGTCTAAATGGTTGTTCCATTAAAGTGTGAATTAGACAACTGTTTATTTGTGAAGCCACATTTAAATCGAATTATTGACAAAACGTAATAAAATGGTAATATGTAATTTGTTAGTGTGATAGGTTTGCCAACCGTTTTCCAACTGGCTAAAACTTACTACCAATTCGATTTAAGTACAGTCATTTATTCTTGGATGTTTCTCTTATCAGCTGTAACTAGTTTCTTGTATAATTAATTGTGCTGGAACAGTGCTTCAACAAGTTAATATATATCATTCTGAACTAATTAGTTTTTCTTGTACAGTTGCAACTGGATTAGGTTACAATCATAGTTGTCTCGGCCAATTGTTTAATTGTGGATCCACATTTAAAGTATTAAACATTAGTATATCATTTTTTACTAGCCACTTACTGTACAAATACGTTTGTAAATGGTTTTGTAACTTGTTAAAAGATGCAGCCAATCTAATTTAGTTACAGAACATTTATTTGTGGATTTTTCCCTTATCAGCTGTAACTAGCCCCTTTTAGGTCTCATGCACACTGGACGGCTTTCCAGCTGCCTCTAGGGGCTTCTGGATTTTTTTTTCCTTGCCTCTAGACTTTCCTTCATGCTATGTGTCCATGCACACAAAGGCTTTTAGCAGAGTTTACTGGTAGGGCCCTTTAGAGGCAGGAAAAAAAAAACACTGCCAGTGCGTCCAGCAGCAGCAGAGTTTGGGCAGAATAATCTAAAAACTGCTAAACGCGCCTAAGCGCTAGGCGCATTTAGCGCTCAAGCATTAAATAATTTTAATGGACAAAATAAATTATTTATTAGCATATCTCAGCTCTCTTGTGTTTTACTAATGATTGCCGGGTGCCAGAGGACATCAAGTCCCCAGACCTCACAGATCAGCTCCTGCTGTGAATTATCACAGCAGAAGCGGCTCACCAGTGGCACAAGCCCCCTACAGACAGAAGTGCAGAATCACATACAGTATCTTACAAAAGTGAGTACATCCCAAATTTTTGTAAATATTTTATTCTACCTTTTTATGTGACAACACTGAAGAATGACACAATGCTAAAATATAAAAGTAGCGAGTGAACAGCTTGTATAACAGTATCAATTTGCTGTCCCCTCAAAACAACTCAACACACAGCCATCCAGCCATCAATGTCTAAACCACTGGCAACAAAAGTGAGTACACCCCCTAAATTAAAATGTCCAAATTGGCCCAATTAGACATTTTCCCTCCCTGGTGTCATGTGACCCATTAGTGTTACAAGGTCTCAGGTGTGAATAGGGAGCAGGTGGGTTAAATTTGGTGTTATCGCCTTCACTCCCTCATACTGGTCACTGGAAGCTCAACATGGCACCTCATAGCAAAGAACGCTCTTAGAATCAGAAAAAAAGAATTGTTGCTCTACATAAAGATGGCTTAGGCTATAAGAAGATTGCCAAGACCCTGAAACTGAGCTGCAGCACGGTTCTTTCTTTTGAGAGGGGGGAGTGTGTACACAAAGGGATTGTCATTTGTCAGCTCCAAATTACACTGCCAATTCTCCACCTGCAAAAATAAACATATGGGACATCTCCCTTTGTCTACCTTAGCAATGGGGCCAAATGACAGCTCTGCTTGTCCCCACACTAAAGTAAACAAAGGGGCCGGTCACCAGGTGTGGTCCCTTTGTTTAATTTAGCGCATTGGCAGTGTAATTTGGAACTGGCAAGTGACAACGCATCTGTGAAAGCACGCCATCCTCTTTGTAAATACTGCCCCCTCTATGTACACACTGACCCTCTCCTTGCACACACTGCTCAACACTTATTGCACTGGATCAGAGCTTACCAACTTTCAGACCTTTAACTATACAAGAAGTGCACTATGTTTACTGTAGCGCTGCAATAAACTATATATAAACTGTGTATTTCAATAGATCTCTAGCAATAGTAAAAATTGACTTTAATTTTAAAAGTCAGATATGCAGGACTACAGAGTGTGTTTACATTCTGCTGTTGGGGGAGAATCCCCTGCTGACGACAGAGATGAGTCACTGGTTGTTAGGACGCCGACGGGTCCCAGCTGCTAACAACCAACACAAAAACGGATGCAAAAATTGACCATTTGTCCACTTACATCCATTAAGTCCACTTCTGTTTTATAAACAAATATAGAAACCTTTTCTGCTTAAAAAAACAGACCTGAATGGATGCAGATGTAAATGGATATAAACAGATGATCATCAATTTATATTTGTCTGTTCTAATTTTTTTATCAATATTAATAAAAAAATATATATATATATATTTTTTAAAGCAGAGGTCCACCCATCCCTGCAACAATTAAAAGCCAGCAGCTACATATACTGCTGACGTTTAATAATAGGACACTTACCTGTCCTGGAGTCCAGCGATGTTGGCACCACAGCTGATGTTTTCATCAGCTGCCGGGTGCTGCCGCCACCATTGTGTGTAAGGGAACCCAGCAGTGTAGCCTTATGGCTTCAGGCTGGGATCCTCATTGCGTATGCATAAGTCTCCGCTCCTCTCTCCTACTGGCCCAGTGGCAGGGAAAGGAGGAGGTGGGAGCCGAGCTGCTGGCGTAATTCTCCTATGGTGCAGACTCCTGAAAGTGGGGACAGGATAACTGTCAAAGACAGGTATCCGCTCCCCCCCCCCCGAAAGTGCCAAATGTGGCAACAGAGGGGCGGAGGAGACAAATGAGTGGAAGTTCCACTTTTGGGTGGAACTCCGTTTTAAATACATTTTTGTATTTATGTATAGTGAAAACATGTGGTCTCCCATTCAAGTATTCAGAACATGTGTAATCTATCTTTACTTTGAAGGGGGAATATACAACTTACAATGATTATTATTTATATTATTTTATTACATATTTTTTATTTACATTTTTTGGGTGTGTAAATATTTGGGTGGGTGCCTTTCAGATATACTTACCTAAATTAGGAAAAAAATAATAATTGTAAGCAGAAACTTAAATTTGAAGACGGTATTCACAGGCTCAAGGTTGTATATTTATAGGAGATCTTTGTCAGCATACTCAGCCAATCTCCTTGAGAACATCCTTTCGGAGAAAATGTGCATCAGGGAGGAGTCTGTGTTTCCGTCACCGTTAAGCTGAAGTTTCTAGCGGTGGTATTTAAATCTTGATGTGTCAAGTGCTTTGTATCTGTTCTTATGTAGAGTAGATTTACTGTTTTTTTTTTTTTACCAAATAAATCCTAGGTTCTTTTACTATTGGAGATTGTCATCTTTCGTATGATTCTTTGGACATGTGGCTGGAAAGGAAGTAATTAATGTGGTCCCCCAAATTTGGTGTTATCGCCTTCACTCCCTCATACTGGTCACTGGAAGCTCAACATGGCACCTCATAGCAAAGAACGCTCTTAGAATCAGAAAAAAAGAATTGTTGCTCTACATAAAGATGGCTTAGGCTATAAGAAGATTGCCAAGACCCTGAAACTGAGCTGCAGCACGGTTCTTTCTTTTGAGAGGGGGGAGTGTGTACACAAAGGGATTGTCATTTGTCAGCTCCAAATTACACTGCCAATTCTCCACCTGCAAAAATAAACATATGGGACATCTCCCTTTGTCTACCTTAGCAATGGGGCCAAATGACAGCTCTGCTTGTCCCCACACTAAAGTAAACAAAGGGGGCCGGTCACCAGGTGTGGTCCCTTTGTTTAATTTAGCGCATTGGCAGTGTAATTTGGAACTGGCAAGTGACAACGCATCTGTGAAAGCACGCCATCCTCTTTGTAAATACTGCCCCCTCTATGTACACACTGACCCTCTCCTTGCACACACTGCTCAACACTTATTGCACTGGATCAGAGCTTACCAACTTTCAGACCTTTAACTATACAAGAAGTGCACTATGTTTACTGTAGCGCTGCAATAAACTATATATAAACTGTGTATTTCAATAGATCTCTAGCAATAGTAAAAATTGACTTTAATTTTAAAAGTCAGATATGCAGGACTACAGAGTGTGTTTACATTCTGCTGTTGGGGGAGAATCCCCTGCTGACGACAGAGATGAGTCACTGGTTGTTAGGACGCCGACGGGTGCCAGCTGCTAACAACCAACACAAAAACGGATGCAAAAATTGACCATTTGTCCACTTACATCCATTAAGTCCACTTCTGTTTTATAAACAAATATAGAAACCTTTGCTGTGGATGAAAACTGTACTTCAAGACTTAGATATGCTTGGGATATGCTTGGGACCATCTATAGCTTGGGGTCTTGATTGCTGGTAAGAAGATGTGTGAAAAGAGTTGGAGGGGATCACTGGTACACACAGATTAATCATGAATGGACATTGACGGACTCACTTATAATACAAGGCTGGATTTTTTCTTCCCTTTGTGTTGAAGGCAGAATGGATGGATGATCATTGAAAGATTTTACTATTCACCTTGAGAGTGGGATATATGGATTGTTAATTTTATGCAACATTGTTTTGCTTCTTGTTTGACTTCGAACTTTAAGGGCTCTTTCACACGTCCGTTCAGTTTTTTAGATCATTTTTTTCCCCCTTCAGTTTTTTCATCCGTTTTTAGTCCGTTTTCCGTCCGTTTACATCCGTTTCCGTTCCGTTTTCCGTCCGTTGACGTCCGTTTTTCATCAGTTTTTTCATCCGTTTTTTCATCCGTTTTTTTTTTTAGAACTTTTTTTTTTTTTTTTTTACATATTTCGATGAAAAACAGACGTTAGCGGATCGGATGGTAAACGGATCATCCGCTAACGTCCGTTTTTCGTCTGTTCCGTTTTTTTTACGGAAGAAAAATAGGGTTTTCTTCCGTCCAAAAAAACGGAGCTTACCGCAGACGGATGTTAACGGACGTTAGCGGATGCTCATCCGCTAATGGACGCTAACCCATAGGGAAGCATTGAGGTCCGTTAACGGACGTCCAAAAAACGGACGACCGGAATGGACGTGTGAAAGGACCCTAATGCATGCATTTTTAAAACCAATATTTGTGTTTGGAAAAACATGGGGAGTTAATTGACAGCATATCTATCTATCTATGTATCTATCTATGTATCTATGTATCTATCTATCTATCTATCTATCTATCTATCTATCTATCTATCTATCTATCTATCTATATATCTATCTATCTATCTATCTATCTATCTATCTATCTATTTAAATAGCAAAACATGAGGTTTGCCCAAATTCTTTCTAGTACAGTAAAAGGAATTTGACTTGGCTCAAAGCGTTTCACAACTATTTCACCGTCTTGACAAGCAAGTTTTTTCATCCAACAAATTACTGTCTGTAGCAGCTACTCCTTAATGTGGGCCTGCACTTTGTGACACACCACTGCTTAGTCTCTAAGTGACTGAGATGATATAAAATTGGCCAGCAAAGCAGATATATTAAGCAATTTGGCCTCATGGCTGGTGCTCTATTGCTTTCAAACGTTAGTAATGGAGAGGAATGTACTCTTTTCCGAATCACCAGTTAGGCTGACAGACCTTAACTAGTTCAGTCGTAGCACACACAAAGCAGGCTAATGACTTGAAAATTGGGTTATCAATCAATCAATAATTGTGTTTGAAGACTATCAAAACGTACATTGGCTGATGTATGACTTATGTGCCTATTAAAAAAAAAAGACATTACAAAGAAATTATAATGTCCAGAGTGCAGTAACCCCGAGCATCGAGCTAGTATTGACTTTCCTGAAGCCATTTTAGGGGCAGTTGCCTACTTTGGGTTTCTGTGCATCATCGTCATTTCTCTTGAAGCAGAGGCCTGTTAGAATTTTAAACATATTACTTGAAACAGAAGGAGTAGACATAAAGCTATTTTCAACCCAATATTTGTGGCTGGCTAATTGGTGCTATCATATTGGTGATTTATCTGGCAGAGCATTATAGAAGTTTTGGGCCACTGCATCACTTGCAAGTGTTAGAGAGCCATACTTACTATATGAAGATGTAGAGACTCAATTTTGCATGACAGGCTGTGAGCTAATCTCAATTCGTTGGATGGTAATTGACTTTTGGTTTCCCCGAAGCCACTTTAATGACATACAGGTACATTTAGTTACTAAATCCCTGACATCTAAATGGGCTGGCTAAATAATTCCAGCTACTACTGTTTACCAATCCAATAAGCCTGAACCTTAAATGGACCCATTGTCTACAGAATACTGCGCACTAGACATGTGCATTTGTTTTAGTTAGAATGCATTTTAGTCCGAAAATCGAGTATTTTCGTTATTGTTTTAACGAACGAAAACGAAAGAGCAAAAAACGAAAAACGAAAGATCCGACGATTTTCGATGCTTTGTCGAATTGAACGACGAAAATTCGACAAAGCATCGAAAATCGTCATTTTCAGACAAAAACATTCCCGCCAAAAACAAAATAAATCAAAATAATTTTCGGGAGTAACAAAATAAATGTATTTTCCGGACGAAAACGAAATTACGAAACAAAATATTTGAGTCTGCACATGTCTACTGCGCACTGCATCTCTCTCTCTCTCTCTCTCTCTCTCTCTCTCTCTCCCTCTCTCTCTCCCCCTCTCTCTCTCTCTCTCTCTTTCTCTCTCTGTATACAGCTGTGTCTTTTACTCAGTCAGGGATTTTACTTATGGACAAGATCCATTTTATTTGATGTTGTCTATGTATGTTTTTAACACTATCTGTGATAATTCATTTTGTTAAATCAATTTAGTTTGTTATCTATCAACACATTAAACAGTGTCTCTAAAAACTCTTTTGCTTAATGTATATTGGATGTGATGCTTTGAAATGGAACATTACCCATAAAAAATAATGTTCTCTAGCAAGGAACATACATTCTACAATATTAATTATGCTACTTCCAGACACTGGAAGTAATGGCTGAGTGAGGACGAATCTCCTCAGTGCTCCCATGCTGTCTCCTGTTCTCAGCCCCCCGGAGCTTCTCTATAATATTTGCTGGCTTCATTATGAGAAAGACCAATAAGACCACTAAGAAAAAAGCCAGGGACACTGTTCCAGCTGATCTGCCGGAGACCTGAACGGACATAGGAGCCTTCTTTTACAACACTCAAGACTGCAGTTCCACCCACTGATCCAGTAACATGGTACCCAGCTGCAGCAGCCACAAGGCTGGTTTACCTCACCGTTCCAGTCACAGCTGCAGTGGGCTCCCATGCACAACATACTTAGGAGGGTTAGGACTCAGGGAGTGACTGGGATGAGCCTCTTTCTATGGACAGGATGAAAAAATACTTCAACCTCCTACCTACTAAAGCTCTTGAATCCATGTTACCCATAATGGAGGACAGTCATTATAGGGGCACAGAGAAATGTTGCTCTAGCTTACAGGGCTTCCATGACATGATTGAGGCTGTGGAGCAGATTGTCCCACCTGTACTTACTGGCTACTCTGAGGTATGTGCAGCCTTAATGGATCAGCACAATCAGTTAAAAGCATTGTGGTCCTATATTGATACACAGATGTAATAAATTCTGCCTATAGACAATCCCAGATGTAACAGGACAGGGAGATGTATTGCCCTTGATCCAAGGGGTTCTTCAATACTCGCTGGGAAAATCAGGTATTGACCCTACTGAAATAGACAGGGTTCATTTCATCCCTGGCTTTTCTAAATAAAACTGGATGCAACTGCTGGATGTACTCTGTAGGGCAGGGATATGCAATTAGCGGACCTCCAGCTGTTTCAAAACTACAAGTCCCATCATGCCTCTGGGTGTAATGGTTGTGGTTGCCAGAGTCTTGCTATGCCTCATGGGACTTGTAGTTCTGCAACAGCTGGAGGTCTGCTAATTGCGTATCCATGCTGTAGGGTGTACTTCTATTAGATCAAATCAGAGATACTCCTTGGACATTGGTCCTTTAGACTTTGATGGTGCACAGATAACTTTGTTACCTGTTTTTTCCCGCCAGACCCTGGGCAAGCAAAGGGCCCTTTGACCTCTTACCCATGCATTCTTGGAGGCTGGTATATCATACCGCTGGAGACACCTGTTTTCCCTAATGCCTCATAAAAATGGCCATGTGCACATTCTCCAATTACCATCTGAATTATCATTGTTTATGAAAAATGTGGGCATTCAGCCAATTGAACTGGAACCCTAGCCAGATCTGCCAATGCAACATCTTACAGAACATTGCACTTGGGAAGGCTGGATTCATGTCTGCTTGTCTACTCTCTGCAGTCCAAACCAATTTCAGGGGGGCACCCTGACAATTTTTTCATTAAGCTTCGCCAGTTACTTCATGGATGTCATATTAAGTAACTCAGGCATATGTGAGTCAAATATCCATGATTGACTCTCTTATTGTGTTTAGATTATGACTTATTTAGCTATTTCCCATGACTGTTGTTTTTGGTACTGTGGGGGATATTTTGTGTCAGTTGATGGAGAATCTTTTTACAGAAAACATCCTTAGGGGTCCATATACAGTATGAACTTCTAGGCAATATAAGAATGACATCTATGGATATTCATGATTACAATATTTTCCATTCTCTTATAGATATGGACTGATCTTAAGCTAATTACCTGCATTTACCTAGCATATCCATATATAGATTTTGTTGGTGCTATCTGTTTTTTAAGTCCTCTTTGTTTGGCTCTGCTTTCACTCCCATCTCTAGGTTTGGTGTGTTATCTTGCTTTTGAGATCCATGTTCAGCTAATTTTAACAAAATGCCAGGACCTGGAGGATGAAAGACATGCACAGCCAGAACAGCAGCCTATAATTTGTGTTTATTTGCAGATATGCTTCTCCTGCTCGACCTTTTTAACTGGCCAACCTCTCCTTTTTTTAAAGATATTAGTGGAGTGTATTTAGTCACCTGTATTACAGTTGTTTGGGCGAGAAAAGGGCAGTTTCAGGCCTAACAACCCCTTTATTTGTGGTTACTTGTGATTACACAATGTTCCTTTAGTTCCCTTCACTCTGAATTTTAAGGGTTTTGTTTTGTTTTGTTTTTCAGTGATAACATTTCAGTAAATAGATACCAAACATATGACACTTTAAAATTACACACGCATGTGGAATGGCAACAAACTACAGTACATTAAATCATCCATTGGCGACTCTTAACATGCCTTTTCAGTTTATAAGTTCAGAGTTACACATGTTTGGTACCTATTTACGTGGCATGACATCGTCTTTTATATTTTACAAAATTGAGTATTATATTGTTCTTGTGTTCGCTAAAATTCATTAAAATTAATTTTTTCCCAAAAATTAGCATTTGAAAAATACTGCATAAATACCACATGACATATATAATTGCAACACTCGCCCAATGTTTTGGGGTTCTAAGTAATTTTCTACACAATTATTATTTTATTTTACATGGGGGTTTTGGATGGCCAAAGAGCTATGAGTGAATGTATAAGGCCTCGTACACACGAGCGGATATGTCCGCTGAAAACGGTCCGATGGACCGTTTCAGCAGACATCTCCGATCGTGTGTATGGGCTAGCGGACAGATTTGTCCACCCGACAGATTTCAAAGCATGCTTTGAAATCTATCGGGTGGGAATGTGTCCGCCCGACATGTCTGCTGGTTAGTACACTTACCAGCAGACATGTCGTCCCGCACCGCCGCCGCGCCGCCGCCGAATGGATTCGGCGCATGCGCGGAAGTGGTTTACTTCCTGGTGCGGTGACGTGGCGGCGTCAACGTCACCGCCACGTCACCGCGCCGTCTGCCGGCGGGGAATTTGATCCGATGGTGTGTACACGCCATCGGACCAAACTCCAGATCGGACATATCCGATGGAAACGGTCCGCGGACCGTTTTCATCGGATATGTCCGATCGTGTGTACAAGGCCTAAGAGCGACTCGTCAGGAACAGCTAACTAATTATGAACGAGAAAAGATTATGATAGGTATACTGTATATAACCTACACACCTCCCACAATAACATCCAAAGATTCTTTTGTAGACCTTTCCTGTATACATACTGTATACTGAGCTTTTGTTAAGCATATTTTATGACCTAAAAATAGGTGGTCAATGCAATTGTTTTTGAAAAGTGGTGAATTATTAAGTAATTTATCTGTCATGTAGACCTTTTGTCCAGAGTTAATTCATGTCTTTTCCCACATACCACCCAAACAAATATGGTAACATTTGGGAGGGGGCTTAGATATTTTAACAGTTGATCACAAAAGTAACAGTTACTTTTATTTACAATTTTCTCCCTATTTACACGCAGGTCGATCCGTCAAGCAAAAGTGGGAAACACAAAGGTTGGGACCTCTTCAGATAAAGGTACTGTGCAAAAATGAATTCCTAAAATTCACAACAACCTGAATTACTTAAAGCTCATATAAAATCATTGTTAAACATGTCCATTTCAAGGACACTCTACAGCTGTTGTATTTGTTATCATACTAGCTTACGCCAACAAAAATTAATGAACAAACAATGCTGAAATCAAAATAACCATAGTACTTCCATTATAAACATACAGTGCCTTGAAAAAATATTTATACGCCTTGAAATTTTCCAAATTTTTGGGTTGTAACATGACAAAATGTGGAAAATTTCAAGGGGTATGAATAGTTTTTCAAGGCACTGTATGATTGATGTGGATATCAGGCAATAACTAAGTCATCCAATGCATAAAAGTGATGCCACCACTACTTGCTTCCTTTCAATTAGCTTTACCCCTCCACATGCTTACTTTGTTTATTCAGAATAACTGAGTAATGTACTGTATAGGTTTACTAGACAGAAAATATCCAGTGCTTCCAAGAATGGGAAACTGCAGATCACTCAAATAATTTTAGGAAAACTTTGGAAAACTTCTGAGTGACTTTACTGATATACTGATTGTTCTCCATTCAATGCTAAAAGGAATAATCCTTTCATGGCACCTGTGTCACATATTAACCAAATCCAAATGAAGGCAGCTATGGGTTTCAACAGTCCAACAGCAAATTAGGGTGGTCAAATCGTTCATTTGCTCTCAATCTCAGTGATGGATTTGTCCAGTCTAAATTAAAAACACTTGTTACAATCTGATTACACGTTGCTTTAGATTTAACAAAAAACTGTGTATGTTGTGCAAGGGCACGTGTGATCGAATTCATTGTATGAATTGAATGACTCTCACCACCCTCCTCCTACTCCACTTCCCTGGGAGGTACAGCAAATGGTTTCATATTTCTTCAGGTTGTGGGAATATGCACACAGACTACATGATATCATCTCATTCATCTGCCCTTTAGAGAGAACAAAGACATGACCTCCTCTCTATTGCACCACAGAACTCCATGTACACTAAATCAAAATATATTCAACAGTGACGCGCAGTATAATTTATACTATGTACAACGATAAAAATTAGATCAAACTATAGTTTTCATTTTTTTTTTTCCCCAAAATCCATTTACATGTTTACCCCATTCTTACCATCATGTGCAACCAAATATATATATATATATATATATATATATATATATATATATATATATAAACTTCCTTCAAATATTCAAGTGTATGTCCATCAATTTTTAAAGACTATGGGCCAGATCCACAAAGGCTCGCCGCTGGCCACGGCGTATCCTTATCCACAAAGAAATTCCGCTGTAACTTACAGTGGTGTAGCGTAAATGGTCCGGGGTTCGCGGGTGTAATTCAAATGGGGTATAGGTGGGCATGTATTATTTAAATTATCAATGACCCGACGCAAACAATGTTTTTTTTTAACGGCCGTGGATGTATTCCAGTGCGCATGCGTGAAATCACGTCGGTACAGCGTCGTATTGGACGTCATTTACGTTGTTTGCGTATGCCGATCCAGAATGGGCCTGGGCGTAAGTTACGTTCAATACGACGCTGTCCCGACGTCCATACTTAACACTGGCTGCGCCTCACTATAGCAGGGGTAACTTTACGCCGGAGATACGCTTACGCAAACGATGTAAAGGGAATGCGCCAGCCGCTCATACGTTCGTGGATTGGCGTATCTCGCTCATTTGCATATTTTACGCTGGAAATAGACAGAAGCACCCCCAGTGTCCAGCGTAAATATGCACCTAAGATACGACAGTGTAATAACGTTACACCAGTCGTATCTTAGCGTAATTCCGGCGTATCTTGTTTTGTGGATACAAAATTGGTATTATGTCGGCGTATCTGTAGATACGCCGGCGTAATTCTTTGTGGATCTGGCCCTATGTCTTTTATAGATTTTTCATCCACTTGGGCTAAAATTATTGTATCCTGTATCCTTCAAATATTCAAGTGTATGTCCATCAATTTTTAAAGACTATGGGCCAGATCCACAAAGGCTCGCCGCTGGCCACAGCGTATCCTTATCCACAAAGAAATTCCGCTGTAACTTACAGTGGTGTAGCGTAAATGGTCCGGGGTTCGCGGGTGTAATTCAAATGGGGTATAGGTGGGCATGTATTATTTAAATTATCAATGACCCGACGCAAACAATGTTTTTTTTTAACGGCCGTGGATGTATTCCAGTGCGCATGCGTGAAATCACGTCGGGACAGCGTCGTATTGGACGTCATTTACGTGGTTTGCGTATGCCAATCCAGAATGGGCCTGGGCGTAAGTTACGTTCAATACGACGCTGTCCCGACGTCCATACTTAACACTGGCTGCGCCTCACTATAGCAGGGGTAACTTTACGCCGGAGATACGCTTACGCAAACGATGTAAAGGGAATGCGCCAGCCGCTCATACGTTTGTGGATTGGCGTATCTCGCTCATTTGCATATTTTACGCTGGAAATAGACAGAAGCACCCCCAGTGTCCAGCGTAAATATGCACCTAAGATACGACAGTGTAATAACGTTACACCAGTCGTATCTTAGCGTAATTCCGGCGTATCTTGTTTTGTGGATACAAAATTGGTATTATGTCGGCGTATCTGTAGATACGCCGGCGTAATTCTTTGTGGATCTGGCCCTATGTCTTTTATAGATTTTTCATCCACTTGGGCTAAAATTATTGTATCCTCTCAATTAGGACTGTCCCGATACCACTTTTTTAAGTACCGATACTTTTTTCCATGTACTCGCTGATACCGAATACCGATACTTTTTTTACATGTCATTTAAATGTTTTCAAACCACAATACAGACTAAGTATATTTTCTTTAGCAGCCCCCCTCCCCTGGGCCATGCTGAGCTTATCAAAACTGAACTTTGCTTAAAAAAAATAAAAAATCGGATCTAAAATAAAATACAAATCTATACATAAATTGATACATTTCTTTTAAATGAGCAACGTTATTTAGAATAAAACTATACATTCCTAAAGTACAATTAATAATGCTCTATTTTTTATGAGTTAAAAAAGGTTTCCCAAAAATGGGATGTATTTTAAGGATTCTTACTGATGCATCGTGGATAGCTAATAAGTGTGTTTATGAGTCTGATCAAACCTCAAGAAACAACTGAATCTTATAAACATTCAATGTTTTTTAGAAAAGTAAAAAAGATTTATTCATACATATAAGACACAAACATTGTACAGATAATAAAAACATTCATATTTGAAGAAAAAGTGTTATAAGTGCAGAAAAATTCCAATCATGTTACAGGTTCGACTAGATAGAATATATTCAACCGTTGGTTCCCGATGAAGCCCATACAGGGCGAAACTAGTCGAACCTGTAACACGATTGGAATGAAGAAGATGGTTGGCAGTTTTCTGCACTTATAACACTTTTTCTTCAAATATGAATGTTTTTAGTATCTGTACAATGTTTGTGTCTTATATGTATGAATAAATCTTTTTTACTTTTCTAAAAAAACATTGAATGATTATAAGATTCAGTTGTTTCTTGAGGTTTGATCAGACTCATAAACACACTTATTAGCTATCCACGATGCATCAGTAAAAATCCTTAAAATACATCCCATTTTTGGGAAACCTTTCTAACTCATACTCACTGAGGCCCAGAGGCGATTCAATTCGCATGTGCCGCGCTATATACGTTTTTCATTCATTCATTCATTCACTGAAGGATTCAGATGCATATGGATTTTCCCATTTGTTAAATATTTTGTGTTCGCTCTAAAAATCCTCTATATCTCTATTTTTTATGTGACTCCATACTGACACAGAAAGAACATGCAATGCTGGACAGTGACACACGGCACGCAATTACTTCTGGCAACTGCACATAGCTTGCAACTGTGATAGTGTGCACTACTGTAGTCTCAGCTCCCGCTCTCCGCCCCCTTTCTGCACCCGCTCGAGGTGAGAAAAAAAAACAATTAGAAAGAATGATCATTGCCGCTCTCTCCACACCTTCTCAGCCGCCGCTCTCTGCACCCGCTCACCGCCCCCTCTCAGCCCACTCCTCAGAAGAAGCATTGGGAGCATTTGCGCGAGTACAAGTACCCACGGAAATGCTCAGTATCGGTCCCGATACCAATACTAGTATCGGTATCGGAACAACCCTACTCTCAATGAATATGCGTATGCATCTCTTTAATTATGCACAACCCAATGCTCTCACCTTCTAGTTTGACGCAATTATCATTTCCCTTTAAGACAGGTCTGCTATACAAGGAATGCTGTTCACCTTCACTTCTATGGGTATGCTTCAATCCATCTACATCCTTTGGGATCTCCCAATGTCTTTGACGGGCACTAAAACAAGTTGGTAATGTTAACCTATTTGCACATGTGGAGGCAATGACATAAATGCTTGTTTCCCAGGGACAGGTAGCTTGAAACAGGTCTCCCAATACCAATTTTCCCATACACCTGCATTGGGGGCTCCTGAAGGATGGATTTATTTGTTTTCAGTATAAGTTATACTGTGCGGCACTGTTCAGTATATTATAATTTATTGGTCACACGTGTGAACACAGAGTGTTTGCAGCTGTATTTGGTACATAGTCAGATTCAAACTTTTTCACTGTGTATAAAGGTGTTGCATTTTGTTTTTTAGTTTGTTTCTTTTGGTTTGGTATCTGTGTACTCACACCATGGTGATTATGTTGAGAACTTTTGCATTAGTTTTTCTCCTTTGCACACTGATGTGATTTCCCTTCACTTAGGAAATCATGCAGAAAAAGAAACTCCTTATGATGCTGGTGAGGGGATCACTGAACACCTTTTCTGCCATTGTGCTATATGCTGGGGTTCCAGTGCGACCCTGTGCCTTTAAGAAGGGGGGCTCTATCCAGGCTTTTCTGCCATCAAACAAATGTTATTACCATATTTAGGGTGTAACATGTAAAATGTTGCTAAGCCTCCCCTGAACCCCCCCCCCCCCCTCTAACTGAATGCCTGTACAGAAATATATAGAAGAAGAGTTTGCAGAGGCCTGGCATTGCACTGGTGATCCATTAATAGTGGGTGCAGCGCTTTGCAGGCTCCTGTCAAAATTTTTTATAAATGCATTTTTTTTCCTTTCAAAAATATGTGAATTATGTTTTTTATAAAGGTGATTTTAGCCTTTTAGCCCCCTCTTTCAATCTACAGCCCTGGCTAAAAGTTCTGAGAATGACACAAATATACATTTTCACAAGGTCTGCTGCTTCAGTGTTTTTAGATATTTTTGTCAGATGTTACTATGGTATAATGAAGTATAATTACAAGCATTTCTTAAGTGTCAAAGGCCTTTATTGACAATTACATTAAGTTTATGCAAATAGTCAATATTTGCAGTATAGACCTCTGCAAATCGCTTTGGCATGCTATCAATTTACTTCTGGGCCACAACCTGACTGTTGTCAGAATTATTGTTGTTTTTTTGTCTACCCGCCTCTTGAAGATTGACCACAAGTTCTCAATGGGATTAAGGTCTGGGGAGTTTCCTGGTCATGGACCCAAAATATTGGTATTTTGTTCCCCAGGCCTCTTAGTTATCACTTTTGCCGTATGGCAAGGTGCTCCATCATGCTGGAAAAGCATTGCTTATCACTAAACTGTTCTTGGGTGGTTGGGGGAAGTTGCTCTCAGAGGTGGTTTTTGTATCATTCTTTATTCATGGCTGTGTTCTTAGGCAAAATTGTGAGTGCGCCCATTCCCTTGGCTGAGAAGCAACCCCACACATGAATTGTCTCTTCTTGAAGTTCTTGAAGTTCTTGATGATCCAATAAATGGTTAATTTAGATGTAATCTTAGTAGCAGCAATATCATTGCCTGTGAATCACTTTTTGTGCAAAGTAATGATGACTGCACGTGTCTCCTTGCAGGTAACAATGGTTAACCGAGGCAGAACAACAATTCCAAGCACCACCATTTTCTTTTTAAACCTTCAGTCTTATATTCTAACTCACTCAGCATTACAGAGTGATTTCCAGCCTTGTCCTCATCAACACTGACACCTGTGTTAACAAGAGAATCACTGACCTGCCAGCAGGTATTTTTGTGGATGGGCTGAAATGCAATGAAAATTTTATTTTTTGGGGATTAAGTTAATTTTCATGGCAAAGAGAGAATTTGTGATTAATTGCAATTCATCTGATCACTCTTCATAACATTCTGCAGTATATGCAATTTGCCATCATACTGTACAAACTGAGGCAGCAGACTTTGTGAAAATATTTGTGTCATTCTCAAAACTTTTGGCCAGGGCTGTATAGATAGCCGTGTATATCACAATTTAATTTAGATTTGCCAACAGCTGTGTAGCAAGAGGGCCTAGCTAAAAGATTCATGAATTATGAAGTAGGCCTTCACTCTACTAAATCATGGTAATTCTAAGGGTGATTGTACAGAGATTGTACAATCAGATTTATGGGTAGCTTTAAAGGAGTTGTAAATAAAACATTTTTTTATGCTGAAATTACTGTTTACAGGGTATAGAGACATAATAGTTAACCGATTTCTTTTAAAAATGATTAAAAATCAATCATATAATGTACCTGTAGTTTCTAGTTTCGTTGTTGCATGTTGTTTCCTGCCTCTCTGCTGTACAGAGCCACAGATCAGTGATGGTTTGGAAAACTAAACTGATCCAAAGGGGAGGTGCTGTGGGGTTTTAGACACACAGTAATCACACCTCCTTGATTAGTGACCACAGAGAGAAATCTCCCAGCACTGTGGTTATCAGGAAACAGACAACCAGGAAGTGTGGAGATCAGAGAAGAATTACAGCAACTTCAGAGCAAAAACGCACAATGAGGACATGAAAACAGCAATGCATTAAGGTAAAGGAAGCTATTAAGATAAAAAAAAATCCTTTACAAAAACCCTTTAAGAAGAGAAAACATAGGCAATCCGGTTGAAATGCACATGGCCAATTCAAAATAGTTCATTCAGATGTAATATTTTTCATTGACCTATAATACATTTTTTTACTTGCAAAAACGCTGTATGGGAAATCTAAAGATGTGGCCTGCTGCCCTTGACAAATAGGCAGTTGACCTTCAAAAAATGCCCCCTAAGAGCTTCTTCATTTAGTGGAAAACCACAATAACTGGATTAAAATGGTATAACTAAAATTAACTGAGTTTATAATGTGTTGGACAGAACTAATATTCACTACAGATAGAAGTTCAAACAATCCTTAAAATATGGATTATATCCAAGTCATAATGAAACTATGTTCAGTTTTTCTTATTAATTATACGACTGTATCAGTGTATCTCATTGCTTCGGAGGATAAGAAATATAAATTTTCAATGACAACTAATAAATCCTTACTTATTGATTATCCTTGATTTACACACATTGGTAGTTAAAGAATGAATCCAATTGATCTATTATATCCATTAGATAATAAAGCAAGACATCAGCAGTTAAAGACATTATCAGGGGTGCTAGATCTTGTGGCTTGTTAATGTATGCAATCTGCAGTCTCATTTTACAGCTGGGGTAAACGATGGGTTCACAAGGTAAAGGGATAATTTCTTCCAAGAATGTCCTGCTGCCCACGTATCTAATGTCTGAACATTGGTAAATGCATATTTTCTGACCTCACTTAAGCACAAACACCTAGGGGCAGATTCACAGAGAAATGGATTATCGTAGCGTATCAGAAATACACTACGCCGCCGTTTTTTACCTTGCTCTACGTGGAATTCAGGTAGATTTTCTACGGTAAACGACGGCGGCGTAGTGTATTTCTCCCGTCGCAATCCATCTGCGCGAGTAGGGGGCGTGAAACATTTAAATTAGGCGCGTTCCCGCGGCGATCGATCTGCGCATGCTCCGTTCGCAAATTTCCCGCCGTGCATTGCGCGAAATCACGTCGTGACGTCATTCGTTGTTTATGTAGCGTACTTTACGGGCGATCCACGTCCCGACGAGTTACGTAAACAAAAAAAAAAATTAAATAAATTCGAAGCGGGAACGACGGCCATACTTAACATGGGCTACGTAAAGTTAGAGCAGCAAAAAGCTGCTCTAACATTACGTATAAAAAAATAGACGAAAACGATTGCGACGCTCGCTCGTTTGTTCGTGAATCCCCGTAAAAACACATTTGCATATCCCGACGCATTAAAACGACGCGAACTCCTCCCAGCGGCCGCAAATAGATGGCAGCGTAGATCCGAAGGCTTACGAAGACGTAAGCCTCTCGGATCGAAGCCCGAAGCCGCCGTATCATGGTTTGAGAATTCAAACTAGTGATACGCCGCGGGAAATTTGAAATTACTCCTGTCTAACCCCAGTTAGACAGGCGTAATTGTTTTGTGAATCTGCCCCTATGGCGGTAACTTTATGCGTTGTATGAAAATTGTGTTACTATTACTAACCTGCAATTCACATCAGTTCAAAGATACTATCAAAGCGGTAGTATACCTCATGTCATAATGTGTTAGTATAAACCACATTATGCTAAACTTACCTGAAAATGAAGCCTTCTAGTGATGTGCTGTCACCCCTGCAGGCACTCCCATCTTCACCTGGTCTTCCTTCTGGGTTTGTTTACGGCACAGGACTCTGAAAGTACGACCCGCGTGGCTGTTCTTTCAGAGCTCATGTGTCAGTGACATTGTCGGCTGCATGTACAGTAAATATCTCCTAAACGGTGCAAATTTAGGAGATATTTACAATACTTATAGGTAAGCCTTATTATACCACAAAGTACATATCATAGGCATTATAATAATGTATAAAATAATGTATATGACAATATGTATGACACAATGTCATTTTTATATTTGTGATGAGAGTCGTGCAGCAACATGTTAGTCTTCATTTTGCTGTCATCCTATGAGGTAGTATGGAGCAGGAACTAGGTTCTACCCTATTTGACCAGCACTCTTGGAAGAAGCGCACCCAATATTATTTTGTTGACCATCCCTGGTTAGTTGGTGATGGTTTAGTTTGAGCCTTAAGAGTTTGTTGTACCTACTATGTACACTGTTGATTATTATTGTCACACTGTCTCGCCTACATTGCTTGCACGTTCTACCTACATTTACCATAAAAGTTCTATGGCTGTATTGTTCTCTATTTGTACTTATTCTTGACTTGTTCAGCATAGATGGATGGTTGATTGCATCAATCAACTTGGGTATAAGCAGCATATCGGATTGTTCCCACGATTACTGCCAGCAGCTAAAACTGCTAGCAATAATCACTGTGAGTTCTCCGGGTAGGGATGGCTCCCCATCTCCCCCACCGGCAGAACACAATAGCTTTGCAGAAGGGATTTCCTCACCGACACTGACCCGTGGTTGCAGAGAAGAATGCTTTTCATATTTATTTTTATCAATTTAAAAAATGCAAAATGAGCAAACAGAAAAAAAATATGAAATTAAGTCAATATTTGAACACCCTTTGGCTTCAAAACACCATCAATTCTTTTAGGTATACCTGCACACCATGTTTCAAAGGAATTTAGCAGTAGTCAGCCATATGTTAACATTTCAAATTTGTTTACAAGTTAAATTGTTTTTAAAATTCTAATTAATTTTGTTTTTCAATTCAATATGAAATAAATGTTGTAAAACTATGGTGGGCGGTCGGCAAGAGGTTAAACATACTAGCAAAAGCTGCCACTACATGTTTTATTGAAAACATGCATTGTTCATAATATCTAATATAGCTTTTTTGGCCTTTACAAAATGACTACAATATCCACTGCTACACCAGACAGGAATAAAACAGAGTTTTAAAATCCTGTAGCTTTCTTCAAAGAGAAAGAGAAAATAAGTTATTTAAATTCTGTTTTAAAGCATTTAGAAAATTGGGTTAACAATTTTTAAATATCGTTTAGGGCTCTTTCACATGGAGCGGTCCGTTTTGCGGTCCGCTCCGTGTGTCCGTCGGCTCAGCAGGGGGTCTCCGCTGAGCTGTCGGGCGGACAGGGCGGTCCCCGCACACTATGCAGGGACCACCCTGTCTCTCCTCCACTATCCCCTATGGGGAATCGGATGGAAACGGACCGTCTGTCCGTTTGCATCCGATCCGTTTGGCCGGACGGAAGAAAAATAGGACATTCTTCCGCTAACGGATGCGCTCCCATAGGGGCCCATTACAAGTCTGTTAAACGGACTTGTAATTAGCGGACCGTTTGTCCGCTAGTGTGAAAGGGCCCTTAATGAAAAAAAAAAGTGCAAGAAAATATTTACAGAAAAGATACAATAAAATAGACAGCAACAGCTTATTACAGAATTTGGGACCACCTTCTCCGCATTAAAAGTCAAGTATGCGATCTGTGGACCCAACCATTCTGTTTAGTCTTCCATCAGATTGCCCTCTATAAGTTACCAACTCTTTTAGGTATTTAGAGATTATAGTGCAACTACCATTGTCTACATATATCACTAATCATTTTCTTCACTATGGCTTCATTCAAAACTAGGGCTATCAGTTGGAAAAAGCTACCCTTAATGATGAAATGTAATCTTTATTTTTTATTTTTTTTGCCAAAATCTTTATATATTCTGTCCAATTGTCCAATGTACATTCCTAAACAAATGTTTCAGGAGCTAGACACTTTTCTCTCATCATTTCTCTGGTACCCTAAGAATCTTATGCGGCGTACACATGATCATTTAAAAAAAAAAATTAAAATGATAATTTTTCGGGTTCTGAAAAACGAAAAAAAAAAATTCCGAACATGCTACATTTTTTAACGACGTTTTAAACAATGACATTTTTCGGGTTGTAAAAAATGATTGTGTGTGGGCTAAAACGATGTTAAAAACCTGCACATGCTCAGGAGCAAGTTATAAGACAGGAGCGCTCTTTCTGGTAAAACTACAATTCATAACGGACAGGAAAGCGCAAATCGTCTTTTACTAACACCAAATCAGCTAAAGCAGCCCCAAGGGTGGCGTCATCCGCATGGAACTTCCACTTTATAGTGTTGTACGTCACCACGCTTTGCTAGAGCATTTTTTTTAAATGATGGTGTGTGGGCAACGTCGTTTTAATGATGAAGTTGTAAAAACGTTGTTTTTTCTACATGCCGAAAAACTTTGGGGCAGATTCACAGAGAATTAGATTCTCGTAGAGTATCAGAAATACACTAAGCCGCCGTTTTTTACCTGGCTCTACGTGGAATCCAGGTAGATTTTGTCCAGTAAACGACGGCGGCATAGTGTATTTCTCCCGTCGCAATCCATCTGCGCGAGTAGGGGGCGTGAAGCATTTAAAATAGGCGTGTTCCCGCGGCGATCGAACTGCGCATGCTCCGTTCGCAAATTTCCGCCGCGCATTGCGCGAAAACACGTCGTCACGTCGTAGTAGCGTCGTTTACGTACATTCCTATTCCCGAACGAGTTACGTTAAAAAAAAATATATATTTTCAAATCGACGCGGGAACGACGGCCATACTTTACATGGGTTACGCACTGTTAGACCAGCAAAAAGCTCCTCTAACATTACGTAGCCAAAAAATGAAGTAGGCGATTGCGAGGGACACTCGTACCTTTGTGGATCGCCGTAAAAACTCATTTGCATATCCCGACGCATGAAAACTACGCAAACTCCTCCCAGCGGCCGCAAAAATATCGCAGTGTAGATCCGAAGGCTTACGAGGACGTAAGCCTCTCGGATCGAAGCCCGAAGCCGCCGTATCATGGTTTGAGGATTCAAACTAGTGATACGGCGCGCAAAATTTAAAATTACTCCTGTCTAACACCAGTTAGACAGGCGTAATTGCTCTGTGAATCTGGGCCTTTGTTTCTTTTCATGCCGAAAAATGATCGTGTGTACGCAGCATTAGAATCTCCTTGGACACTTTACATTTACCAACCTCCCAGGGCGGATTGGCTCTACCAAATTTACGTTTGTATTTTTATGCCTCCTGACATGTGTACATACATTGGTGGCTTTTCCCCCAATTGAAAAATGCTGCTACTGCAGCTGAAGCAGCCCTGGTTTCTTCTAACGAAGCACTGACTCATTTAATTTATAAGAGATCTCTTCAATCGACTGATGGTACAGACATGTTAAGAGTCTCATTAAAAAAATATGGATATTGTTTATCCTCAGTGTCACTATGGTTTAACCCTACTTTTTCAATTTTTTTCAATTTGTCTGATGCATATTTATAATCGTGGATGTTTTAAATCCTTCTCTCAGTTGCAATAATAACTGAATATCCTCAAATTCATGGCATTTCAGGTACCTCCAATTAAAACATGCTGCCAAAGCTCAACTATGGATCAGGGAGATATTGTAACTCTGTAGTGGAAAAGACCCTGTTACACCCTGAACATTCTAGGATAATTTCCTTCTTCTATAGCATCTTAATACAGGGCAAATCTATGCGCTTGCAAATTTTAAAGGCCTGCTGTTTGACCGATAGCCCAGACCTTTAAACTGGGAAGAGATGCTTCACACTTACTTTACTACTACTTTTTCTGCAAGTAATCCAATTATGTATATTTTTATAGGATTTACCATATGCCACTTCAGCTTTATCAGATACGTAAGAGAGAGAACCCAGAGTGTCACAAATGCCATAAGCATTCCAGAGATCTACTTCATATGCTTTGGAACTGTGACAAAATTAGAGTATTACCAGTAACCGACTAAAAACTAAGAAAGTTGGACTTTAAAGGCACAGGGATAGATAATGTCATTTTTTTTATTATATAAAATTGTAAATAAAATTATACATACGGTATACAATTATCTGTATCAGTGTTGTTAAATGGCCCACATATGGGTTATCGTAGCATTTCCAACAACACACGGTTATATTTGAAGGACCCAATGAATACAGTAATAGGTATCAACAACTCATTAACAGAAATGAAAACGTAAATGTGGAATGGATAAACCATGTTGTGGGTCCAGATGCAGAAATAAATCGCTCTACATGTTGCGTGTATGGATACGCTTCTTCAGGAGCTTTAGAGCCGGTTCAAGTCGTGCTCCGCTCTATTCAATGGAACCATTCTAATAGGAGCGACTCAAGTCGCTCCGACTTAGAAAAAGGTTCTTGTATGACTTTGGGGGAGACCCGGGCGACTTGCATTGACTTCAATACAGAAGTCATTTTGCAAGTTGCCTCTGAAGTCGTCTTAAGATCGCCTTGCTGAGTCGCCCCCAAAGCAATAAAAAAACAAAGTTTAATACATAAGGTAAGAATAAGCATTAAAATAAAACATTTTAAATTAATAAATGCTAAAATGTGGCCCAATAGCTGCAAATACCCCATCCAGACCCTAGAGAGCAGAAATCATTACTGATTTGCCCTCCAGGCTGCAAGAAAACCAACAGAAACTGTAGCAACAGACAGACAGTGAGTGGGAGCACAAACTTGCATTGCTGGAGAATGGCACACAGGGATAAAGTCGGCCACGGTGTGCAAGAATGTTGAGCAGAAGTGTATACTGACACTTTTAGGCTGCAATATCATTTGTATGCTGAAGACTTATTTTGTGAATGAAGCCTTCAGCCGTCATGTAAATATAGTTAACATAATATTCACATTATTGGTAACCACTAAATATTAGTGGGAACTTTTATTGAAAAATAAACACATGCAACTGTTTTAAAGACCTAAAAAAAATTAAGGCTTTTCGAAATGTCCTGTTTTACTTCAGTAGATATAATAATTTTTAAGCATTTCACTTACAGTCTTTTAAGGCTATCCCTGCCTTTTTAAGCAAACATGATGGATAGAGATGGCTTTAAGAGGATTTTTTTTTATATTAATAAAAAAAAATGCTAATCTGTAAATCGTGTAAAAACAAATAAAAACAAAAATAAATGGTAGTAGAGGGTGGGAAAATGGCTGATTCTTGACAAGTGTTTTTCTTTCAGCACTATCAAAGCTCAGGTTTCTGCCCTTTCTATCTTGTTTAAGGCTCCGTACACACGAGGAGACATGTCCGAAGAAAACGGTCCGTAGGCCGTTTTCATCAGACATGTCTCCTGCAGGATTTTGGTCCGGCGGTGTGTACACACCATCGGACGAAAATCCCCTCGGACAGAGAACACGGTGACGTGGTGGTGACGTTGACGCTGCCACGTCACCAAACCAGGAAATAAAATGCTTCCATGCATGTGTCGAATCCATTCGACGCATGCGGGGGATTTCGGTCCGCTGGTTAGTCATACTAACCAGCGGACATGTCCGACGGACAGGTTTCCAGCGGACACGATCGGATATGTCTGCTGAAACTGATCTGCGGACCAGTTTCAGCGGACATGTTCGATCGTGTGTACGCGGCCTAAAAGACCATTGGCCACTCGTCCTTTTTTTAAGACCTAGTCTGTATCACAGAGCAGTAGTAAAGCAGATCTGTGACTTGTAGTTCTGTTATCATGTGGTCTCTCCCTCCTTGCTACGGCATGCTTTGTTTCAGGACTAGAAGGTATAGGTGTCTCCAGAACTTCCCTGCTGGTTTATTTAAAGGGGAGTTCCAGGCTGTTTTTATGTTTATTAAATGTCAGCAGCTACAAAAAAAGTAGCTGCTGGCTTTTAATAAACAGACACTCACCTACTCCATGGTCCAGCTTTCGGCTTCACAGCCGGGCACTCAGGAAGTCCCACTCCTCCTGAAGACCCCACTCCCCCCCAAAAATGACATGCCAAATGTTGCCATGTAAGGGGGCAAGGAGTGAATTAAGCGGAAGTTCCACTTTTGGGTGGAACTCCGCTTTAACATCTACACCCACATGTCATATATACTGAGGTTGTTGCATATGTTTACAAGTATACTGTATGTTTTGTTTTGTGGTCCTTTAAACAGTTATACCTATTTAAACAACTTCCACAAAAATAGGTGCAACATATTATTTCACATTATGCATTTAAAGCTTCCTAAAATTTAACAAAAATCGGGAAAAGACTTTGAAGTTTTGTCCAGGAGCATATCGATTTAAAAAAAAATATATATTTTCTGGACAGAGAAAGTCTAGTTCTTTTTAACACATAAAATTCGTAAACTTATCAGACAGATTGCTGCATTACCACAGGCCTCTAATATATCAGAGTTTAGTATTGCCTCTAGCATCTGGAAGAAACATGACTATGATATTTCTAAAGCATTAAAATATTTTGGCCAGTTTTTCATTTTTAGATCATGTACTGTAAATGATTTACAAAGATTACATACAAATACTTAAGACGGACAGAAGGAAATTAGGCCTGTTAAGAAATAACATTTGGAGAGATATTTCATATAGTTACCACATCTATTCAACCATTTTAGACTGAAAAAATGAGCACATAAGCCTAGAAGATTGAAAAACTATCCTATCATCAGTTAATTAATTACAAAATACAACATGTTAACGTGGTCTTAACCCTTTCATATTACTCTAAACTCTGTTTTTAAAAGGAATTTTCTAGATGTAAAACATTCAGTATTGAGATCTTAAGGGAAAGTGGGTTTTCTTGCTATTTGGCCCAGCTTGGTTTGGCTGTTTTTTTCTTTGCAATAGCATCACACAGTGGATCTGCAAGAATTATAACAATTAATTAATGTTTAGCACCCTCCTACTATAGGATACTTGGTAAATTTAGTTTTAGCTTGCTCTGTAATCAGAGGAGCAGTGATAATTTGCCTTGGTCTGTTTATGTTTTCAAAGGCTAGGAGCTCCCCTGCATCTGGGAGAAGCGCCCAGAGCTTAGGGCAGAAACTCAAATGACTGGCCTGAAAATGTACCATGCCCTGGCCAATTCCTAAGTAGGTGTGCCCATAAGGTGGTCTGGGAGTTGATAAATAGCCTGAAGCCTTGGGAAGATAGTTTGTTTCCCCATAAGATTGGATTTGTGAGCTTCAGGGGACTGCTTGCCCCTGAAGCACCTCTGGACTGACCTGGACTAATGCCCTGCAGAGACATATCTCATGGCCCCTAGCTATGAAACTTTAACTATTATCATAGTTCCCGGCTATGAGACCTTAAAATGGAGCTACCTCATGGTCCCCAGCTTTGAGTAAATAGACTGTTTTGTAAACTACCATGTGGTTCCCAGCTGTGAGAGCTAGACTGTGCTATGTTTATCAAAAGAAGAGAGCCCTAAATGTTAAGCATTTGGCATATCCCATATCCCCTCACCCCTTTCCTGTTAAATTTCTGAAATAACAGTTAGTCTAGACTGTTGCATGTGTGATTGGCAGCCACTGTACTACATAGGGAGAACCCAACAAATTCTCAGCAGTTTCTTTAAGGGTAGAGCTACAAATGTATTTACACACTATGAAGGACATATTTAGGTACACTGCAGTCTGGCTACTTCCTGCAAAGTGTAAAAGTAATTTACAGTAAATTATCATATCTTTACAAAGGCAATCATTTTCCTATGTATATGCAGTCTATAAACTGCAAATACAATTGCTTACAAGCTTCCTTGCTTTCAAGTGAGTCAACCATTCAATAACAAAAAGTTAGGGAGCAATATATTTGACTACAGAAGATGCAAATTGTTATATAATTAGAAATATTTTTTCAACCGTTTATTTTCTATTTCTTGTTATTAATCTCAGTAGCCCATGTTCTGTTTTAGCTAAGCAGCTAACTGCATTTAATTTGACACACACTCACTGAAAAGGATCTGAAGTTGAATAAAATAAATATAAATATATACATCAGTGCTACGTTATTGCATTAGGTTATTCATTATGTGTACACCTACTTTGCCATACCAAACTTTTTTCATTATTCTTTAAATCTTCATAAAGATAATCACTGTATAACCTCACTTTCCATCTGGATATATAAAGATGGATTTATGCTGGACAAATCTAGTTTGTGTTTTGGCCATGCAAAGTAAAGCAACGGGTTCACTTAAAGGGTAACTCCAATTTCATGGGGAAAAAATCAAACACATAAAAAAATTATAATTTAGCATATACAATTGAGACAAAAGTCATAAAGTTATTGGATGTTAATAAAAATTACCTTTCCTTTTCAAACTGCAGCTTTCTAAATGTTTTGTGTAAAATGCAATGCAATATGGCTACCTGGAGGTGTGCAAAACACCCCCCAGAAACATAATTTCCTTCTTGTGTGATTGGCTCACTGATTTTCCCAGAAGTCTGCACTAAGATGCAAGTCAGACTTTGAGCATCCCTTGCAACACAACTGTCATTTTTGGTGAGATACTCCCCATTTGAAATCACGTCTAAAGTGATGTAGACCCTGCAATTTCCCTCATTAGAGCCCTGCAGGTGCAGCAGCTGATTGATAATTATAAAACCACTCCCATTAGATCCACTTTTCACAGATTGGACACAGATAAACACACAGGCATTTCTTCACAATAACAAAAGGTTGGAATCTGCAACAATGTAGATTACCCGGGGGGAATGTTACTCTTTAAATGCCCACAACTCCCACCCCTACTGTATACTTACCATTTTTTTTATTTGTTCAGCAGCCAGGAGCAAAGATTGGTAAACCGAATTCCCAGGCTTGGGGAAAGAATAGGATTTTTTCCTTCCACACAGGATTTAGCATTGGGTCCCTGAGTAGCCATTTTAAATCCCTGTGTAATAGTTTGCTGAATTTATGCTTTAACAACCTCCTGTTGTCTTTTATCAAAAAATCCTGGAGTTGGGCTTTAAATTAAACTTCATGAGCAAAGCACAGGTATACTTTTAAGAGACCTGCTAACAAAGTAATGCGTCCCATCGCCAGACAGTAGTTTATTCTGCCATCTTTATATAGTATATATAATGACATCTGAATGCAAAAAGTAAAGCGGTGCAATGATCTGTGCATTTGTTTGCATTTTTTACAAATATCTTCTTATTGGCTTAATGAAGCAAACTTGATTTGGAACACATTTTTGACAAAACATTTTGGAGAGAGTTTTACAAAAAAAACGACATTTACATTTAGACGTCTAATCCAGTTTACAAAATAAATTACTAAAAAAATATTCTTTTTTTATAATGCTGTTTCTAAATGATAATGCTTTAGGTAATGTAGAACTTTAGCATCACAGTAGTTTCCTTGCATTTATATTGTTTTGTACCTTACAAATTAGGTATTTTACATTTCATAGTAAGTCTTTTAGAGTGAATGTTTATGTGTAATTGTAAATCTTTACACATTGGAAAAAATTTAATTTCCTTTTGTAATTTTGGCTTTGTTTCAGATCTGCTTACAGAAATTCCATTTAAATCCTGTTATTAAAGCACTCTGGTAAAGCTGTGTCCCAAATGGTGTGGTCAAATGTTCGCCTGGCATAAACTGTAATTACGTTATTCATTAGCAATCCCTGATGAGACTGAAACTAACTTAGAAATATACTAGACGTCTTATACGTTTTTGCTCTAAAGGATAAACTGAGGTTGATATTTATAGATACATTTCTTGTGGCACATCTTAAAGCTGGATGCAAAGATTAAAAAAAAAAATGCCAAAGCATTTGATTTTCTGTCCATCTGGTTCTGGGATTTACACAGCTCTGCCACACAGCACAACTCTGGCGGGAGAGATTATCTGATATTTCTCTGTTGCCATTTAGTAACACATACTGGTCTTGTCTATTTCCCAGCCTGTGACGTGACATAGGAAGAGGAAAAAGCAGATCAATGTGCTCATCTCTCTGTCACTCTGCTCTCTTCTGCTAACACAATATAGCTGGATACACACTATACTGAAAAGCATGAGGCTGAAAAGCGCGAATTGTCTCTCACCAAACTTCTACTAACACAACTTTTATTGAACTTCCCTTTAATAATGGCATTGTACATGTTGTACGTGACCGCATTCTTGTCAATCAGAATTTCCGACAACATTTGTGTGACCGTGTGTATGCAAGACAAGTTTGAGTCAACATCCGTCGGAAAAAAATCTGCGGTTTTGTTGTCGGAATGTCCGATTGTCTGTACGCTGCATTAGTGTGCTTTCATTCACTGAACGACCTCCCTCTAGTGCACACTTACAGTATATTTGTATTTTTGAGCTGAGACCACACCATATGCATTCTGCTGCTTAGACCATTATATGTATATATGGAATATATGAACTTTCTGTTGTTACCATACCTATAATAGGATACTTTGATGTATGACAAAGCATTACAGCCAATGGCCCGGATTCACGTCGGACTTATATCTAAAGATACGGTGTCGTAAGTACAAATGTGCGTCGTTGCATCTCTGCACCGATTCAGAAAGCTAGATACGTCGAAAAACATGGCGTCAGCCGCCCGACTTAACTTGCCTACGCCGGCTATCGTGGGCACATAGTTACGCTGGACGCATTCGGCGTACCCATGTTAAATATGTAAATGAGGGAAAAGTTATTCCTCATATAGGAGGCGCAACTCATGCTAAGGTATGGACCAGGAAACGAACGCCGTCTAAATTTACGCCGTTTATGCCGTACGGGAATAGGGCTGGGCGTAGGTTACATTAACTTTGTAGGCAGTGATTCGACGTATCCTAGGGAGTAGTTCCGACATGATTCTGAGCATGCGCACTGGGATGCATCCAAGGGACGGCGCATGCGCCGTTCATTAGAAACATCTGGCTGGCAGTTCGGCCATCATTTGCATGTTTCACGCCCACTCCCACATATGCAGGCTTATGCCGAGGAAACCCAGCGCAGTTTGGGAGGCAAGTGCTTTGTGAATACTGTGCTTTCCTCCCCGCGCTGCGTTGGTGTAGCGTATATTATATACGCTACACCGGCATAAAGATGTGCCGACGGCTGTGAATCAGGCCCATCATGTGTATGTTTTGAATACATGAATGTTCATCATTATCTTCACACTATCACATTTTTCTTCTATGAATATTGCTATAATAGATTCATATATGAATATGTACATGGCTGGCCTCAACAGCAGCCAAGTGAGACATTTGAACTTGTATATGTATACTCTTCCATAGATGATCCTGAGGCCCTGTTGGGCCATGGAAAGGTGCCACGCTTATAAAATCGAAAGTGGGACTTCGCACAGCTAATACATGTCATACAATATAATCAGATTGAGTACATAAATTTGTTGGATTGCCATCCATCTGCTTCTGAATGGCTACAGCATTGATACAATTTAGCAGATTAAACTATACAGCTTGTGTGTCTCTCCAATAGGACGGTAATTGTTGACAGGATTAAAACTGCATTTATCGAGTCTTGAATCATCATGAATATTTATAATATTTATAATATTACATTGCAGAAATTGCAAATAGTTGTGCTGGGTCTTGTACCTGCTGTGATTATACCATCTTTTCTGTAGAAGTAGCCTGCAGAAATCTATGCAATATATATGGACTGAATGTTATTCTATAGGATGATTTCCTAAGACCTATTTAAAAGCCATTGTACTAATTATACAGTTTAAATCTTGAATTAGGTATGATATTTTGGTTGGTTAGTTTCAGCAGACAAAGGTATTTCATTGTTTTTTTTATTGTTTATATGGTAGATCTCAGCACATGATATTTGTGCATTTTGTGACTGAATTAACTTTTTAATCATTTTTGAGGTTCTAACCCTCTTTATTTAAATGGCCTATTTTCTTTCTCATATTTAATCAATAATTTTACACGGGATCTGTTGTTTTGCAAAAGTAGGGTTATCAAGGCAGTCGGTAAACATTGCCAAGCAGTGGGTAGTGATGTTTGACAATGAATCTTACATCACTTAAAGCGGAGCTCCAGCCGCAATTTTTTTTTTTTTAAAGTCAGCAGCTACTAACAGTGTAGCTGCTGACTTTAAATAAGGACACTTACCTTGTCCTATTTGCCCTCGCTGATGGGCCCCCCGATGCCGGTCCCACGATCGCTCCGGGTCCCGTGCCGCCATTCACACTATGGGAAACAGGCAGTGAAGCCTTACGGCTTCACTGCCCATTTCCTACTGCGCCTGCGTGAGTCTCACGCTGGCTTGTGAATGGGCGTGCTGCTCTCTGAGAACACACACAGTTCCCAGAAAGCAGCGCGCCCCATTCACAATGAGAAGGACAAGAAGAAAAGGCACCGTGGAGTGGAAGAGGCAGATTACGGACTTCCGCATAGCAACAGGTATTTCGGGTGAGTACTTTTTTTTTTTTTCAGGTTTTTTTTATTTCATTTTTTTAAACAACATGGGAAAATGGTGTTTTCCTGGGTGGAGCTCCGCTTTAATGAGGTGATTAATGCTAAATTTGCATCATTGTTTTTTTTTTTATTGTTATGTAATTAAAGGACAGTCATGGTGTTGGTGTGTTTGCTTTTTTCACTTATTCTAATGGGGGCTTCCAGAATCCTTTAAGATCACCCCCTACAAATCTACACATCCCTTTGGGGGGATAGCAAGTTGGGAAGAAGTCCTTGTTTGTCAATATTAAAAAAATATGTCTTGCAAGTGGGGGAGGAAGCTTAACCTTTTACAATTAAAAAAATATATATATTAAAGGATATTTTCATGGTGTGGTTGTCTTTATTTACTGTTGACAATTTATTGGGAAATGATAATAATTGGTACTAATTTACCCTGTACTCATTCCTCTGATTGAATGTCAGATATCTGGGGGCCTTTTTATTATAAAGGGAGCCTCCAGATTCTGATAAGTCTCTCCCTACAAACCTCTACATCCATTTTGGGGGACATAATGTGGAGAAGAGGCCCTTTGAATCTAGCATGACAGCAAAGCCCCTTCAAGGCCTTTGAAGCACTTTCAAGACACCTTCCTAAAGTTGACAGGCCTCTGGCCTTTCCTGACCACTTAGGGTGCATTTCTAATTTGGAATCTGGTAAGAATTTTAAGGACTCATGCACAGAAAGAGGATGCACCACATGCAAGACCATTCCCTAACCTGCATAAATTCTCCCTAGGAATCTGCTGTGTACAGCCACCCATATAAAGCAATTGCAGGATTCAGCTACACACGAGTATAAGTTGCTACTTACATAATAATTACTTCATGGTTGCATCAAATTTAAATGTATTTATGATCAGGATTTGTATGTCGTTTTACAATGTGTTGGTACAGTGGAGCAGTGGAGCATCAGATTGCGAGTAACGCAGTTAACGTTTTTTTTTTTTTTATATCCTGACTCGGTTTGCGAGTGTTGTCTTGCAAAACAAGCAGGATTCAATTTATTTGCATTTTGGTAGTTTATTTTTCTGTTATTTTATGACCTGTTTTATTTATTTTATGTTGTATTTTGATTGTATGGATTGTATTTAAGTGTAGCTTTAATTGTTTTATTAGATGCCAGTGTCTGTTGTTGGGAAATTTGTCTTTGTTGATTGTGAGATGTGTTGCAATAATTTCCCTTTGGGATTAACAAAGTATTATGAATCTGAATTTGAATCTGAATCTGAATCCAGGGTTGTACATTCATGTGTGCATACATTTACACAAGAACTCTTTAAAGTTCATACCAGGCCAATACCTAGACATACAGTGTGGGTGACCAGGAAAGGGAGAGCGAGCATGCCCTCCCCCTTCCTGTATCCCTCGTGCCTTTCAACATTGGGAGGGTATTTTTTAAGGGAGCAGTAAAGCCTTTTCTCCCTTGCAAGTCACCATGTACTAGGGGACTTACTTGTGTACATAAATACACTCACTGACAGTGACAGAGTCCTTTAACCCATTCCAGAAGAAGATAAAACAGATCTTTACACCTGAACCCAGTTTTGCTACTTTGACATGTTAGTAAAACTGTACATATCATTGCAACTACTTATGCCTTGTACACATGACAAGTTTTCCTGGCAGTTAACCACTTTGTTTCGCTGTCACGTCCAAAGACGTGAACAGCGCAAACCTGAGGCGCCGGGTTGACGTCTTTGGACGTGACAGCCTTTCCCCGCTCCCTGCGCGTCCCCGTGAGCAAGCATCGGCGAAAAACTGTGTTGGCCGTGTCCCTTGGACACAGCCAATCACAGATCGTGCTGAATGGCCAATCGCAGAGGCCATTCAGCACTCGATCCCGCTATCCAATGAGAGATGATCTCAATTGTAAACAAATGAGATCATCTCTCATCGCCGGCTTTCTCTCCTCACACACAGCGTGTGAGGAGAGAAAGAGTGACCACGATTACAGTGAGTGTAAAAAAAAGAAGTTTAAAAACAGCGCCAGTGTCTCTGCCAGTGCCACCTGCCAGTGCAAACAGCCTGTGCCACCTGTCCCTGCCATCAGTGCCACCTGCCCCCAGTGCCATCTGCCCCTGCCCCCAGTGCCATCTGCCCCTGCCATCAGTGCCATCTGCCCCTGCCATCAGTGCCATCTGCCCCTGCCATCAGTGCCACCTGCCCCTGCCATCAGTGCCACTTGCCATCTGCCGTAAGTGCCATCTGCCATCAGTGCAATCTGCCGTAAGTGCCATCTGCCATCAGTGCAATCTACCATCAGTGCCACCTGCCAGTGCAATCTACCATCAGTGCCACCTGCCAGTGCCACCTGCCTGTGCCATCTGCCTGTGCCACCTGCCATCAGTGCTATCTGCCCGTGCCACCTGCCCATGCCACCTGCCCGTGCCATCTGCCATCAGTGCCATCTGTCATCAGTGCCATCTGCCCGTGCCATCTGCCCGTGCCATCTGCCCGTGCCATCGGTGCCATCTGCCATCCGTGCCATCTGTCATCAGTGCCAGCTGCCATTAGTGCTACCTGCAATTAGTGTAATTTGCCATCAGTGTCACCTGCCAGTGCAATCTCCCATCAGTGCCACCTGCCAGTGCAATCTACCTTCAGTGCCACCTGCCTGTGCCATCTGCCTGTGCCACCTGCCATCAGTGCTATCTGCCTGTGCCACCTGCCCGTGCCATCTGCCATCAGTGCATCTGTCATCAGTGCCATCTGTCATCAGTGCCATCTGCCCGTGCCAGCTGCCATTAGTGCTACCTGCCATTAGTGCTACCTGCCATCTGCCATCAGTCCGTGCCATTTGCCGTCAGTGCCACCTGTCAGTGTCATCAGTGCCAACAATGGCTAAAAGATCCTTTTCGCTCGAGGAGGCATATGAAATTATGGCGGCTGACGAGAGCAACGGGGAGCTCTGCGATTCAGATTCCACTGAAAATTCGGACAATGAATCTGACATCACCTATGAGCCGATAGTCAGCAGTGGAGAAGAGACATCCGAGGAGGAGGAGGAGGAAGAAGAAGAGGAGGAAGAGGAAGAAGAAGAAGAAGAAGAGGAGGAGGGTCCACCCGCCAGAAGAAGGCGTATTGCTAAGGAGGCAGTGCCATCCACCAGCACCGCTGTGCCATCCACGAGTACCGCAATACCTCAGCAAGCAAGGTCACGTACCAGTGGGGTGTCACCTCAGTCCCGAAGGGTTAGGTCCCATGCCAGCCTTCCCTATTCCCTTCAGAACCCCCTGTGGCTTCCTCCTAATTCAGGAGAAGCCAACATTCCCCCTTTCACTGCCCAGCCAGGAGTCCAGGTGGACACAGAAAATTTTGCCCCGATTAATTTTTTTAATTTAATTTTCACCGACAACATGCTTGCCTCAATTGTTACCCAGTGCAATCTTTATGCAGAACAATTTATTTCCAGTAACCCCACATCCTATTATGCCCGTCCCTTCGAGTGGAGAGCCCTAACAGTGGAAGAGTTTAAAAAATTTTTGGGCCTCATATTCTGTATGGGACTAAACCACAAAAACCAGCTACGTGCCTATTGGTCAAACCGCCCCATCTACCACATGCCCATCTTTTCCTCAAAAATGCCCAGGTCCAGATATCAATTGATAATGAGATTCCTACACTACAACGATAATACCCAGTGCCCTCCCCGAAATGACCCAAGTTTTGATAAACTTTATAAAATTCGGCCACTACTTAATTATTTTTCTGAAATTTTCCCCCAGTTGTTTACCCCGGACCAACATATATGTGTAGACGAATCCTTAGTAAAATTTTCTGGCAGGCTGGGCATAAAACAATTCATTCCCAGTTAAAGGGCCCGCTATGGGGTGAAGCTCTATAAATTGTGTGACCGAGCCACGGGGTATACGTATGCCTTCAACGTATACGAAGGAAAGGACAGCCAGCTACACCCCCCTAATTGTCCAGACTACGTAGGAACCAGCGGGAAAATTGTTTGGCAACTCCTGAACCCACTCCTGGAGAAAGGATACCACTTGTATGTGGACAATTTCTACACAAGTTTGCCCCTGTTCCGAAACCTTTACCAAAAAAATACCCCAGCATGCGGCACCGTGCGATCGAACCGGAAGGGCTTTCCTCAAAGTCTTGTCACCAAAAAATTAGAAAAAGGGGAGACGGCGAGTTTACGTACAGAGGAAGTTCTGGCTGTGAAATGGAGGGACAAAAGGGATGTGTTTGTGCTTTCTACCATCCACAACAACACATTCGTTGAGACCAGAACGAGGAATGGGCTAATCCAGAAACCAAAATGTATTCATGACTACAATAAGTTCATGGGGGGTGTCGATTTGAACGACCAGATGCTGGAACCCTACCTTTCCACAAGAAGATCATACCAGTGGTATAAAAAAGTTTCAATTTATTTGTTTAATTTGGCCGCGTACAATACCTACGTAATATATCGGAAATCCACTCCAAGACCCAAACCCTACCTTTTCTACCTGGAGGAAATCACCACTGCCCTTTTATACCCCAGCAACCCACCAGCATACATTCGATCCGATGTGGTTAGCCGACTCAACGAGCGCCACTTTCCAGATAAACTCCCTCCCAGACCATCAGGCCACAAATGCCAAAAAAGATGCAAGGTGTGCTCCAAAGCAGGAGTGAGAAGCGACACCATTTATTTTTGTCCTAAATGCCCTTCCCAACCAGCCCTCTGCGTAGTTGGTTGTTTCGCCCGTTACCATACCTCACTAAATTATTAGTCACTTTCTGCCATTTACCTTCACACCCCTTATACCTCTGCTTATGACCCCGGCTTGTTATTTGACCACGATTCTGCCTACCGATTCTGTTTATACCTCTGCCTGATCTGGAACTGACCCTGGACTGTTATTTGACCATGCTTATGCCTACCGATTCTGTTTATACCTCTGCCTGATCTGGAACTGACCCTGGACTGTTATTTGACCACGATTATGCCTACCGATTCTGTTTATTACCTCTGCCTGATCTGGAACTGACCCTGGACTGTTTGACCATTCTTTTTGCCTGCCTCTTGGACTGATCTTTTACCCTGCCAGTGGTCTAGTGGGATTCATAGCACAGGGGTCTCACATATGTGAGGGGCTCCAGAATTTGTTTTTCTGGATGAAGAAAACAATTTTTTGTTTTCTCATTCTAGATTAGGGTCTGGTTGCCCGGAGGCTTCAAAGAGATTTGGGTGGGAGAAGCCTCCACCCCTGTCCCCATTCTGTCCTGAACGAGGCCCTACTTCTGCCTGTAGGACCTATGCCATCATGGGACAGTATCCCTGCCTGGACAATTGTGTATGCCGTTGCTGACCAAGTCCCTGCCTGCTGCCTGGACCAGTGCTATCCTGCTGTGTAGAACTGCGCTACTATTACCACAGGTAATCTTTTGTTTACGCTTTGCTCAGCATAATGTATTTTGGGGTGTAATTCTTGGTATGTGCATGCTATGTGTCTCTGGAACACCGGACCGTGTTCCTTGCATGTTTGATCTCTGTATGTGGTCAGGCTGTGTAGAAGTCTAACACATGGGGTATCGTTTTACTCAGGAGGAGTAGCAGAATGTATTTTGGGGTGTAATTTTTGCTATCTAAATGCTATGTGTTGGAAATATCTTAGAAACGCACAACTTTGTGTAAAAAAAATGCGTTTTCATTTTTTTTCCACGTGTTCCAAAAACTTCTGGAAAACAATGAACCGTTCAAAAGACTCATTATGCCTCCTAGATTATACGTTGGGGTGTTAGCTTTCCAAAATGGGGTCATTTTGTGGGTAATTTCATTGTCCTGGTGTTCCAGGGCCTTCAAAAGTGTAATAGGTAGTCAACTAGTTAGATGTGCAATTTATGCTCCTAAAACCCCGGATGGCGCTTCCTGCATGTTGGGCCTCCGTATGTGGCCAGGCAGTGAAAAAGTCTGACACATGGGGTATTGTTTTACTCAGGAGGAGTAGCAGAATGTATTTTGGGGTGTCATTTTTGCTATCTAAATGCTATGTGTTGGAAATATCTTAGAAACGGACAACTTTGTGTAAAAAAAATGCGTTTTCATTTTTTTTCCACGTGTTCCAAAAACTTCTGGAAAACAATGAATCGTTCAAAAGACTCATTATGCCTCATAGATTATACGTTGGGGTGTTAGCTTTCCAAAATGGGGTCATTTTGTGGGTAATTCCATTGTCCTGGTGTTCCAGGGCCTTCAAAAGTGTAATAGGTAGTCAACTAGTTAGATGTGCAATTTATGCTCCTAAAACCCCAGATGGCGCTTCCTGCATGTTGGGCCTCCGTATGTGGCCAGGCAGTGAAAAAGTCTCACACATGGGGTATCGTTTTACTCAGGAGGAGTAGCAGAATGTATTTTGGGGTGTCATTTTTGCTATCTAAATGCTATGTGTTGGAAATATCTTAGAAACGGACAACTTTGTGTAAAAAAAATGCGTTTTCATTTTTTTTCCACGTGTTCCAAAAACTTCTGGAAAACAATGAACCGTTCAAAAGACTCATTATGCCTCATAGATTATACGTTGGGGTGTTAGCTTTCCAAAATGGGGTCATTTTGTGGGTAATTCCATTGTCCTGGTGTTCCAGGACCTTCAAAAGTGTAATAGGTAGTCAACTAGTTAGATGTGCAATTTATGCTCCTAAAACCCCAGATGGCGCTTCCTGCATGTTGGGCCTCCGTATGTGGCCAGGCAGTGAAAAAGTCTGACACATGGGGTATCGTTTTACTCAGGAGGAGTAGCAGAATGTATTTTGGGGTGTCATTTTTGCTATCTAAATGCTATGTGTTGGAAATATCTTAGAAACGGACAACTTTGTGTAAAAAAAATGCGTTTTCATTTTTTTTCCACGTGTTCCAAAAACTTCTGGAAAACAATGAACCGTTCAAACGACTCATTATGCCTCATAGATTATACATTGGGGTGTTAGCTTTCCAAAATGGGGTCATTTTGTGGGTAATTCCATTGTCCTGGTGTTCCAGGACCTTCAAAAGTGTAATAGGTAGTCAACTAGTTAGATGTGCAATTTATGCTCCTAAAACCCCAGATGGCGCTTCCTGCATGTTGGGCCTCCGTATGTGGCCAGGCAGTGAAAAAGTCTCACATATGGGGTATCGTTTTACTCAGGAGGAGTAGCAGAATGTATTTTGGGGTGTCATTTGTGGTATGCACATGCCATGTGAGAGAAATAAGCTATTACAATGACAATTTTGAGAACATTTTTAAATAAAAAATAAAAATCTTAATTTTGCAAAGTATTGTGGGAAAAAATTACAACTTCAAATACCTCACCATGCCTCTTAATAAATACCTTGGAATGTTTACTTTCCAAAATGGGGTTATTTGGGGGGAATTTGTACTTTCCTGGCTTGTTGGGGTCTCAAGAAATGAGATAGGTCTTCAGTACATCGGGTGTAATCAGATGTGATAATTTTTTATGATTTGCACTATAGCTTGTAGACTCTAAAATTTTCACACAGACCAAATAATTTCGAAAAATGTTGGGTTATTTTTATCAAAGACATGTAGCAGTATAAATTGTGGCCAAAATTTATGAAGAAAAATTAATAATTTGCAAAATTTTATCACAGAAACTAAGAAAAAATCTTTTTTTTTCAACATTTTCGGTCTTTTTTTATTAATAGCGCAAAAAATAAAAAACCCAGAGATGATCAAATACCACCAAAAGAAAGCTCTATTTGTGGGAAGAAAATGACAAAAAAATAATTTAGGTGCAGTGTTGCATGACTGAGTAATTATTATTCAAAGTGTGAGAGTGCTGAAAGCTGAAAATTGCTCTGGGCAGGAAGGGTGTTTAAGTGCCCAGTAAGCAAGTGGTTAAACTGCCATTAGAGCTTTTGGATAGTAATCCCGGCCGTGCGTATGCTCCCGACCAAAGCTCTCATGGCAGTTTTCCTGTCGGGAAACCTGGCCGTGTGTAGGGGGAAAAAGTACCAAGCAGGTTCTCGGTTTTCCAGATGGACTTTTTACCGCCAGGAAAACCGATCATGTGTACATGTGTAGTCAATAACAAAAGGTCTGAGCTCTGCAAAACACATTATGCTTCCCATAGCAGCTGGGTGTCCACACACTTAAAGGGCCATTATTTATTTATTTTCAGTGACTGCAGGACATTATGCTTCCCATGTCCGGCATCCCGCACATACTTAAAGGGCCATTTATTTTTATTTAGATTTGGGGAAGGGGAAGTGCCCCTGCACCCTCTATGGGCGTGCCACTGCTGCTCACTATTATGTGCTTTTTTAAACTGTGCAAAATATGATTACAAAAAAATTCCTCCTCTAACCACTGTTCCAGCAAGGGCTCTGCATCTTCATACACACTCAGGCGAGGAGAGAAAATCAAAGGATATATAGTACATACACACACAACACAAGGCCGTGTTCACACTATAAGACTTTTTTTGGAGCTGCAGTTCCTCTGAGCTGCACAAGGCAGTGATCAACTTGTGCTGTGTGTGTATGTACTGTATATCCTTCAGATTTCTCTCCTCGTCTGAGTGTGTATGAGTGTGTATGAAGAGTCGGAGCCACTGCTGGAATAGTCGTCGAAGTCTAGGAGGGAGACTGACAAAAATTGCAGCAGACTTGCAGGAGTGAGTTAGGGGGATCCAGTTCCTTTGCCATCAGAACCATCACATGGAGAATATTTTGGATTTAAAGGGCCATACTATAAAATTATGGATAAAGTGTCAGGATAACAAGTGGAACAGAGGAGAAGGAGGAGTAGTATAAATGAGTCCTACCTTGCATGCCCCAGCTTAGGGGAAAGCATGAATTGACCTAGTAAGAGAGGTCAATAGGAGAGATGACTGCATATCTTGGATGGTGGTCGGATTCACCAAAGCACTAGCAGTTTTATTGTGGAATGTATTTTCATTGGAGTCACTGAAGCACCAGCACTTTATTGTGGGACATATTTGTCATGGATTTACTGAATTACAATTATTGATTTAAAGGACATTTTTTTGTGGAGCTGGTATTTTTTGTTTACTAATTTATTCATGTTGTAATAACACAATACTGTGTAGAGTTTACATGATATCAAGTTATATATTTTATCAATGTTTGAAGACTTTTAGGAATTTTCTGGCAAACATTTTTTGCACTGTATTAAATAGCACATAATAGTGAGGGTATAGGCGCAACAACACATATCATTTTGTTATTGATTCACATAGTGGGAACACAATCTAGTTGTATGCGGCCACCCAATATAGGATCGCCAAAACACAAGGTTTCTGCTGAGGTAGCGTGGGCTAACACACTCAAACATTTTTAGTGCATGCAGGTAAAATATAACTAGAAGTGACTTTCACTGAAAAGAAAACCACATGTACACACATGCGGAGAAGGCACCAACTATTAGGGATGTAAGGTCTGTAGTAAATATGAGGTGGTGGTAAAGCGGATTGCCAGTAAGTATTAATACTAAAAACACATAGGATCTTTGATGAAACATAAAATGTGGATGGTTTTAGGAATTTAACAGTATCCATCCAAAAAATTCACAAGCATCCGCTTAAACCACTGATTACACAGAGTTAACATACCTTGGTACATGAGAAAGTGTGTTCTGAAGGGGATATGTAGCCAGCTCCCTGGAGGTAGAGTCTTGTTGTTAGCCATGTGGCCTGCTTAAATATGTTTGTGCATTCCATAATAATCCAGGAGGGCCTATGTCCACCAATTAATATTAATATATTATGATACAGTTGTGGCAATTATTGTCAGCTTGTTTGATGGTTCATCAAGCCTCAACCAGGTTGGGTTGTGATCAAACTCGTATGAGAAGAAAGCACAATTATTGTGTAGCACTTCAGAGCAAGAGGCAGAGACTTTACATGTAATGATCAAATTAGGCTGCCTCTAAATGCATACATAATTACAAATTATACATAGAACACATCTTGATGAGATTAAAATTCATATCTTTTACCTGCATACTCTGTGTTTAATAAAAAGCACTCTGATATCACATTTCACTTTGCACAATGGCAGTGCGACTTTTAGTTATGCCTCTGTTTTTGTGTATTAGAAAATATCGATTTTTTCACTTCAGAAACTTCATAATTCAATGCTTCTCTTGTCTTCTAGAATGAGATGGCATCATTTATCAAAAGCAGAAGAATTTGTGACCTATCATAATACAGATGTAATTTATCTAGCAAAGATTAAAAATTAAAAGAAGAATCTGGTTTCTATATCAATAAAGATATTTTTCCTTTTATTAACTGTAATGTTACATTTAATGGTAATGACTTCACTAGAAGCAAAACAGATAAGATCTATAACAAAATGGAATAGATATTAATGATGTATCTCTCTCCATTCCAACCTTTCTAAGTCCCTTCTGCAGCTGGTAACAGAGATTATGTGAACATGTGATCGCTTATGAAAAAAAATAAAATAATATTATATATATATATATTTATATATATATATATATATATATATATAAAACTCTCCAGCCCCTCTCTGTTGAGACCTAGTAGAGGCCCATATTACCGTAAATCCCAAGCCAGGTAAAAATCCATCCTTGGTCACTAATTATTATTATAGACCAATGTTGTTATTGGACGTGGACATATAAATATTTGTGAAAATCCTTGTCAATCATCTACTTCCTCTACTCTCTAAACTAATATCTCTTAATCAAGCAGGATTCATACCAGGACAGGAAGCAAGAGATAACACCGTAAAATCTAGAAACAGAAAAAAGAGAGAGTTTGGTCAGCGGGACTTTAAATGACGCCTCAAATTTGGGATGGAGGTAATTTACCTATGGTGCCTTGGACCACATCATTTTTTCTCGCTAAAATCTAGAAACATACATCATTGGCTCTCTCCCTCTCACCAAACAGGTTTCTTCCTAAAATTGGATGTGGAGAAGGCATTTGATATAGTGGCCTAGGTAGGGCAGGACTTAGGGTGGTGGGGGCCCCTGGGCATGAGTCACTTTCGGGCCCTACCTTCTATACATTACTTTAAATAGAACAAAACAATATATATACAGAAGCTATGTGTTCTCCCACTTCAAAGGGGTATGTCTAGGGAAGCAAAACAGCATAAAATTAATGTGTGTATAGGGATAAATAACCCAATATCACCACAAAGAGCCTGGCAAGAAAAAAACTTCAGCTGTACCTGTCAGATGGAGAGAGATCATATAATTCTGTCGTACGAGCAGTCACATCTGTCCCTCGGTAGTCGCCGCAGCTATAAATAGTGTCAGATGCCCGCACATGCGCAGAAGAATGATGGGGCGTAATGACGTCAGTGTGAGCGCGTCGCATAATGATGATGCGTAGTCATCAATAGTAAACATAGCGTTGTCCCGAAAGACATGAGGTATACTGCGCATGGGCACAAAAAAGCACTGACACAAGTCAGGGTGCAATGTATTCAAAGCAGCAATTGGAGCCAAAGTAGGATGCCACATCCAGCAAAGGACAGACACCAGGCATAATATTGCAAACATAGGGAGGGCCCCATGGGCTTGAGCCCAGTCAAGCCCAATGGTCAGTCCGCCCCGGGCCCTGGACTACAGGATGGAAACACTTGGAGCCTCAGAGATCACATGCTACATTTCATTTTAGCATTATATTCATCGCCCACAGTGAAAGTTTGTGTCAACGGCCACCTATCGAACAGCTTCTCCATATCGGGTGGAACCTATCAAGGTTTCCCCCTTTACCCTCTAATCTTTGTCTTAACCCTATAGCCACTGCTCCATTGACTATGAATTAATCCTGACATAAATGGAATAACTATTTTTATTTAAAAGCTTGCTGCCTTCGCGGATGACATCCTTATGTTTCTTACGCACTCACATACCACTATCCACAACTTGCTTAAAAATGTACCTTTGTTTAACTAATCTACAGATACATTTTTCAAAATCCAATGCTCTAAATATATCATTAACACAGAATTCTCTATCGCAATTTTAAGCTAATTTTCCTTTTAGTTGGAAACATGACACCTTGGAGTACAACTCCTCGCAAAGTTATCCGATTTCTATGCTAAGAACTATCTCCCAATCATTAAAAATATCCAAAATTATCTGCAGACATGGTCCTCCTCAGTCTTGTTCTTCTGGTTTGGGAGAGTGGCCATCATCAAAATAAATATCTTACCCAGGATATTGTATGTCATGCAAACCATTCCAATCAAACCTTTTTTCTTGCACAACTTTTTATGGGGAAAAAAAACTCCCTAGATTAGGATATGGTAGGCTAACGATTCTCAAGACAAAAGGGGGAATAGGCCTTTTTGATATTGCAAGATATCACTGGCCCTGTCATCTGTGAAGAGTGGTATATTGGAATATTTACTCCCAAATAGTGTTGAGCAGAATATGCCATATTCGATTTCGCGATATATCTCGAATATATAGTCGAATATTCGAGAAATATTCGCTAAATACGAATATTCGTGATATTTTTTGGAAATTAAATTATTGCGAATTTTCGCTATTGCGATTTTTCGCTATTGCGAATATTCGAGAAATGTGGAATGGAGCACTCTGATTGGCTCAGAATATTCGTGATATTTTATAATACAAAATAATTGCGAATATTCGAGAAATGCGGAATGGAGCACTCTGATTGGCTCAGAATATTCGTGATATATTACAATACACAATAATTGCGAATATTCGGCAAATGCGGAAGGAGCACTCTGATTGGCTCAGAATATTCGTGATATATTACAATATAAAATAATTGCGAATATTCGAGAAATGCGGAAGGAGCACTCTGATTGGCTCAGAATATTCGTGATATATTACAATACACAATAATTGCGAATATTCGGCAAATGCGGAAGGAGCACTCTGATTGGCTCAGAATATTCGTGATATATTACAATATAAAATAATTGCGAATATTCGAGAAATGCGGAAGGAGCACTCTGATTGGCTCAGAATATTCGTGATATATTACAATACACAATAATTGCGAATATTCGGCAAATGCGGAAGGAGCACTCTGATTGGCTCAGAATATTCGTGATATATTACAATACACAATAATTGCGAATATTCGGCAAATGCGGAAGGAGCACTCTGATTGGCTCAGAATATTCGTGATATATTACAATACACAATAATTGCGAATATTCGAGAAATGCGGAAGGAGCACTCTGATTGGCTCAGAATATTCGTGATATATTACAATATAAAATAATCGCGCGATATCGCTATTACCGAATAATCGCATTGCGATTTTTCGGCAATATAAAATGAGCGCTGCAGCTACTCGGCCCAAGGTCTCTAATCATACCAGCAATGCTTTTAGACGTCGATGGGGATCTCTAGGATGTGATCTGTTCTAAAAAAAAAATTGAAAAAATTCGAATATTCGAAATAGCGAATATTCGCCGCGATATTCGTGTTATTCGCGAATACTCGAATATGCAATATTCGTAGCGAATATTCGCAATGCGAATATTCGTGAGCAACAATACTCCCAAATAAAGACATGGGTCCAACTTGAACATGCAGTCACACCATTAATACCATTGCATCAACTTCACTGGATTCCGTCACATCATGTCCCGTCAGTTTTCAAGGCTCATCATTTAATATGTAATCAGTAATCCTGGTTCAGGTTACTTACCTTGTCACCAGGATCCTGCAATGTCTGCCCCGCTGTGTCTGCAGGCTGTGTCATCCGCCCGATGCCCTGTGTGCCGGACTCCGTTCCCTGAGAGACACATGGGGTCGGGGTCCGTGACCAATTCAAAAAGTACACAAAACATAACACATACAGTACACTGTACAGTACACTGTATTCTATCGAATGTGAGCATTTGCCCACTCAACTCAGTTACGCCGTTGATGTTATCATGGGGGATTGCTTGACCATTATGACAGGCAAAACTCTAAGGCCGCATACACACGAGGAGACATGTCCGCTGAAACTGGTTTCAGAGGACATGTTCGATCGTGTGTACAGGCTAGCGGACAGGTTTCCAGCGGACAAAAGTTTCCAAACATGCTTAGAAACTTGTCCGCTGGAAACCTGTCTGTCAGACATGTCCGATGGTTAGTACACCCAACCATCGGACCGAAATCCTGCGAATGCGTCAAATTGATTCGACGAATGCGTGGAAGCATTGAGCTTCCTTTTGCCAGCACGTCGGTGTCTTCTACGTCACCGCGTTCTGGTCCGCGGGCATTTTGGTCTGATGGTGTGTACACACATTAGACCAAAAGATCCCTTCAGAGATGTCCGCTGGAAACGGTCCGTCGGACATGTTTCCTCAGACATGTCTCCTCGTGTGTACGCAGCCTAACACTTGCTGCTGTTAAGCCCATGATCTCACCCATTCATATGGGCCCATCACTATGATGGGCATCCTCACTGGCCAAAAGACACGTGCAGGAGGTAATTTTGCCTGTTAGAACAGCCTAACTTGACCATGACAGGATGGTTTGAGAAGCTGCTGCTGGTATGTGAAGTTATCTCTATTTAACAGAGTTTTTTAAAGATAACCATAGTTGAATCTAGGGAAGATGTCATGTCTTGGGATGTTACAGTCAAGTGGCAGGTTATAAAATAAGTGGACTGGTTAAAAATCTGTTTACACCCTGATAAGTTGGTTCTAGCTTCCCGCCTCTAGCCTCTTGTGGCTTCTCTCCCCATTGACAAAACATGCCATGGAGTTTACATGTAGACATAATAGCCATGTCTAAAGGGTCATGCCCGTGCCTGTGTATATATTGATCGGCATGTGACATAGAATAAACACATAGACATACTAGGCATGTCTGAACAGTGGAGCATCATGACCTTGCCAGCGTAAATATTGGAAATTGGGACACTCAATGTTCTAAATTCCAGGTATCTCTAATATTTCATCTTGCAGATTCAGTTCTTGCCCCCTCCCAAACCCAAACGTTTTGTTTTACCCAGGGAAAGAGGAATATGCAACAATACAAACCTTATTCCTTGCTCACCTTGAGTCTACACTTACTGATATTCAAGTATGTGGGAGGGTCCTTGGCATTCCCACATACAATGCAGGACTACTGACCCTGCATTGTATGTGATGATCTCAGAGAGTTGTGACCAGTTTGGCAGGAGTACCTGTGAAGAATCAGAAAGGAGGAAGCTTGCAAGAGTGATGAATAAGGTAAATAGTTCACCTTTTCCCCCTGGATAAAACAAGTGTTTAATCCTTGCAGTACAACAGTGAGGAAGTGAAAGGTTAAATTTTAGAGATACCTGGAGTATAGCTCGAAAGTGGTTCTAAAGCCGAAATATTTTTTTACCTTAAAGCAGAGGTTCACCCTGAAAAACAGCTATATACCATTAAATTTTTATATTTTTTTGCTGTACTTACCCTCTTATAGTTGTTTCATCCGGCTCCAAGTTCTGACTCCCGCGGGGAATAGGCATTCCTAAAACGAGACATAGATGATTGACGTGCGGGTAAAGCACGTCACGCCTTCCGAAAATATCCAAGCTCGGACTCGACACTTTATGGCGCTATACGGCGCCTGCGCCTGCCGTGTAGAGCTGACTGCGCAGTCCGAGCTCAGATATTTTCAGAAGGCGTGATGCGCTTTACCCGCATGTCAATCATCGATGCCTCGTCTTAGGAACGCCTACTCCCCAGGGGAGCGAGAACCCGGAAGCCGGGTGAAAACAACGATAAGACGGTAAGTACAGCAGAAAAAAAAATCCAGCATACTGTCGATGTCAGCAGTATGCTGGATGTAATGGTATATAGATGTTTAGGGTGAACCCCCACTTTAATGTATTCCTTGCATTAAGGCAAGAAATGTTTAGGCATCAGCATCCCCCACTTTTAATTACCTGAGCCCTCATTTGATCCAGCACTGTTCCATTCTGTAGCTCTTCTTTCCCCAGGGGCCGAGTCCCGCTGTCTGAGGCAATGGACGCAGCAGCAGGGCTCAGGAGTGAGCATGCATGAATGGCTTCCCATGGGGTGACTGGACAGAGAGGGGGGCCAGGAGCGCCGGCAGGGGACCCGAGAAAAGGAGGTTTACAGCGGCTCTGTGCAATTCCATTGCACAGAACAAGAAAGTATAGACATGTTCCTTATTTAAAAAAAAAATTACCTTTACAATCACTTTAATATTTCCAATTTACTGAAAATGTTATTGAACACCTTTTTATCAACAAATGTATTTAATGCTGATAGATTTACAATTTTCCCAGCAGCTAGGAAAACAGTATGAAGAATTATTTTGGGGGGGCGTGGCCGGGACTCCATGAGAGAGGCAGCGTGAGTTCCTAGCTCCTGCTTCTCACAGCCATCCTACAGGCATCCTTCACCCGTTTTGACCCCAAAAGGCACGATCTGATCCTTAGGACAGCGGGCACCCGATCCAGGCATGATGGCTAATAAATACGGGCCCCCGGCGCCCCAATCCGCGGCGGAGCAGCGGACCCAGTCACAAAAGCAAGATGGCGCCGATCCTTCAGCAGCACACGCGGCCACGCAGCAGCCTGCTCCATCTGCAGCCCAGGACTCCTACAAGGGGGTGAGTGGATCTGTCCCTGCCCTATTCCGCACCCAGGCTGAAACATCCAGCTCCTCTGATTCCCTGGGGTACTCGGAGGACCTTACAGCCCCTAGCCCCCCCTCGGCTGCTGAACCCACACTAGCAGAGATCCTGGTGGCCATTAAAGATGTTAAAACATCCCTTACTGTGCAAATGGAAACTATCCATGTGGACTTTTCCCTCTTGAAACAAGATGTCCAAAATTTAAGGGATAGGACCGGGGAAGTAGAGGTCCGGGTCAGTTCGCTGGAAGATGTAGTGCATCCCCTGTCTGCCACTATGCGCACGGCCACGGATGAGTTGGGGGCCCTAAGGGCCAAGCTGGACGATTTGGAGAACCTTTCCAGAAGGAACAACCTTCGTTTTGTGGGGTTCCCCGAAAAATCTGAGGGGTCCCGTCCAGAAAGGTTCCTACACCAATGGCTGCGTGACGTTTTCGGATTGGAGGAATTCTCCAGAACATTTGAAATAGAGAGAGCACACCGCACCCCACCACGTGCTCCGCAGCCTGGGGCCCCCCCAACATCCCTTATTGCCAAATTTCTAAACTTCAGGGACAAGGTGGCTATTTTACGCCTGGCAAGAGAAAGAGGCCCTCTCAAGTTTAATGGTTACAACATCTCCATCTATCCTGACTTCTCAGCTGAAGTGCAACGTCAGCGTGTATCCTTTGCTGCAGTGAAAGACCGTCTTCGCAACGAAGGTCTCCCCTATGCGATGTTGTTCCCGGCAAAATTGAGAATCATTCATGAAGGAAAGGCTCATTTTTGTTCCTGTCCTAAAGACGCTATGGCCTGGCTGGATGCAAGATTTGGTATACGTCCCCGACATCGTCCCACTTAATCCAGCGACCGACGGCTTGGAAGTTCCTATTTACTTCTCCCCACTCCCCCCCCCCTCTCTTTTTATTTTTTCTTCCCTCTCTCCCCTTCTTTTTCCAGAAGCGATCCCCTGGGAGATGGGCTCTGGAGACCTGGGACCTGGCTGCTTGATTGATCCGAAGGGGGAGGATGCCATTTGCACTTCCCCTATGTCAGAGGTCTGTTACACAGGAGAAACCTGAACCGCTGCTTGATAGTTGATTCTGCTGTGATCCTGGTCGGTAATGCTGGCTGCATTACATGTAAGGTACTGTTACTATACTGCCACAAGTACTGTTTACTGTATTCCCTTTAGGAAACGTACTCTTTTTTTTGGATCCTACCTCAGGGACGATTATAATGCATCTGTGAGCTTATATGGAACTGCCACTCTCCCCATTACCAATAGGTGGCGTGGCCACAGGACTTTCACCTCCCTTCTAGGATGTTTGCTGAAGGGAGTGGGACACTGTTTTGGGATCCAATGCTCGCTATGTTGGGGTTGGCAGAGCTGGGTGGGGGGTGGGTAGGGATAGAGATTTGGGAGGCTTTCCCACAGGACTGTCCGGCAGGGAATGTCCGCCCAGAGTGGAAGTTGGAGGATAGGTTTGCTCCTGTTTGTTACTATTGTCATTTTTTACTGTTCTTATGCTGCATATGTTAACCATCTTGCAAGTGTTGCATTTTGTTGGGGGCTGCATTGACTGCTTACTATTGCTATACTCATATGCTACTTGCACATGCTCATGGCTGACACAGTTAAAATTATTTCTTGGAATATTAGAGGGCTGAATTCACCTCACAAACGGTCCCTGATGTTTTCCTATCTGAAAAAGTATAGGCCTCATATTATCTGTCTTCAGGAGACGCACCTTATGGGCCCTGCGCTTAAATGCCTTAAGCGCCCCTGGCTAGCCTCTCTGTACCATGCCACTTACTCCAATTACTCAAGAGGGGTCTCGGTCTTGATAGCTAAGACTCTGGGGGCCGAGACTCTGAGTGTACAAACAGATCCAGCGTGTCGTTTTGTTATACTTACTCTTCGCATAGCTTTTTCAATCTTTACGTTGGTGAATGTATATATCCCTCCACCGTTTTCACCAGAGGTCCTTTCTAAATTGTCCCTAATGCTTTTGCCTAGGTCTCCTGGACCCCTACTTTTTGTAGGTGACTTTAATACTGTGCTTGACCCATCTGTGGACCGCCTGCGGGGTGGGGGCAGACCATACCCCTCATTTGTTGATTGGACTCAGGTTTACTCTCTCACGGAACTGTGGCGGTGGAAACACCCAGATGACAGGCAATTTTCCTGTCATTCGGACTCATTCCACACTATGTCACACATAGATATGGCATTTGCTCCATCAGATGTACTATCTTTGGTGCATTCGGCCACATACCTACCCAGAGGTATATCAGACCATGCACCCCTGATGGTCGGTCTCCTCCTCTTGCCAAAATCAGGCCCTAGGGTCTGGAGGTTGAATCCCTATTGGCTCGAGGACGAGCTGGTACAGGCTGAGTGCCAAAAGAATATGGTTGACTATTGGACCTTCAATCAGGACTCAACCGGTATCAGCAATGCCTGGGAGGCCTCCAAGGCAGTGCTGAGGGGGTCCTTTATGTCAATTACGGGTATATTGCGTAAGAACAATCAAATACACACTGAAGAACTTGAGCAAGGTATGGTGTTATTTGAGGCTGAATACTCTAAATGTCCCAATGCCGATACACTGGCCTCATGGCTAAATAATCGCAGGAAGTACGAACTTAGGCTGTTAGACCTGACTAAGAAACGCATGCTCTATGTTACACAAAAGACATTTGAACATGGTAACAAGGCGGGTCGCCTGCTCGCGTATATTACAAGAGTAGAGAGTACCCCTATCTCTATTCCTAGGATATTGACTGTAGCAAACCATATAAGTGATGTCCCTCAGGAAATAACAGAGGCCTTTCTTTCCTTTTACGGTGACCTTTACACCTCCAGGGCTGACTACTCGGACGTGCAGCTTGATGACTACTTGACTCAGGTACCTCTTCCAACACTGACAGACAGGGTGCGGGAGGAACTGGATGAGCCGCTGTCTGTGGAGGAACTGTTACTCGCAATCTCACAGATGCCGGCTCATAAATCGCCAGGATTAGACGGGTTTCCAATGGAATGGTATAGGCAGTTCCAAAATCTACTTGCCCCTCTATTACTTAAAACTTATAATGCAGCTTTGAAGGAGGGGGTGCTACCCCCCTCGATGAGGGAAGCATTGATTGTTCTACTCCTTAAGCCCAGAAAAGACCCCTTGAAATGTGACTCCTACCGCCCTATATCCCTTATAAACGTGGATGCAAAGATTCTGGCTAAGGCCCTGGCGAATCGCCTGAACAAAGTAGTTGCTCGCTTAGTGGGGTGTGATCAGGGTGGCTTTATCCCGGGCAGGTCAACTAGAATGAATATACGTAGACTGTTTCATAACTTGTCCTATGTACATGATTGCCTCCCGACACGGGTTGTGGTGTCCCTGGACACTTGCAAGGCCTTTGACAGTGTGGAATGGCCATACCTGTTCCGGGTCTTGCAAATGTATGGTTTTGGCCCTCGTATGGTTGCCTGGATTAGACTCCTCTATACCATGCCGCTTGCTCGTATTCGTATCAACTCGCAAATTACAGAGACCTTCCGAATTACTAGGGGAACCAGACAGGGGTGTCCGTTGTCACCCCTGCTTTTCGCCCTGGCCATGGAACCTCTCGCTATCAGGATACGTATCTCCCCGCTACTCAAAGGGTTGCCCATCAATGGTATGGAGGAGCGAATTTCGCTATATGCTGACGATACGCTGGTGTATTTAGCAGATGCCCAGGACTCACTAGCTAATGTGTTAAAAATGGTGTCTGACTTTGGGGACTTTTCGGGATTCAGAGTGAATTGGGAGAAATCCATTATCTACCCCATAGATCAACCGCCCACCCCTCAAATCCACCCAGACTCAATTTTTAGTGGCCACCTCATTTAGATATTTGGGAGTAGTGGTTCAGTTGCCACTGTCCCTGTACATTACCAACAATCTGAGCCCTGTGCTGCTACAGCTGCAGTCTCAGACTAAGCAGTGGAAAGACTTACCTCTGGATTTAATGGGATTTAATGGGAAGAGCCAATGTTTTGAAGATGATATACCTACCTAATTTACTGTATGTCCTAGCTAATGCCCCATGCAAAATCCCAAAAGCATTGTTTAAGAGCATTGACTCGATCTGTATAACATTTCTGTGGAATGGTAAGGCCCCTAGAATAGCTCGACCCCGACACGGAGCCTATGGTTGAAACTAGTTAATGACGCCCTCCCGCTCTACAAGCTTACCTTTGAAATTAGAAAAAGTAACAAGTCATTTAATAAGATCTGGGGCAGGTGGCTGGCTAGCCCCCTGACCCTATCTCCTGTACAGCCGTAAAAATAATGTTGGTGGTGTGGTATCCACTTGATAGAATAACCTTAATATGCAGTCCCACAAGGTGGTTTTACTGTCTTTCTACCCTGATTGTATGCAGCGTTCTACTCTGTCTTATACTTTCAATATACCGTATTTTTTGGACCATAAGACGCACCTCACCATAAGACGCACCTAGGTTTTAGAGGAGGAAAATGAGAAAAAAAATATTCTGACCCAAATGGTGTACTGAATGGTGCATATTTTGTATATCATAAGCATCTGATAAAATATGTGCATTGTATAGCGTCTAATTAAACATGTGGATTGGTTTGTTTAATGTGCATTACTTGGTGTACTGTGCATTGCTTTGTATGCTTTGTTTTGATTTTTTTAGGTGACAGGAGCAGTGCAGCGGCGAGTGTTTTTAATGTACCTCTATTTACCGGTATGTATGGTAATGTATTCAGGGGATAGCGTGTTAAAGATAGGCTGTGCAGGCGCAGTGTGAAGTAAGACGATTGATTGATGTTCTCGTGGAAGCGGAAGCAGTTAACGTTGTAGGAAAATATGACAGAACACAGGCCGAGTGCTCGGAGCAACACTTAGTGACGTGTGTGGGAGTGTCTCCACGCACTGGAGCTGCTGCAATGCTTCCTGGGCTAATTCTACAAGGACTTCCCCCGTCCTTGCTGTGTGAGACGTGCAGGAGTGCTGCTGGGAAAAAGATGGACCAGTCTGACCCCCGCGAGCCCAAGCTGATGGCGCCGACTGCCTGCCCTGTGCAGACGTGCTCTCTGACCACCGGCCCGGTATGTTAAATGGCAGAATCGGGGGGTGGCCATTTAGTATTCGGACTATAAGACGCAGAGACATTTTCCCTCATGTTTTTGGGGAAAAAAAGTGCGTCTTATAGTCCGAAAAATACGGTACATATGCTGTTTATAATGGTGTGATGTGATTGAGGAGCAAACAAGTTTGGTTGTCTGTTCTGTGTTGTTTAATTTTTGTATGTGTTGTATTGTTGGTTTTGTGAAAATTTCAATAAAAATATCTTTAAAAAAAAAAAAAAAAGAATTATTTTGATTCGCCTCTATTGTCTGTTATGAAAGGAAGCAGCTTACAACAACATGAGCATATTATATATGTAATTATGTTGTTCTCCTCCATTATGGCTGTAAAAAGTAGGCACACAATTCCATTTGGAATTTATCTGAAGACGAAAGCATCTTAACCCTGTTAAACAACAATAAGTATAGACTACATTTTAAACAGATTGTTAGAATACCAAGTATTGAATAATGATCATCAAAATAATAGCTTTATGTTCTGGGAAGCAGCTTAGTCTATGCTGCTCGGAAAAATAACACTAGTGTATAATAAGCCGATGAAGGTTAATGAAAATTGTCTTACAGCTAGTGAGAAACTGCAATAATTATGGAAAGCCCTACAGCAAAAACCTTACTTGGAGAAACAAGGGAATTTTAATCAAGGTAAGAAAGAAGGTGATGGAATCACTCAAGCTGCCTGAGTATGCCAAGTAAGACATCATTCTGTAAATGCATTTAGTTAGCTTTTTCACTTGTACATAGTTTATGATGCAAGTGTAAGATAATAGGAATTATACAGAGACTTCCCTTAAATATACACTACAGGGTATTTCCATGATCACATAAAAGCAGAAGTATGAGTGCAAAGTGATTTGAGATAGATCATCATGTCCAATCACTGGAATTTTATAGAAGGTTTCAGTTTTTACTCTCACCAAAATGTTAATGTTATGTAGCAGGGAAGCACACATACATTTTTTTAACCCCTAGGGGTGATGCCACAACGGCCTGTATAAATCATTTAACTTGGGGTCTCCAGGGTTCTGCTTCTGGGGTGGCTTTCACTGGCTATTTCACCTCTAGAAGCCAGAAAAGGCACATAGCCTCGCTTGACCAGGATCCAGTGGTTTATTGACCCTACACTCATGGCTAGGACCTTGGGTTCCATGAGAAATGTTGGTTCTTTTGTAATGCTGTACTGACAGTTTCAATGAAGAGAGTACAGTACATTCATCCACTCTGCATGTGACCGCCCAATTGCTTGGCAACAAAGTTGGGGAAGACTTGTGCCATGTATCACATAGAATCAAGACATTCCCAACATGTGGCATGTCTTAATCTAGAATAAGATAAAATAAATCCTTGTGAACAGCTACAGTATGGTAAATATATCCAAAAAAATATCCAGTGGCTATTTTGGTGAACCGCTCACACACCACACACTCTCATATACATGTGCTATATACAATTATAAGATTGCTTGCAAAATCAGTTCTGTGACTTGTGCTCGCTCCACCAGATGTGCTCTCACCCAGGATATATGACCCCACTTTTACATATGGTCTATTTAGGCTTGTGTCCCCCTCAGAGGCCTAGATACTTTCCAAAGCCTAGGGTTTCACACATAGCTTCTTAACCTGGAGGTTGTGTGGTAACAACACCAGCAAGAGAATTGTGTATTGGCGTCCCTGTATGGTTAAGGTATATTGCCTGTGAGGCATAGTGTGGTGTGCTGGTAACACCCTGAACAAGTGTACATCTGAAAGTTTGAATTTTACGGTTTTATAAATTAATCTTAAGGATAAAGCACAATGTTTGGCAATTTACCTTTCTTTATGTACAGGTGGATGTAGATACCCAAGATTGGTGTAGCAGGTTAAGAAGCTCTGTGTGAAACCCTATGCTCGGGAACGTATCTAGCCCTCTGAGAGGGACACAAGCCCACATAGGCCATATGTAAAAGTGTGGCCATATATTCCAGGTGAGAGCACATCTGGTGGAGGGAGCACAAGTCACAGATTTGATTGAGGGCACTACTTGTGGGAATCATTAAGGAGACACTTAAAGGAGTTGTAAATAAAAATAAAAAAATTATGCTGAAATGACTGTTTACAGGGTATAGAGACATAATAGTTAACTGATTCCTTTTAAAAACTATTAAAAATAGATAAAAATCAATCATATAATGTGCCTGTTGTTTCTAGTTTCGTTTTTGCATGTAGTTTCCTGCCTTTCTACTGTACAGAGCCACAGAGCCAATACAGGGCAGTGATGGTTTGGAAAACGAAACTGATTGGTGCTGGGGGGTTTTAGACACACAGTAATCACACCTCCTTGAAGTTAGTGGCCACAGAGAGAAAGCTCCCAGCACTAAGGTTATCAGGAAACAGACAACCAGGAAGTGTGGAGATCAGAGAAGAATTACAGCAACTTGAGAGCAAAAACGAACAATGAGGACATGAAAACAGCAAACAGCACTGCATTAAGGTAAAGGAAGCTATTAAGATAAAAAAAAATCATTTACAAACCCTTTAAAGAGACATATATATATATATATATATATTATATATATATATATATATATATATATATAGATAGATAGATAGATAGATAGATAGATAGATAGATAGATAGATAGATAGATAGATAGATAGATAGATAAATTTACTTTTATATTACATTTTTCTTTTTAGCACATGTATGGACTACATTTTTGGACTTTAGTTTTTCATATTGGATATTCGCCTATTTTATGTTTTCTGATTATATACAGATTATTTTACAGATTTTTGCACATCTTTTGGTTACATGTTGTTTATGTACTAATTTTACCTTCCAGTGGAGGAAAAAGTCACAGGCTTCCGGGAAGCATCTAAATTGTACTACTAAATAAATAGGTCTCTGCAATTATAAAAAAAAGAGTAATAATGATAAGAGGGGAGGGGGAGAAAGGAAAAAAGAAATGAGCATATAGGGAATTAAGTCACATCAATAAACACAGAAAAACTAAAAATAAATATTGGCATGTGTAACAGGATTAATATGTGGAGCTCGTGAAAGAGGAGTATTAACCCCTCTTTTTCTTTGTGATATTTGTAAATTGTTTTTGAATGTATTTCTGTGTTTTTTTGTGTGTGATTCACATTTTGTCATTATAATGAAAACATTTTAATAAACAGAGGAGTTAAAAAAAATTATAACAATTGTACTACAGGCTACATTTTTCCTGGCTGTAGACTAACTCTTCCCATGTCTGACTGACTAGAACCGCCCTGACTTTTAGTTGGGATGAGCAAACCCCCCCCCCCCCCCCACGGTTCGGTTTGCAGCAGAATATGCAAACAGGCAAAAATTTTGTTCGAACACTGTTAAAGTCTATGGTACACGAACATGAAAAATCAAAAGTGCTCATTTTAAAAGTTAATAAGAAAGTTATTGTCATAAAAAGTGTTTGGGGACCTAGGTCCTGCCCCAGGGGACATGTATCAAGGCAAAAAAAGTTTTAAAAATTAAGCAAAGATTTTAATAATGCTTAAAGTGAAATAAAAAAAGTGAAATATTCTTTGAAATTTAGGACCTGGGGGGTGTCTATAATATGCCTGTAAAGTAGCGAATGTTTCCCGTGTTTATAACAGTCTTTGCACAAAATTAAATTTCTAAAGGAAAAAAGTAATTTAAAACTAGAATGAATTGTCGGGTCCCGACAATACAGATAAAAGTCATAGAAAAAAAATGCAATATTAAGGGGAACCCTACACCATTTTTTTTTAAAATGGCATAGGGGTCCCCCTCAAAATCCCTTTATGTCTGGTATGGATTTTAGGGGAACCCCGTGCCAAAATAAAAAAAATTCCATACCAAACCCTTATCCTAGCACGCAGCCTAGCAGGCCGCAGGAAAAGAGGGGGGGACGAGAGAGCGCCCCCCCACCTGAACTGTGCGAGGCCATATGCCCTCAACATGGGGAGGATGTCCCCATGTTGATGGGGACAAGGACCTCATCCCCACAACCCTTGCCCAGTGGTTTTGGGGGTCTGCAGGCGGGGGGGGTTATCAGAATCTGGATGCCCCATTAACAAAGGGGACCACCAGATCCGAGCCCCCCTATGTGAATTGGTAGCGGGGTACATTGTACCCCTACCATTTTACAAAAAAAAGGGTCAAAATGTTAAAAACCACAGGAGACAGCTTGGGACAAGCCCTTTATTAAAAAGAAAAAAAAAAGATTCCAACGATGTAATCCATTCTCGAGCGATACGAAAAAAAAAAGAAAAGCCAACTCGATCCCGCTGCTACGAATGATACTGCCTCCATAGGAGGTGCCCGGCCAAATGACGCACAACCCCTTTGACAGCTCTTTTATAGCTAAGGGCGGGGCCACCCATCACGTGTGCTGGTGACCCCATCCCCTCTGATGCAAGGGGAAGCGCCGGGATTACACAGTGACGTGTACGGGCAAGCTTATGATATTACTTTCTATGCCTATTCCAGCTGGCACCTCATCTTAGAACCACATTGGGTGATTGAGGTGCACAGATCGATCCATGGCTGGACAAAAGGATGCACCCCACCACATAACTCAAAACCTGACAGTACTGGAATCATTATTACTCAATCAATGTTATTAAATCTGAAAACTCATGCAATAGTCCAGTCAGCAGCAAATCTGGTGTTCAAGGAATGGTCAGAACATATATAAGATGGTCAGATGAATGGATAGATGCATTTTTGGTAGATTAAATTCTGGGTATGCTGTGATAGGTAATATCATCACAGAGGGCAGCACAGTGGTGCAGTGAGTAGCACTTTCGCCTAGCAGCAAGAGGGTCGCTGGTTCGAATCCCGACCACGACACCATCTGCCTGGAGTTTGCATGTTCTCCCTGTGTCTGCGTGGGTTTCCTCCAGGTACTCCGGTTTCCTCCCACACGCCAAAGACATGCTGGTAGGTAAATTGAATCTCGTCCAAAATTGGCCCAGTATATATATGTATATATGTGTGTATGACTGTGTGTCCCTAGCGTGTCAAGATCCTACGGGGCAAAAATGACCGCACCAGCCAAGCAGACACTGGCTGGAAAAAGCGCCCAGAGGCGATTCAGTTCGCATGCGTTGCGCTATACAAGTCATTCATTCATTCATTCGAGGTATAGACAGATCTCTCCAGTGCCAATTGTCAGATGGAGGTGGTCAAACAGCAGTAGATATTAAAGTGGGTGTGTGTAGTCATAGACTGCACTAAACAAAATTATGCCCAAAACATACTGACCATGATCTTTGACCCTGACATGTTACCTGTTGACCTTTGACCCTTACTTGATCAAAACATTAACCCTGGCACTGACCTAAATCGATCATTGATCTAGGTATTTTTTTCTTTACACACACTTTTTTTCCGCTCTGCAAGGAGAGAGAAAGATACCATATATCTTCCCTGTCCATTCACAGAGAGAAAAACACAGGGGTGGGCTGCACAGTGACCAATCACTGTGATAGCCATTAAGAGCGATCAGGTGACCCAGAAGCTGCATTTGTGGGTCCCAATCGTTAGTACGGGACCCATCGCTCTTGGTGAGACCCCAGTCTCTGTGCTGGGAGTGATAGAGATAAGCATATATGCGGTCACATGGAAAAAAGCCGAGTCCAGTGAAGCCGCATGTCTGCGTACTGTTGGTGTAAAAGGGTTAAGAGGATATGCATAGGAATACCTTGGTACTTTTATATTTTATATCCTAGTATGACAAAACCACAACTTTAAAATATAAAATAACCCTACGATTTTTCTAAATTTGTAGACATTTCCCGAGTTGTCTAAAAATACAAAGTACTCATGCCTTTTAATAATAGTGAAAAGTATGTTTACAGAGCCTTTTGGGTATTGGCCAACTACAGTATATACTAATTATAGAACTGCAATTCAAAGTAATTAAAATCCATTATCCCCCTCCTTAGTCATTTGAGGATTCCCGTTGGGCAATTTATCTTCATACTGAAAATGAAAGCATTCATGGCCCTTGTTAATTTGCATTTGCGATTGTGTAATGTCTCCTAATTTCTTTACTTTTAGTTAATGTTGCATTTTACATCAGTGTACTTTGTGATCAATTTCCCTCTACAGTAACACACGAGTAAATGTTATACCATTAACTACAGTTCTGTCTCATATTTAAATATTCAGGGGGTTAAAACAAATATGAACAAATACTATTATTTTTTTTATTTTTTAAAAAAAAGCGCTATTACATTCTTACTTTCACCATTGATTTGCCATTCTCTTTAATTTTAAGTTGACTGATTTAGCCCCAAGCTTCTTCATGCTACATTGATGAAGTTATGATCAAAATGAAATCTGATGATATCATGGCCCAAAGGTAGTTATTCATTCCAATGATCTGTCTTCAAGGATACCTAGCATACCATCTAATAGTGACACATTGCACCAGCTGCACAAACAGCAGTGTCATAAATACCTTTGTCAAAGAATTCAGCTGTAGTCGTTTTGTCTCCTAGGCATCATGTGGTGTATTAAGATTTATTCTTAGCAAAAAACAACACATCTGTCCATGAATATGCCATGCAAAAATTTAGAAGAACTGGATGAGACTAATATAATAAATGCATGATTTTAAAATTAATCATACAGATATAATATTGTCGTGGATATCATATAACCACCCTATAATCCCATGAAAAATATTCTTCAGGATAGGATCACAAATCAAAAAATATGGCTAAAAAATAAAGCAAACCTGTTACTAAAATCCAAAATAAAATAGTAGCGATGTAGCAGTCCGTGGGAGAAACCACTGATAGCAGCAGGGGACCTGGAAATAAACACTTCCAGAAGTAATGGTTTCTGAAGAAGTCTTTAACTACTATTTCTCCTCATCATAGCAAGTAGATGGTCATCCCGTTCATTGTATATGTGGAAATGAAAAATAAAGCAATAACACGCATACAATGAAAATAGTTCACTAAAGCCTGACCCAGCCCCACTGCAAGCGTTCATTTCTCATTTCGGTCTAGGTGATATTATAAAGTAGATCTAATTACTAGTTCCTCTGCTTTCTGTGCTGTTAGACAGGTCCCTGTAGCATCTTCTCATTCATATTCTATTGGTATAAAGTCTTGACAATATCAAGACCAATGCAGGCTCCATAGCCTGTTGACGCCAAGGGACAGTCCACTGACGAAGTGTGGGGAAGCGCTAACTGCCAGGGAAGCAGAGAATCAGATAAACCAAAGAACAACAGCTCTACCCTAGACTAAAGGGGCAGTTTACCCTTGCAGTGTGGGCACAGTCCTACTACAATGAATGTTTTTTAAGTTTCCAGAAGAAGGGCTTTAATCCTTTTACAGTGTATGCAAATCCAATGTTTTGAGTAAAAATACTGGGGTTAAATAAGGGGTTGATTTATGGAGCCCGTAGACTGGAAAATCTGGTGGAGTTGTGCATGGTAGCCAATTCGCTTCTAAATTCAGCATGTTAAATTACACTTTGACAAAAATCCTGGAAGTTGGTTGGTTTCCATGCATATCTGCACCAGATTTTCCACTCTCCAGTTTTAGTAAATCAACCCCTAAGAGTTGTTAGTTAAAAAGCAGTTGTGAACGTTCGTTGGATTCATATACCATAAGTATTAAAGTGTAACTACACTTTTGTTGAGAAAAAAACATTCCCCTCTGAGTGATCTATGCACATTGCAAGGATTATAACAACCTTTGTTGCAGATTCCTATCTTTTGTTATTCTGAAGACATCCCTGTGTGTTTGTCTCAGCCTCTTTACCCAGTGGGTCTAATTGGATTGGTTTCATAATTATCAGCTGTGCAGCTGCAGAGCACTAATGAGGAAAGCTGCATCATTTTAAGGCCTCATTTCCACTGGCGTTTTTACAGCCACTTTTCTGAGCGTTTTTTGCAGCCTGTCCATGTTAGTCTATGGCCTCATGCCCACCATGATGTTTTTGAGCTGTAGATGGCTAAGCTGCAAAAAAAACGCGGGACCAGTGCGTTCTGAAGCTCCAGCAATAGAGCTGTAAAAACGCCAGACATTAAAAAACGCTCAAAAACGTGGCCGCGGCGTTTTTAAAGCTCCAGCTCCAAAAAAAAATATATTTTTATTTTTCTAAAATAAACATGGACAGGCGTTTTTAAGCTGTAAAAAACGTGGCTGTAAAAAACGCCAGTGGAAATGAAGCCTTAAGGTGTGTTACTATTGGGGGTATCTGACCAAAAATGACATATTTGTTGTAGGGGACTTGTATCTTAGTACAGACTTCTGGGAAAATTTGTGAGCCAATCACACAAGCAGGACATTTTGTTTCTGGGGTGTGTTCAGTACACATTCTGTGTACAGAACACCTCCAGGTATTCATATTGCATTGCATTTTCAGAAAATTACAGCAGCTGTAGATTGAAAAGGAAAGTTAATTTTTAATAACATTTGATTACAATATGACTTGTGTCGCAATTGTATAAGCTATATTATTTATTCTTTATTTGCTATTTTCCCCCAAGTGGCGTTATCCTTTAAGTTGAATGGGTTGTTGTGATTTCCAATCACTCTTTAGAAGACTCAATCCAGCCGTATAGCCATTTGCAGATCTCCATACACTCAGGGATAGCACCAATATGGACGATCACCACGTTCACAGGTCATCCTCCCACCTCATGCATATATGTAAAAGAATACCAAGCATCTGCACATAGTGTAAAACCATAACTAAAACGTAATTTAAAAAAACAAAACACTAAATTCTTATAAACTGCAGAATCACAGTGCTGTTTAAAAACCATCCCGGGAATCACAAGGAAAAAATCCTGGATCAAAGAATGCGATGACTTCACTGACGTATTTTCTTTTCTGTAGATACAACCTTAAGTAAAAGTAAATTTTCCTAAAGTGAGGACAATTACCGATTGGACAGTTGTCCCTTTTGGAAAACAACTCCAAATTGTTGATTTTCCATCACTTCCTTGTTTCTGTGACAATGGTCACTATGACAAATAGAGAGGGTGAATCTTCCTAGTGGGGCACATACAGCAATACTAAACATGACCAAAAAAACAAAACAATGGCAGAGGGTCTATCCCTTCCCCACTTAAAAAAATGAAGTCCAGCCAAAGCTGGTTTGGTTGGGCTTCTCCAGTCAAAGTGCAATTCGTCTTCAGTCCAGGCACCATTTCATCCCGACAATGGGAGTCTGGATCCAAAAGAAAACAAGGGGAGAGGCGCCTCTAAGAGTAGATGTTTTAGGTAATTTAATAGGTTAATAAATACAGGCAACTCACGTTTAGTGAAGTAAAAACAAGCATTGTATAAAATTCCTTGGGTGGAAGAAGTCCTCAGGTCAGTCACTGGTGTTCTTGTGCGCTGCGCTGGCTGCAGTAGTCCTTTTCCAACCGCTGTAAGGTGTTGGGGCCGGCGGCGGTGGTAGAGCTTCAGGGTCAGGCGTGTGGTGCTTTGGACCAGGGGCCTCCTAGAAACATCCACCCCAGGAACTGTGGGACCAAAACTCGTGCGAGGACTGCAACATGGGGTTATTTCCAAATGCCTAAGTCTGGATCCACCAGGTGCCTGGACTCACACGCCTCTCAGCAAGCTGCTGAGAGCCTGAGATAGCTACTTCCTGCCCCTCAACAGCTCAGTGCTCCAGTGAACAAGGACAGAGCAGAGAGGAGATGTGATTATTGACAGTCTGCAGCTCTCTGCTCGGGGAGCTGTGAGAACCGAGCCATCGACAGTGTTCGATCGCTCGGTTCTCAGTGCAGAAGCACCAGAGGACAGATGCAGCATCGGACCCATGCTGCATCCACCTAGGTAAGTAGGAATATAGGAAAAAAACGAACCTGTACTTCTCCTTTAAGCCACAACTAAAAGAAAAGTTTTGCTTTGCATACACTTTAACTAAAAGTTTACCTTTCAGGGTCCAAATACATCTAAAATATTCTCTGGCAGACCTCCACCAGTGCAAGATTCCCAAAGGGAGAAAGGGATTTTTCATTAAAATAAAGGTAAAAAGTAAATCTTTAAAATAATTTCTGTTCATGCTGAAACTGTAAAACCATAGTTTCTACACAATGGAGAGATCCAATCAGCACATCATATGACTGCAGCTAAAACTGCTTTTGCATCTTACAGTAACATTTGACAAATGTTAACCAGATGTCATGTTCAAATATACTGTAGCAAGTGTGATTGGTAAATGTTTTTCAAACATCAGCAAATGTCCACCTGGTGAATTAGCTAGAAAACGTAAGCCAACGAACTTGTCAATTAGTGTTTTGTAAATATGTCCCTTTGTCTTGGCAAACTGCTTTGTGAGTCCAGAATGGCTCCTTAACAACCTGAAAATTACAAGTTTAGCTTTTATTATTGCTGGTCAGCTGTAGAAATGAAAAACACGAGCAAACTGTAAAAATAACAGCGCTTTTTAGGTCTGAAAGAAGGATTCTACATACTGTGTATCTATGGTCTCCAGTCTTCATTTAAATGCATTGGTTTCTTTACTAATCTAAAACATTCACTCACTCCAAAAAACTCAATTACTTTCCCATCTATTAGAACAAATACAGTACAAACTGGATGGACAATTGAAACTTGAAATAATTACCGCACTACACTATATCTACCTTGAATAGGAATCAGCTATTCGGAGATTTGGTGAACGGTCAAACTAAATGAATGTTCGGCTGAGCCAATCCTCCAGATGAAGCAAGAAGAGAAACATTTAGCCGTGGTATTAATACTGCTGCTCAGGGCTAATTTACACCATCAGTGTTAATTTGTAAAACACAGGTCAATGCAAGGACATCTAAAAAAACATTGTTGACCTGTGTTGCGTTAAAATGCAACATGTATACACTTTAACGCAACTCAGGATAAAACGTGTAAAACACAGGTCCACACAATCCAAGTAAAAAAAAAAATGCTTTGCAATTTATTTTGTCCCTTACAAGCACACATACCAGCGGCCATCTTTGGGGGATTGGAGAGTGAAGGAAACAAGTGCTTTCTGTCAGCATGTCAAGATTTATTGGCATTGAAGACTTTGTAGCCCATGTTCGAGTATATAAAAGGCTGTAGGACACACAGCAAAAGGATTACAAGGATAACCATCTTCGTTTCTCTAACCCACAGGATGTGATGTCACAGGAAATCCTGCAAAATGCAGTGCATTATAACTTGCTTTAAAATGTGCATCAACGCACGTAGAAACAATATTGTAAAGAAAAGGGGGAACGGGAACCCAGAAGTGAACCCAATTCGGACTTTAACGACACAGTAAACAATGGGAATATATAGAAATAATTTTAATAAAAGAAAGACACATACATGAAATACATAAGAACATGACGATAGTTAAAAATCATACATATGGAATACATATGATATGATAAGAGTGCATCAACGCGTTTCGTCGTCGTCGTACTTCTTCAGGACGCAGTTCAGGATACAATGATTGCAAGAGCAAAAAAGGATCTCACTATCTTGCAGATAATTCAAGTCTTGATCAGCAAATAGCTAAGGAACATATCCAATATAGGAAGGAAATTGGCTCATGTAGAGAGAGCACAGTGCTGATGAAGCAAAGTCAAGGGAACAAGTGGTTCCTAGATGAAGAAAACAAATATCAGAATGAAGCTTCACACAGGGGATGGTAGATATGAACAAACCACAAGGAAAAATATCCAGCCCTTAACAAAAGGAACTAGGAAGATACATAAGTATACTTCAACGTAGTTATTTTGTATCAATAAAAATGTATCTGTACCTTTAGTTGTAATCAATTGGGTACCAAGATAGTCCATTTATTCCAATATATGTAGAAATATGATGGAATTGTCTCCTGCTGCAACCTTTTATTATCACATCATACCCTTGAGACTGTGAACCTGATTTACTAAAGTGTAAGGTGTGCATGACTTTAGTGTTCTTGGGGTAGAATGCAGTTCATAGTAACCTATCAGCTTCCTGTTGGCATTTTTATAATCTTGATTTGAAAATAAATTTTGGAAGCAAGCTGTTTACTATGTGAATTATTAACTTTAACATGTTCAACATGTTTAACATTCATCAAGCTCTGTTTTTTTTTTTACAGCATAGCTGAGATTTGAGTTGAACATCTTTTTACAATCAGCTTATTAAAGCTTATGTCAGCTTCTGTCCTTATAGCAGTAACAGACCTACCCCTCTATTAATATATTTTTAAATTACCATTCTGAAATATGTAAGAAACGAAAATTAGTTATGCTTGTTTTCTTTCAGTACATGTTTTTACATTGCAAGGAGAAAACATGATTGAACATTGCTGTTAGCCCTATTTGTCTGCTAAATTATACTTATATGACACTGTATCTATGTTCATATTCCATTGTTAGATGAAACTTCACTACATGGTAGTTAGACTCTCAAGATAAGTGATTATTTCCTTTATGAACGTAAAGCAACAACACAAGTACCTAATACCGTTTACAGAGATAATGACTGTCCTTTCATGAGTAATGCATATTGTGTCAGAGGCTATAGTTAGACCTTTGATTACGTTTTTATTCTATTTCTCTTTTTAAGAAACCTTTAACCACTTGCCGACCGCGCTATAGCAAAAATACTGCTACAGCGCGGTCGAGCTACTGTGACACGACGTCCCTGGGACGTCATCCTTCACTTCCGCGATTGCGTGTCCCCTGGGACGCGCTCGCGGAAGTGTCCGTGCTCGCCGGGTCTAGAAGACCCGGCGCATCACGGATCACGGTAAATTGCCGCTGATAGCGGCCGTTTACCACGTGATCGCGCCGTCGAATGACGGCGCGATCACTTGTAAACAAACCGGCGTCATTTGATGACGCCGGTTCCTCCCTCTCCTCCCTCTCCTCTCTGTACCGTTCGGTACAGTGTGCGAGGAGATGGGGGGGAGCGGGGTGTCAGCAGCAGCGCTGTGGCTGGATCTGTGACAAATGCAGTCACAGATCCAGCCATCCCTCAATCCATACCAGCTCTGCAATACCCCAGTACCCTGCAATCCCCAGTACCCAGCAATCCCCCAGTACCCAGCAATCCCCCAGTACCCAGCAATACCCCAGTACCCAGCAATACCCAACAATACCCCAATACCCAACAATACCCCAATACCCAACAATACCCCAATACTCAACAATACCCCAGTACTCAGCAATACCCCAATACTCAGCAATACCCCAATACTCAGCAATACCCCAGTACTCAACAATACCCCAGTACTCAACAATACCCCAGTACTCGGCAATACCCCAAAACTCGGCAATACCCCAGTACTTGGCAATACCCCAATACTCTGCAATACCCCAATACTCTGCAATACCCCAATACTCTGCAATACCCTGCCCAATACTCTGCAATACCCCGCCCGATACTCTACAATACCCCGATACTCTGCAATACCCCAATACTTTGCAATACCCCAATACTCTGCAATACCCCAATACTCTGCAATACCCCGCGCGATACTCTGCAATACCCCAATACTCTGCAATACCCCAATACTCTGCAATACCCCAATACCCTGCATGATACTTTGCAATACCCCAATACTCTGCAATACCGCCTATGGGGATTTTTATGTAGCGAAGTTTGGCGCCATTCCACGAGTGTGCGCAATTTTGAAGTGTGACATGTTGGGTATATATTTACTCGGCGTAACTTCATCTTTCACATTATGAAAAAAATTGGGCTAACTTTACTGTTGTGTTTTGTTTGAAGCACAAAACAGTTTTTTTTTCAAAAAACACGTGTTCAATAAATTTCTGCGAAAATACCGTGCGAGATAAAAAGTTGTAACAGCCGCCATTGTATTCTCTAGGGTCTTTGCTAAAAAAGCATATATAATGTTTTGGGGTTCTATGTAATTTTCTAGCAAATAAATGACGATTTTTCCATGTAGGAGAGAAATGTCAGAATTGGTCTGGGTGTTCCAGAACGCCTGATGGCGTTCCCTGCATGTTGGGCCTCTGTATGTGGCCACACTGTGTAAGAATCTCACACATGTGGTATCGCCATACTCGGGAGAAATAGCAGAATGTGTTTTGGGGTGTAATTTGTGGTATGCATATGCTGTGTGTGAGAAATAACCCGCTAATATGACAGAAACAAGTTATTTATTTTTTTTATTACTGAATTTTCAGTCGTTTTTCTTTTATAGCGCAAACAATAAAAAACCCAGAGGTGATCAAATACCACCAAAAGAAAGCTCTATTTGTGTGAAAAAAAGGACAAAAATTTCAAATGGGTACAATGTTGTATGACTGAGTAATTGTCATTCAAATTGTGAGAGCACCGAAAGCTGAAAATTGGTCTGGTTAGGAAGGGGGTTTAAGTGCCCAGTGGTCAAGTGGTTAACCTCCCTGGCAGTATGAGTCTTTCAGATTTTAGGTGCTGAAAGTGGTACCATTATTTTGCATGGAAATTTGGCGCTTTTTATTGTAGGCCTGCAATTCTTAGGAATAACTCACTTAAAGGGTCACTAAACGATTTTTTTTTTAGCTAAATAGCTTCCTTTACTGTACTGCAGTCCTGGTTTCGTGTCCTCATTGTTCAGTTTTGCTATGATGTTGCTGTAATTCTTCTCTGTTCTGGACACTTCCTGGTTGTCTGTTTCCTGATGAAAAAAGTCATGGGAGCTTTCTCTCTGTGGTCACTAATCAAGGAGGTGTTATTACTGTGTGTCTAAAATCCCTCAGAACCAATCACTTTCGTTTTACAAACCATCACTGTCCTCTATTGGCTCTGTGTCTCTGTACATCACAGAAGCACTGAAACTGCAGGTACATTATATGATTGATTTGTATCTATTTTTAATCATTTTTAAAAGGAATCAGTTAACTATTATGTCTCTATACCCTGTAAACAGTCATTTCAGCCAAAAAAATAAAAATTCCTTTACAACTCCTTTAAATCTGTCCAAACCAGAGTCTAGTAGACATCCCAGGTATGATAAAGTTTGAAACACAAAATCATAAATTATAATATAATAAATAACTATAAATATTTAAAACAAATAATAATAACAACAAAAAATAATATAATAATAATAATAAAAGTTATTACTTTCAGTGTTTGATGACAAATTTCCCCACAAATCACTATCGCTCAATTCTGCAAGTGATTCTAATTTATTATCGCTGTTTTCTAGCTGGTCTAAAACCACTTTTGATGTAAAGGAACACTTTTTGGTTGCTATGGACAATCTACAGTTTCCAGGCAGAAAGAACAGTCTTTGTTATAAAAAAGTGCATGCAGGGCACTGGACAGACCACTAGGGACACAGGGGATGTGTATTTATTTCATACAGTACTGTAATCTGGAAGATTACAGTATACTGTATGTGTATTGTGTTTTAATTTTTTAGAATTTGGCGCCGATCTCTGCCCTCGTGCGTCGTAACGTCGCAGGGTACGGAGCTCGGCGGTACATGGGCACTGTGTGAATCGAGCGAGGAGACAGCTCAATCACACAGCAGGGAGACATCGCAGGATCCAGGGGACAAGGTAAGTAATCTGCGCATTGATACTGTTATGCAATGCCATGGTACTGGATTTCCACCCCGAGCCGTACTCCGGAATACAATCAGAGTGGTTAAATTATTATGCTAAGAAATATTTTAGTGACCATCACTACTTCAGGCTAAGAGGTGATCATTTAATAGTTTAGAGACCATCACTCATTCAAGTGGTTGTAACCCTAAAAATAAACACTCTTGTTCCTTTAAAACATGATCTATAGCAAAGTGCTTGTGCTGTGTAATTTATCCAATTCTATGATATAAAATGCCAGGTTGATCCTGCCTGCTCCTGAGTCCCCCTGTGTGAGCTGACTTCTGTAATCATGGCTGCTGATCCATGAAACTGTGGTCAGTTTACATGCCTCTGTCATCCGCTCTCTGCTGTGAGTCTCTCCCTCTCCCCCTCCCTCACTGCCTATCAGTTCCAAAGTCTCTGTGTGTGAGAACGATCTCCTACCCACTCCTCCCCTTTTGAGGCTGTTCCTGTAATCGAATAGTAATGTATTAAAATTGCTTGCATCCCCTCTTTTTTAGGCAGATCTAAATTACAGTGTGTCAATTTTTTTTTATTATTATATTTTGAAATACCTTTTTGGCTTAGATCGGGGACAAAGAGCAGAGGGGAATCATGTGACCCTACAGTGGAGCTGTGGAAAAAGGTAATTAGGAAAAATATCTCTAAAAAATATTCACACATGGGTTGATTAACTAAAGACAAATCGATTATGTAACTTGCAAAGTGCAGTTGCTCCAGAGCTTAGTAAATGAGGTAAAGCTATACTTTGCAAAGAATACTTAATTGCGTGCAAGGTAAATAAAATTTAAAAAAATCATTTTTGCCTGCACATGATAGGATGATGGAAAGCAACAGAGCTTCAGCTTATTTACTAAGCTCTGGAGCAACTGCTTTATTTCTGCCCATGGCTTTTTTTCTCAAACAATAGATGCTGGAACTCAACCACGACCCCCCTCCCCCAAAAGCCCTCCCCCACACACCCTCCAAATCACATCAAATAGTGGGTGTGGTCAGGTTTTACAAACAGTAGGAGGGTCTTAAAGGGACATTAAATACCAGGAATGCTTTACACATAGAGTGCAGAGTTCAGTGGGGTTAAACAATGGGTCTGAGCCAGAGGTGTTGGAACTGAGTTCCACCAAGTTCCATCTGAAAAAAAGCCCTGTTTCTGCCTAAAACAGAGGGGATAAAAGCAATTTAAACTAGTGACTTAACAACCACTTTCAGGCTGAAACCAGGCTGAGATGAAAATAAAGGGTTACTACTGATGTTTTGCAACCTTTACAAACTTTAACCTCTAGAAATGACAGATGCCTCTTGCCTGCCGCAGCAGTGGTCACTATTATGATAAAACTCGATGCTACTGCAATGTAAAGTGCTACAAATTCACTCATCTACTATGACAATGGTGCATCAGTTGCTTAATACATTTGGTCCATAAATAGGAAAAAAGAGAAAGAAGAAAAGAAATGATCCTTTGAGGTCTAACAACCTAAATATATGAAAGAGTGAATTTTGAAAGGAATGTTGTTATTACAACATCAATGACCATCTGATGTAATAATGCTATTAGCAGTTGAAATAAGTATTGGCTTGGATGAATAGTCTCATATGTAACAAAACTAGGTGTGAAAGATATATTGATGGGTGTGGGCATAGCTCTTCTTAGATACTAGCTTTTATAACAGAAACAACCTCGCCTTCATTTATTGTTCAGTACATCCCAACACATATCTCAGTATTAAACAGTAAATAGTGTGATACATAGAAAAGTACATTGTCAATTTGGAAAGCATCGCTTACTGATATACTGATAATAGAAAAAGACACATACACTGGCATAAATAGAACAAGTGGTCCATCTAGTCTGCCCCCCGCTTTTTTATACTGTAGATCTATATATCTGTGTTTGTCCCAAGCTTGTTTAAATTCTCCTACTGTTGAGTGACTCACTACCTTTACTGGAAGCCTGTTGCAAATATGAACTTTAGGTTGTGTCCCCATGTTATTGATATTGGCTTCATATTGAATAAACTTCCCTCCGAACCTTGTTCAAACCTTTAAGCAGGGTACACATTGATCAAAATTCATCAGAGACAACCACATTTTGATCTGTGTGTGACCTTTCCTATCCAACAGAATCCAATCAGTAAATAGACTTATGTCGAATAGGACTGCTGAAATATCTACAGTCAATCATCTGCTGCAACCAATCAGCTCCAGTGCAGTGGGGAGGATTCCTCCATTCACCTCACTTGTGTGACTGGGGGAATCTATTTTTTATTTTATTTTTTTACGTTCATGCTGCCAGTTTAATGAAAACAAAACTATGCATGTATGTCTAGCTTTAGTATTTTTAAAAGATTCAATCATGTTCCTCAAGACTGTTGAGATTAAGTTAAAGGAGTGCTTGTTTGGCAGTATTTCTCTTGTGCATCACAGGAGTGCAGTTCATTTTCACTGTCGGCTAACGTCACAGAGCCGGCCTAGGCTGGGGAAAGATTGCGAATATATGGTCAGGATCCACCTAAATTTTGCATGCTCTAGTTTTAGTAAATCTCCTCCATTACTCCAAAAGAGCACTAACTAGAGACCTATATAAGGGAATCAGGACCTCCCCTTTATGTCATCCCTCACTCCAAAATTGTACTTGCCTTCCCCACTGCCTGACCACACTTTTCTCTTTTTGTAGTCCTCTGAAATAGACACCCCGAAATCTTCCTTTTTTTTCCTCTTGATTTTATTTTATCAAAAGTGCACGGATACAAAGTATAAATTCAATTAAGTAAATATCATACACCCTCTTGCAACCCTTATGTCCTATTTACTTCTGAATTGTCCATCCAGAGGTGCCCCAGATCCCCCTCCTTCCACCCCACAACCCGCCCCCCGACTCCCCCCCAAATTATTATGTACTGTCATTGCGGAAGGGTTCCCTCTGTCTACAGACTAAGCACCTCTACATATCTACCTGTCTTTTTAAACACTTTCCATCTCTCCTATTTTTCTGTTGATGCTACGCTTTCTTCTTCTAAACTCTGCCTCAGCCCTTACATATTATATATTTCCTCTACTGGAATTAACCACTCTCAAATTGAAGGGGCTTCCACTTCTTGCCACTTTTTAGGAATTAGTCTTTTCACAGCATTCAACATATGTGGTATTAGTGAGTTTTTATACTGTTTTACTGATTCTTCCACCCCATGTAGCAAGACTATCCATGGGTCATGTGGTATTTCTTTTTTTGTGATTTATTTTATTAACTGCAATATCCCTCTCCAATACTTTTTCATTTTTGGGCAGTCCCACCACAAATGAGCCATCGTTCCTAACACTTACGTCCTCACCCACAATCCGAAGATTTTTCCAATTGGTACCTGCTAATTTTGTTGGGCATTGCGTACCACCTTGTTAAGCATTTGTAATTAATTTAGACCATTCTGGTATCTACTGCTGAGCTGTGGGTTAGAGCTAGGATTTTACTAATAGTGACTTTATCTATATGTGACCCCAGATCCCTTTCCCATTTAATTATGAGTGGCGGGGTCTCCAGCTGTTCCATCGACAACAATATTTTATAAATTCGAGAAATATTACATCTTGTGTTTTCTGCAATACAGAGCCGCTCAACAAAGTGCCTAAACTGGAGATACCGACATTCATTTATCAACCTAAATTCCGGTTTGTGTTTCAACTCATGAAATGGTATAATTTCCCCCCTGCTAATTATATCTCTAGTTGTACATTCTCACTTATTATCCAAATTCCTCCTATTACTTTTTTACCAGGTGGAAAATAATCATTTTCTTTCAATGAAATTAAAAGTGAATTAAAGGAAGCAGTGGATTTACAGAATGAATTTCCATTCCCTTGGAAAAAAAAAAATATAGAGGAATAAAACTAGCGAACATGATGAAGACAATATATAAAATTAATTATATACCCCTACTGGATGAAATTAAAAATGAAATAAAAAATGAAATAAAGAGAATAATGTATCGACACCTATCATGGATAGGGATGATTAGCACTGCGAAGATGGTAGTGTTACCAAAGATTATATACAAGTTCCAAATGTTGCCTATTGCACTTTCACACTCCTATTTTAACACACTTACAGTATAAGCATGATAAGGAGATTTATCTGGCATAATAAAAAGGCAAGAATCTCATTAGCGGTACTCAAACAAGGGAAAAAACAAGGCGGGTTAGCGGTCCCATACATCAAAGAATATTATAAGGCTGTGGTGATATCAAGAGTAGTGGAATGGACAAGGGTGCAAAGTGAAAAAAGGTGGGTGAAATTAGAGAACACTAAGTGTGAGGCAAACTTAAGAAGTATAGTTTGGAATCACCCACAATTTCGAAAATTAGGTGATAATACACATGCACTGACTCTAAATCCACTAAAAATATGGAATGCAATTCACAAAAGAAGTCGGGGGCGATTTAAAACTCCCAAATCTTCCAGCAATGCCAAATCATATTCCATGTTAGACACACATCCAGGAATATGAACCTTATTGCACACCTTGTGTCAAAATAAATAAGAAGGCCAGTATGGTGGCCTGAGTTTATGGGAGGAGCCCAGAGGGTATTTAAGCAGCCCACTCACACATGCTCTTTGTCGGTTCAGTGTGCAGTACTACACGTCACTGGGCCGACTCTTCCCAGCTCACCTCATGTCCGTGAGTCTGCGCATTCAATCGCATTCGACATCGCAATCGCTTTGTGGCTTCTCCCTTCATGGTTTTCGCCGGCGGTTCCCGCTTACTGTCGCAGGTAGGATTCAAACCTTTTCGTATCTTGTGCAATCTTGCAATTTGTTATGCTTTCTATCCTGCACCCCCTATCCTGCACCCCCGAGTTATTGTTGCTCATGTTCCAACATCATTTGGCTCAGGCGTAGTACATTTGTAACTTCCTTCCGCCAAACATACGATTCATTTGTAAATCCATTTGGAGATTAGCATGTGTTTGTATGGGTTCTTTGGCAGATTGAGGTGGTAATTGGACTCACATGGTGTCTTGTCTGCACTTGATTAGCCCGGGGGGATGGGTGGTTGGTAGGTGTTCGGTTTCAAAGCAAGGGGTAGCATACACTCTACAACCAAATTGTATCAGATTCGTTCAATACTCCTTACTACCGATTCGTATCGAATTTGTTTCATGCATTTTTACAACCGTTTTGTATCAGATACATTGCATGCTTTCAACCGTTGTCATTCATTGTTCCCCCATGCCGGGTGTTTTTAGTTCCCGCAGCGGAACTTACGAATTGTTTGTTCACGGTTCTTCTCTCTCATTTATTTACCAAAGTTATTGCCTGTGCGTCATGCATGGCACCACACCACACTCTTCGGATGTGTTGCACATCCACTCCAGTCCAAAGCAAACCCAGTCGCACGTTCACTGTCCCAGGTAGGATTCGTTAGCTTGTTTGTCATGTCAAATTCGTGGCCACTCATGGTGTCACCATATGTTTGGTTCCCGCAGTGGAGCTTACAAAGCATTGATACGCACTTCTCGTGTTCTATTTTCTACACCAAACCTCATTGTTTTGCCCCATGCACGGCATCACGTTACACCTTCCCGACATGTTTCACTCCAGCCACAGTCCGCCGCAAACTCACTTGCATGGCCCACTGTCGCAAGTAAGATTTGTTATTACATTCTTTATGTCCTATCAATTTTCTACCATTCGTTGTCTTCCATATCGTTCATTAGTGGCCCCTATGGAACCACGAGTCAAACAGGCGTTGTCCTTCTACCTTATACTGCTTTTTTAAGGTACAAACAAACCAGGTGTTTCTATCCTTTGTCAGTAACCCAATTCTTATTGATTGAGACCTTGCAACCATGCAAATCATCTCAGCAGCCTGACACCCTTGTTAAGACCCTTGCAACACATGACCTTTACAAAACGCAAAATAAAAAAATAAATAAATATAAAAACGCAAAAAAAAAAAACCCACAAAAAATAAAATAAAAACCTTTGCCACCACGCAATCTCAGCCCCTTGGCAACCTGACACCTGTTGAGACCGTTGCAACCACGCAAAATCGTCTCAGCAGCCTGACACCCTTGTTGAGACCCTTGCAAACGCAATATCGTCCCAGCAGCCCTCACACTCATTGAGATCCTTGCAACCACGCAAAATCATCTCAGCAGCCTGACACCCTTGTTAAGACCCTTGCAACACATGAACTTTACAAAACGCAAAATAAAATAAAAAATAAATAAATATAAAAATGCAAAAAAAATAAAAAAACGCAAAAAAATAAAAAATAAATAAAACCTTTGCCACCACGCAATCTCAGCCCCTTGGCAACCTGACACCTGTTGAGACTGTTGCAACCACGCAAAATCGTCTCAGCAGCCTGACACCCTTGTTGAGACCCTTGCAAACGCAATATCGTCTCAGCAGCCCTCACACTCATTGACATCCTTGCAACCACTCGTATATCGCCTCAGCAGCCTGACACCCTTAAGACCCTTGCAACACATGACCCTTACAAAAGGCAAAAAAAAAAAAAAGATATATAAAAAAGCAAAAAAAAAAGGAAAATTAAACATTAAAGTGCAAAAAAAAAAAAAAATACTTTGCCACCACACAATCTCGGCCCAGCAACCTGACGCCTGTTTAGACCATTGCAACCACGCAAAATCATCTCAGCAGCCTAACACACTTGTTGAGACCCTGGCAAACGCAATACTGTCTCAGCAGACCCACACTCATCGAGACCCTTGAAACCACACAATCATCTCAGCAGCCTGACACCCTTGTTAAGACCCTTGCAACACAAGGCCCTTACAAAAACGCAAAGAAAATATATATATATATAAAAAAAAAAAGAAACGTTGCCACCACGCAATCTCGGCCCAGCAACCTGACACCTGTTGAGACCATTGCAACCACGTAAAATCGTCTCAGCAGCCCTACATTCATCAAGGCCCTTGCAACCACGCAAAACCGTCTCAGCAGCTTGACACCCTTGTTGAGATCCTTGCAAACGCAATACCATCTCAGCAGCCCCACATTCATCAAGGCCCTTGCAACCATGCAATACCGTCTCGGCAGCCTCACACCATTGATGAGACCCTTGCAAACGCAATACCGTCTCAGCAGCCCCACATTCATCAAGGCCCTTGCAACCACGCAATACCGTCTCGGCAGCCTCACACCATTGATGAGACCCTTGCAAACGCAATACCGTCTCAGCAGCCCCACACTCATCGAGAGCCTTGCAACCACACAATACCATCTCGAGCAACCTCCCACTCATCAAAGACCTTTGTGACCACACAATACCGTCCCAGCAACATGGCATTCATTGAGACCCTTGCAGCCAGAAAAATTGGTGTTTTTCAGCCGCCCCTGATCTCTCCTCTATGTTATCTTACCAGTACGTCTACACAGGATCCCCAATCACTCCTCTATGTTATATTATCAGTACATGTACACAGGATCATTTATAGTAATTTCTAGGCAGTTGAGTTCAGAAACCTTCTAAAAAAAAATAAAAAAAAATGGGTTCAGACGGATGTTCAAAGGCATGCGAAACGCCGATGCCTGTAACAGCTTGTAAACACAGCCACATGTGGTAACTCATGTTTACCAGCGTTTCATTTACAGTCGTTTTTATAAAAAAAAAAAAAGGGGGGAATATTGTCTCAGCAACTTGACACTCATTTGAGACCCTTGCAAAATGTAATATCATCTCAGCTACCTCACACTCGTCTAGACCTTTGCAACCACACAATCTCATCTCAGCAACCTAACGCCCGTTCAGACCTTTGCAGCCATACAAAGTCGTCTTAGCAAACTGACACTCATTTGACACCATTGCAAACTCAATATCATCTCAGCAACCTGACACCCGTTCAGACCTTTGCAGCCATACATAGTCATCTCAGCAGCCCGACACTCACTTGAGACCATTGCAAACGCAACATCGTCTCAGCAACCCCTCACTTGTTGAGACCCGTGCAACCACACAAGGCCATCTCAAAACAAACCTCATAATCATCGAGACCTTTGCAACCACGCAATATCGTCTCAGCAAACCAGACTGAGACCCTTGCAACCACACAATATTGTCTGCAGCAGTATAAAACACTTTGCAGCACGCACCTACGTGCAAACCCGAATACAAACTAAACTTGCAAACACACCTCAGTGACAGTCAGCCAAACAAACACACAGTGGCACCCAGTTGGCCATTCATCTTTAGTGGCACGCGGGCCACTCATCTTTTCCCTGTCTTTTTCCCTGCAGTTAGTTCAGGTTTCCATCCAGCACCAGCGAGTGCACGTTGGTCTGCGAGTGCACGTTGGTCTGCGAGTGCACGTTGGTCGGCGGGTGCACGTTGGTCAGCGGGTGCACGTTGGTCAGCGAGTGCACGTTGGTCAGCGGGTGCACGTTGGTCAGCGAGTGCACGTTGGTCAGCGAGTGCACGTTGGTCAGCGGGTGCACGTTGGTCAGCGAGTGCACATTGGTCGGCGAGTGCACGTTGGTCGGCGAGTGCACGTTGATCGGCGAGTGCACGTTGATCGGCGAGTGCACGTTGGTCGGCGAGGGCACGTTGGTCAGTGAGTGCACGTATATCGTCTTGTTGAGCACCTGTGTATTGTCTTGATTTTCTCACACCAATGCAAGATCCAGTCCAAGTTCTCAAACTAGACCAAGCATCAGTAGCAGACTTAGCTATGTGGGACAACTTCCCCACCTGATAGAACAGCATTTCAATCTTCATCCCGGCAGTGTCAGCCGAGCCACCACAGGCTTTTGCGTGCATTTTTTGTCCGCCACTGATTCTCCAAACCTTGGCCCCCAGAAATTCTCTTAAATTTCTGCTTCACCCAGTCTTCATCACGTCTCGTCCTGTACCCCATTGTGGCAGCTGCCCAGGTTTGGGGCCACACTTGAACTGGACAGACAGTGTTCTTCACCACAGACAATCAGGCCATAGCCGAATTCATCAATTAAGGTAGATCAAGCCTCTCCCCATCACGTCCTTCCTGCGCAGGCTCGCGCAGCTGTCACTCCGTCACCAGTTTAATATCTTCTGTAGTCATATTCCAGGCAAATACAAAATTGCAGCTGATGCTCTGTCCCATTCTAACCTTATTTGTTTTTCCAGCAAGAGCCTGGAGCTGACCCAATAACCATCCCTGTCCCACCCTGGTCATTGCTGACGATGGACTGAAGTAGCATCTCACCAACTCAACCCAGCTTATTAACCACTCCTTGCCACGCAACACACTGAAGGCCTATCACACTGCTTGGAACACTAACTGCTAATTTTTGGCCACTTGCCTCGGAGCAGCAATAGGCAACGTTAGACACGTCCTAGCCTTCATATCGTATTGCCACACGCAGCTGACCCTTTCTCACAATACTATCACGCCATATCTAGATGACGTCCAGCATTTCCTGTCCCTGCAGGACCCCAGTAAACTGTCAGTGTTCTCGAGCCCATGCAGTCAAGTCCCTCCTACAGAGCATACAGAAGCACCAACCTGTAGTCAGTGGCAAGCGCCTACCTTTCAAGAGTGCCCTCTTTAGGCACATGTCTGAAATCCTTACTCGTTCCCCATTTAGGGCCTTGCCCAGCAAGACTGTCACCTCCTGCGCCCGCCCGGCTGCTGTCCCTGCTGCTGCTGTCAGCTCAGCGAGGAGATGAGCTTCTTGTTTGTGCCATTTCCAACCAATCACGTTTATCCTGCTCGTATAACTCACGTCCGTTCCATACGGACGCCATGGATCTGACGAAACAGCTGACGCTGTGAAACGCGTAATCCGATTGGCTGGCCGGGTCCCTCGCGTCACTTCCGGGGCGACGACGATACGCCGCGCTCCACGGTGGAACGCACGCCACATCAGACGGCTCTTCCTGGTTTCCTGTGTCCACTATACCACACTTGCGGCTCACAAGCCTGGGACGAAGAAACCTTTTCCGGAGGAACCTCTTATGATGACCCCGGCCTCATAGCCACACCAATGCCTATATTACTCCATGTTTGTGAGTAGTTACTTTATTGTACCAATTTACTACTGATTAAAAACGACATACTGCACTTAGTTTGGCGCATCTCTCTCTTGTATTTTTTTGGCTCTTCTAGAGGCTTGCTTTTGCTTTAGATGCTGCCGCTAAGTTCCCACATCTATCTAACTGCTGAAACTGGACTGTCCGGAGTATTTTGTTACCATATGGACTTATACTGATTGATGTTTATTTCAACTTTTATTTTTAGACTAGGTTGCTTGCTCAAACTGATTGTGCGCCACAAATTTATTTTTTCTATAGTCATCCTAGCAGCCATCTACCAGGCCTTCTGCGGTTCCCTACGACCTAGTGAATTTACAGTCAGTGGCTCCGGCAGTCAGTCACTGCTCCGACGCCACCCGACTCGCTTTCGAACCCCTACACTCTCAGTCTGCAAACGCAACAAACCAGCCCCGGGGGTTGACATCAACCTGTTTCAGACTAACAATGCCTGACGCCCAGTGACGGTGTTTGACCGACTACTGCTCCATCTACCCAGCCAATCTGATTGTAGCTCGTTGCTACCCTTTCTAAACCAGCTCCCTGAGTGGCAGCCAGTTTGTCAAGCATGTCAGAATCTTAAGCAACTTGGGCTTCAAATGCCAGTCTGTTCTCAGGACATTCTTTCCGAATTAGAGCAGCCTCAACTGCCTCACAACAGGGAGTACCAGACCACGTAATCAAGATACCAGGCTGATGGGAAGTCTCCTTGTTTTGCCACATACATCCCAGATCCTCAGGAAGAAATGGCACAAGCCTTTACCAAGCTGGCTCAATAAATACAAGAAATCAGTATAAGCTATTTCCCTATCTGAGTCTTTTGCCCCCTTTTCTTGGCATACTGACCAGACCACCAAGGCACACTTCAGGTCTATTTATGTTGTAAGTCTTGTCGCGTGTTTATGTGATCCACATCACTCTCGGTCAGAGGGCCACGACCATAGATAAGAAGGCCAGTATGGTGGCCTGAGTTTATGGGAGGAGCCCGGAGGGTATTTAAGCAGCCCACTCACACATGCTCTTTGTCGGTTCAGTGTGCAGTACTACACGTCACTGGGCCGACTCTTCCCAGCTCACCTCATGTCCGTGAGTCTGCGCATTCAATCGCATTCGACACCCTCCCGCCCTTCCCTTTTTCAGGGCACTTCTCAGCATATCCTTCTTCAATTAACTACCCATTACTTACTTTGGGTATGCCCCCTTTTCTTGGCATACTGACCAGACCACCAAGGCACACTTCAGGTCTATTTATGTTGTAAGTCTTGTCGCGTGTTTATGTGATCCACATCACTCTCGGTCAGAGGGCCACAACCATAAACATACTTTACCTAATTCACATTAACCTGGCATGAGCTTTTCTCAGTCATGCTGTCTTGGGTTGAGCAAGCTGTGTGTTTTAAAATAATCCATGTAACTTTATTTGGGGATTGATTCCATTTATTTTTAACCTCCCTTGCGGTATGATTATGTCAGGTTTTTGGCGCTGAAAGCGGTACAATTGTTTTGCATGGAAATTTGGCGTTTTATATTGTAGGCCTGTAACTCTTAGAAATAACTCACTTAAATCTGTCCAAACAAGAGTCTAGTAGACATCCCAGGTATGATAAAGTTTGAAACACAAAATCATTAATTATAATATAATAAATAACTATAAATAATTCTAACAAATAATAATATAATAATAATAATACAAACTATTCAACAATGCAATCAAATCAAAAACACTGGAATGTGCTCAGTTACTGTGTTTTTATTTTTTTGAATTTGGCGCCGATCTCCGCCCCCATGCGTTGTAACTTCGCAGGGAATGGAGATCGGCAGCACTCAAGCATTGTGTAAATCGAGCTCACACAGCAGGGAGACATCGCAGTATCCAGTGGATAAAGCGAGTAACTCCCTGCCTGGATACTGCAATGCGATCCTGTGTCTGGCTCGGGGTTACTGCTATTAGTACTGAAATTTCACCCCGAGCCCGACTCAGGATTACCGCCAGGGAGGTTAATACTATAAATGTTATACTCACTGGCACACTATATGCTGATTCTGGGTCACAGGGGAGAGGAAGTAAGTGCACTCCTATCACCCACTTGAGAAGTACAACCATGAAAACATTGGGCATACTTCACTTTAATGCATGTTTTATTTTGTTGTTATTTTTTTCATGTTTTTCACAGTTTCTTTACTGTGCAGAATAATGTTTTTTTTTTTTATATAGTTAATGCCTGCACCTTGCAAACCTTGGAATCAGTGTATATGCTAGCTGTTACTACCAGTTTGTTGTTTTTGTTTTTTTCTTTTGATATAACTATAGCTCTCTTATACTGTATATCAGCCCTCAAATCACAAGGCACAGGTCACGCTGAAATGATTGGCACACTGCATCAATGGGCACTGGCCACACTGCAATGATGGGCACTGGGCACATGGCAATGATGGGCACAGGTGAGGCTGCATTGATGGGATTAGTTAAGGCTGCATTAATGGGCACAGTTGAGACTGCATTGATGGGCGCAGATGAGGCTTGATTGATGGGCACAGGTGAGGCTGCATTGAAGGGCACAGGTCACGCTGCAATGATGAGCACCGGTCACTCTGCAATGATGGGCAGAGGTGAGGCTACGTTGGTGGACACTGGTCATGCTGCATTGATGGGCACAGGTCATGCTGCAATGATGGGCACAGGTGAGGCTGCACTGATAAAACATACAAATTGTAGCGCTAAGTAATGTGATGAAAAGACACTGATTGTCTATATTAGAACACCAAGTGACAAGTGTGAAAAAAATATATTTAGTTTATATGATATAAGAAAAAGTCAAAATAATGTGTTGAGAGGTAAAAACTTTATTCAATGTGGGTGACTCCACTGCTGCCACTCACATTTTGATTAGAACGTTCTTTTCGTCCACTTATATGTAAGTGTCTCTAACTGTTATTTAAAAAACGCTCATTTGCCTACGGTATTATGCTATGTTATGCTGTTACATCTTTCGTATACATACTCAGCTGTATTGACCCTCTGGGCGTAGGCTCACTAGGGTTCAATTTGTCTGGTAAGCCTCTGCTTTATTGGTGGCGGGTATCTCACAAGTGTTTATCACGTTACAGTGGGAATTATTGTTGATCTGGGATTATTCATCCAGTCCTATTCATCTATCAATTTTTAACACTCAACACATTATTTGGACTTTTTCTTATATCATATAAACTAAATATTTTTTTTTCACACTTGTCACTTGGTGTTCTAATATAGACAATCAGTGTCTTTTTATCACATTACTTAGCGCTACAATTTGTATGTTTTGTGTGTTTCTTTCCTTTGTTCACTGGATTTTTGTAGCTGCTCACTTTTAGGATAGCGCGGATTTATTTTGTTTTTGTATGGCTGCACTGATAGGCACTGATAAAGTTGTTGTTCATGTTTATTTTGTAACTTAATTCTGCATAAAACATTTAAGTGTCATTTCATGAGATAATTTATGAGGGAGTGTTTAGGGGCAGAATTAGGGTTGGGGCAGGGTAAGGGTTCGGTAGGGCAACTTGTGGCGAGTAACACTTAAGGCTTGGCTAGAACTGTAGCTCAGGACTTGACATTTTGAGCCCTGCTGTATATGTTTAAATAAAGTATGGAATTAGGTTGATGATCTGCCTGTTGTAGACAGACTGATTTTAAAATGCCTGGTACACATGATAAGAATACCAGATGAATGATTGTCCTTTTTTTTGCATGCTAGTCTCCTATCAAAAACGAATAGGTTACTAAAGTACAAATACCATACTAATAACACGAAAAATGTTCGCTCTCTTATCGTACGAGAAAAATGTTAATGTTTGTGACCACGAGATAGATAGATAGATTTTTTTTCATTAACTGTCCTGATTGGCTCTCCCAAGCTGCGTACTAATGATCAGATTATTGAACGATTGCTTCAAAAGTGGTATTTTTCATCCGTGTCCTTGTAAAAAAAAATCTAAGTGTTAGTAACTATGTTTAAAACATAATGGACATCTAAATACATTTGGGCTTACTTAGAGAGAGGTTCATAGCTACAAGGTATTATTTTTAGGAATCCACTGAAGTTTTCATTTAACTCAAAATTAATATACAGTGGATATAAAAAGTCTACACACCACTGTTAAAATGTCAGGTTTCTGTGATGTAAAAAAAAATGAGACAAACATAAAAAACGGAGGCCAATGCGCTGGCAGGACGTTAAAAAAACTCCTGCAAGCAGCATCTTTAGAGCGGCGAAAGAGCACTGTGTACACCGCTCCTCCACCGCTCCTGCCCATTGAAATAAATTGGCAGCTCGGCCGAACCGCAACTGCTGGCAAAGCATCGCAGCAACGGCACTTTGCCGGTGGTTTTAACCCTTTTTCGCCCACCAGCGGTCAAATACCTCCGCAAAAACGCAGCTCCATTGGGAGCCGTCACATTCACATATTATGAAAATTGAATGCATTTAAAAACTTATTCACTTTGCATATATGTGAACCCAGCCTCATAGTTTTTTTGTCCCAAGGCTCCTGCCTCTCGAGTTTCTATATTTGTCCCTATTACCCTATTACTTCCACCAAAATAATGTTTATGTAATAGGCAGAAGGGTGTGGTTTACACACATTCCTGACTCATACACAGCAAGAGAGGGGGTATATTTAACAAGCTGACTGTCAGATTTTGGGTGAGAGACACTAAAACCTAAAAGTGTGCCCACTTGGTGACCCATCTGCCATGCTTCCCATCCCACCTGTGAGCTTGGGACCCTCATGGAGGATGTCACTAGGTGGAAGGGAGGGAGATTAGTATAGTTCTGTTCACTGATCTCTCCTAACTGCAAAGAACCTGGAGGTGACATGCATTTCTGGTTTCTACCTCATCTGCACTCCATTAGCTTCAGTGGAGGGCAGGTAAGACATCAGGGATCTAAAAGACCCTTGATGTCGGAAAAAAGAAAACCTGTCACAAAAATGCAATCACATAAAGAACTTGCAGAAAAGAAATGTTAAAACATAAAGTTACACACAAGCACTTAACCCCACCCCCCTAAAAAAAATGTTGAGCCCACCATGTAAAATATAGGGTAATTTTTTTTAGACACGGGCTATTTTAAAGTTTAACATTTTGAGTATCTATTTAGTATTTTTAGTGCAACCTCATGTTTTATAATTGACCAAAAATTGGGTAATTTACTGTTTTGTATGCCCTACAATCATATTTTGAGTATATTTTACTACAGAATTGCACTTGATAAACCATTGTGCAAACATTCTGTGACAGAACATTTGAACTACCAGAGTGCCTGCTTTCAGAAACATATCATGTTTGGGAGAAGCAGTAGATGACCACTGTTCTAGGTCAGTCCCCACTATCCACACCACACACACCTTCCAGCAGGGTGCTTACCCAGCTCGTACACTGTGCATAGAGTAAGGCCGCTTTCACACTGGGGTGCAGGCGGCGGCAGCGGTAAAGTTAGCGGGAACTTTACTGTCGTTTTTTGTGGTGGTATTCGGCCACTAGTGGGCGGAAAAGTGCTAAAACCACCCGAAAAGCACCGCTGCAGCGATTCGGCCACGCTGCCAATTAATTTCGATGGGCAAGAGCGGTGGAGGACTGGTGTACACAACGCTCCTCCACCTCTCCAGAGATGCTGCTTGCAGGATTTTTTTTAGCATCCTGGCAGCGCATCGCCTCAGTGTGAAAGCCCTCGGGGGAGCTGTTTTTCAGGGCCTTTACAGGCGCTATTTTTAGCCCAAAATCACCTGAAAAATGCCTCAGTGTGAAAGGGGTCTAAAGCCCTGTACACACGGCCCAGAATCTCGTCAGGAAAAAAACGTTGTTTTTCCTGAAGAGATTCTCGGCAAGATTCTCTTGCCGGCCGAGTGTATACACGGGCCATTCAAAAGAACCGCCGTTCTTTTGAATGGCACGAACACGTGACATCATTGACTACGATGAGCTTGGCTCATCACATTCAATGCCATCACCGTCCATCTTGCTTCACCCTACCTATGCCTTGGAAGCTACTGCACATGCGTCAAAGTCATTTTAAGCATGCGTGGGTTTCCATGGAGAGGTAAGTATACACACGCTCATGTTTCTCGGCAGGAAAACACTGCCGAGAATCTCACAACGAGAAAATAGAGAACGGGTTCTCTATTTTTCTCGTCTAGATTCTGGGCAGTTTTCTTGACAAGAAACCTCAAAGCCTCGTACACACGCACGGTTTACGAGCGTGTATACAAGGCTTTAGGGAAAATCCATATGGCCACACTCCAAAGTGATCCACTTTATTGAAAACTTTAAACATCGAAAAGTGGGACTACATTCAGTAGGGGAGAGAACAGGGTTGACGCTTTGTACGTGTTAGCACGTATTCATAACCAGAATAATATAATAATGTTTGGGAGTTTTAACTACTCTCCAGGCCTAAAATTAGTTTTTATGCATGTGTGCAAAAGAAAAAAATAGAATTAATTCCAATTGTCTCCCTTCTGACTAGTAGATAAACTAGACCTACTGTAGAAAAAAATATGTCTAAAATCAACTTCCATAAAACAGTGTGTTTTGCGTATACATTGGACGGATGGGTCTTTTGACATGCATCTCCCCCGAAGGCAGCCTCTGTTTATGCTTTGTTTTATAATAACCTCAGTTTGTATTGCCTAGGCTTGTGATGGTATTACTTTAAAAAGTTAATTTATGACAAATGGAAGTCTGTTGTCACAGGCTTTATGGCTTCCTGACAATGCATATTTCTGTCCTTTACCATTGGTACCACTTGTGATATTATTATTGTTTAAAAAGGAATGCACACATTTCATATTTTTTTTTTCTTGTACCAAAGGTTTTCTAGATATTCATTGTGATTCTCTGTAAATCTGCCAGCGACTTTTATTATTCTCTGCAACCATTGTTTCAGCATGTGTGGGAGATCTGTGATAATTACAAATGGTAGAAAAACAAAGATCTGTATAGCTATTTGTTGTGTGCTGTCAAACTTTACCCTTTTTTTGTGTGCTGTACATGACATTTTTCCATCAAAGGCAAGCTAATGTATTGTTGAGAACATTTCTTTTATTATGTGTATAAAAACGGTACGTTGCCAACATTATTCAAGTGTTGAATTGTTTAAATTCCGGTACAGTTTAAAGATTTTTACAGAAAGTATTTAGGGATTATAGATTACAATAATATTAAAACGGACTCCATGTTTGAATTGTACTAGAAAATACTTTTATCTCACAGAATTTACATATCTTTAAAGTGGAAAAAATGCCTACAATTACTCAATGAGCATTAACCCCTTGACAGATACAGTTGCAATAAAAAAGTATGTGAACCCTTTTGGAATGATATTTATTTCTGCACAAATTGGTCATAAAATGTCACAACAATAGACAACACAGTCTGCTTAAACTAATAACACACAAATAATTAAATGTTACCATGTTTTTATTGAACACATTATGTAAACATTCACAGTGCAGGTGTAAAAAGTATGTGAACCCTTGGATTTAATAACTGGTTGAACCTCCTTTGGCAGCAATAACTTCAACCAAACATTTCCTGTAGTTGCAGATCAGACGTGCACAACGGTCAGGAGTAATTCTTGACCATTCCTCTTTACAGAACTGTTTCAGTTCAGCAATATTCTTGGGATGTCTGGTGTGAATTGCTTTCTTGAGGTCATGCCACAGCATCTCAATTGGGTTGATGTCAGGACTCTGACTGGGCCACTCCAGAAGGCGTATTTTCTTCTGTTTAAACCATTCTGTTGTTGATTTACTTCTATGCTTTGGGTCGTTGTCCTGTTGCAACACCCATCTTCTGTTGAGCTTCAGCTGGTGGACAGATGGCCTTAAGTTCTCCTGCAAAATGTATTGATAAACTTGGGAATTCATTTTTCCTTGATGATAGCAATCCGTCCAGGCCCTCATGCAGCAAAACAGCCCCAAATCATGATGCCCCCACCACCATACTTCACAGTTGGGGTGAGGTTTTGATGTTGATGTGCTGTGCCTCTTTTTCTCCACACATACAGGGAGTGCAGAATTATTAGGCAAATGAGTATTTTGACCACATCATCCTCTTTATGCATGTTGTCTTACTCCAAGCTGTATAGGCTCGAAAGCCTACTACCAATTAAGCATATTAGGTGATGTGCATCTCTGTAATGAGAAGGGGTGTGGTCTAATTACATCAACACCCTATATCAGGTGTGCATAATTATTGGGCAAATTCCTTTCCTTTGGCAAAATGGGTCAAAAGAAGGACTTGACAGGCTCAGAAAAGTCAAAAATAGTGAGATATCTTGCAGAGGGATGCAGCACTCTTAAAATTGCAAAGCTTTTGACGCGTGATCATCGAACAATCAAGCGTTTCATTCAAAATAGTCAACAGGGTCGCAAGAAGCGTGTGGAAAAACCAAGGCGCAAAATAACTGGCCATGAACTGAGAAAAGTCAAGTGTGCAGCTGCCAAGATGCCACTTGCCACCAGTTTGGCCATATTTCAGAGCTGCAACATCACTGGAGTGCCCAAAAGCACAAGGTGTGCAATACTCAGAGACATGGCCAAGGTAAGAAAGGCTGAAAGACAACCACCACTGAACAAGACACACAAGCTGAAACGTCAAGACTGGGCCAAGAAATATCTCAAGACTGATTTTTCTAAGGTTTTATGGACTGATGAAATGAGAGTGAGTCTTGATGGGCCAGATGGATGGGCCCGTGGCTGGATTGGTAAAGGGCAGAGAGCTCCAGTCCGACTCAGATGCCAGCAAGGTGGAGGTGGAGTACTGGTTTGGGCTGGTATCATCAAAGATGAGCTTGTGGGGCCTTTTCGGGTTGAGGATGGAGTCAAGCTCAACTCCCAGTCCTACTGCCAGTTTCTGGAAGACACCTTCCTCAAGCAGTGGTACAGGAAGAAGTCTGCATCCTTCAAGAAAAACATGATTTTCATGCAGGACAATGCTACATCACACACGTCCAAGTACTCCACAGCGTGGCTGGCAAGAAAGGGTATAAAAGAAGAAAAACTAATGACATGGCCTCCTTGTTCACCTGATCTGAACCCCATTGAGAACCTGTGGTCCATCATCAAATGTGAGATTTACAAGGAGGGAAAACAGTACACCTCTCTGAACAGTGTCTGGGAGGCTGTGGTTGCTGCTGCACGCAATGTTGATGGTGAACAGATCAAAACACTGACAGAATCCATGGATGGCAGGCTGCATGAGTGTCCTTGCAAAGAAAGGTGGCTATATTGGTCACTGATTTGTTTTTGTTTTGTTTTTGGATGTGAGAAATGTATGTGTGAATGTTGAGATGTTATATTGGTTTCACTGGTAAAAATAAATAATTGAAATGGGTATATATTTGTTTTTTGTTAAGTTGCCTAATAATTATGCACAGTAATAGTCACCTGCACACACAGATATCCCCCTAAAATAGCTAAAACTAAAAACAAACTAAAAACTACTTCCAAAAATATTCAGCTTTGATATTAATGAGTTTTTTGGGTTCATTGAGAACATGGTGGTGGTTCAATAATAAAATTAATCCTCAAAAATACAACTTGCCTAATAATTCTGCACTCCCTGTAGTGTTGTGTGTTTCTTCCAAACAACTAAACTTTGGTTTCATCTGTCCACAAAATATTTTGCCAGTACTGCCGTGGAACATCCAGGTGCTCTTGTGCAAACTGTAAACGTGCAGCAATGTTTTTTTTGGGCATCAGTGGCTTCCTCTGTGGTATCCTCACAAGAAATCCATTCTTGTTTAGTGTTTTACTTACCGTAGATTCACTAACAGGGATGTTAGCATATGCCAGAAACTTTTGTAAGTCTTTATCTGACACTCTAGGATTCTTCTTCACCTCATTGAGCAGTCTGCTTTGTGCTATTGCAGTCATCTGTACAGGACGGCCACTCCTAGGGAGAGTAACAGCAGTGCTGAACTTTCTCCATTTATAGACAATTTGTCTTACCATGGACTAATGATTAGCAAGGCTTTTGGAGATACTTTTATAACCCTTTCCAGCTTTATGCAAGTCAACAATTCTTAATCATAGGTCTTCTGAGAACGCTTGTGTGCGAGGCATCATTCACATCAGGCAATGCTTCTTGTGAAAAGCAAACCCAAGCTGTCAGTGACAGATCCGAGTCTCTACTAACAATCAGAACCTGGAGGAACCAGATTCTGATTACATAATTGCTGTGGTAGCCTCTGATTGGTTATCAGGGTGACCATTCAATCTGTAGCCCACCCCCGTGTTGTTCTCCTCTGTAAAGAGGCTAAACAATGCGATTTGCTTTTAGCGAGGAGAAAAGGATACTTGTAAGAATGAATGCATTTTATGTGTGTTTTTATGCACATTACATGCAGTTGATGCACGTATTTATATCTGCATTTGTCCTGTGAGGTCACTTCCTTCTTCTTTCTCTGAGCTTCTATGTGCACTGTGATGCATTACAGTGCATTTGCACGTGTTTGTGTGTGTTTTTGCGGGGGGGGGGGGGGGGGAATTCAGCATGCTGTACTTTTTTGACTACACTGCACTGCAATAATGTAAACTATGGCCATAGGATTACCTAACTTTTGGACTGTCTATGCAGTTTGAGTGCAGTCAAAAATGCAACCAACTGCAGCCAACTGCATCCCATTGTGTTAGGTGTGAATGGGCCTTTGTAGGTGCCAGTGTTGGTGGCAGTGTAGGTACATGTCAATGTGTCAGTTACAATTAGTGTCAGAGTCAGTGGCATTGTAAATATCAGTTAAAGTGGTAATAATTTGACAGTTTTTTTTTTTTAAACCTGCAAGGCAAAGTTATACTGTGCCTCGCATACTAGCACATTGTGAGAAGCGTACCGTACAATGTTTTCACCATAGTAGAACAGATTAGTGAGTTGCCACATCCCTAATTGCATAGAAAAATCTAACTACCTCCTGGGTGGGACTTTGAATTGGCAACAACACTCAAGGTATATAACACAGATATTTATTTAAAAAATTGATAAAAAATCATCAAAAACATATGCTGATTAATATAACATACATGGACAAAAGACAATGTTACAAAAAACACAATACATAATATCTTGCAGTAGAATATTGGTGATTATATCAAAAAATTGTTAGTCTCCAATGTCCAAGAACTTTTCAGTTCCAACATGTTTCAGGTTCAAAAATCAGGGGTATTTATTTGGGAGAATTTGTATTTGGCATAGAATGAATGGCACAGCACTCAAGCACACACATATTCTGGGAAAGATAGAATCAACACTGTCAATGAACGGAATAGGGCAAGGGAGGTCTGGTCTTGCATCCGTTTCAGTCTGCTTTGCCCCACATATAATGCTGTGTCAGTCTCCCCATAGTTGAAGGATGTTCAGCTAGTGGCAGGAGCTTGGAAACTCAAAGAAAGTCATTTAGTGAGGGCCAGGTCAGACCTTTATATAGTCCTTCATTATAAAGGAAGGCATATCGGGTAGTGTCTCAAGTTCCTATGGCTGTCTGTAGGGTCTATGAAGCGCACCGTTCACCCTGGCAGTGTCCACGACTGTCCACGACAATGTGAAACTTACTTAGAATAAAGCTGTCACTGCTGACGGGGCTTCCCTATTCACACATTTTCTCGCTTCGTGGAATTCAGTTCTGTGACTGGCTGGAGGCAATGACATCACTCATGTGAATGTGCACAGGAGCCGCCGTTTACGGCACAGGACTCTGAAGAATGGCACGGGTGGCCGTTCCTTCAGAGCACATGCGCTGGTGATGTCAACAGCTGCATGTACATTAAATATCTTCTAAATGGTGCATGTTTAGGAGATATTTACAATACCTATAGGAAAGTCTTATTTTAGGCTTACCGAAGGGTAAAATACATGTATAGGAGTTTACTCCCTACTTTAATGGCAGTTAGTGTCAGCGTGTCTTAGATAAGAAAAAAAGGTTTTATAGTTAGTGTCAGTGGGGTAGATTCATGTAGATCAGCGGATCCGCGTGATCTATCTTTTTTACGATCCGCCTGCGCCAGTTTTTGAGGCAAGTGCTGTATTCAGAAAGCACTCGCCTCGTAATTAGCCCTGGCGGATCGTAAATCCCCCGGCGGAATGCAAATTCCGCGGCTAGGGGGAGTTTACTATTTAAATCACGGCAAAATTTCCCGACGTGCATTGCTTTAAATGACGTCGCAAGGACGTCATTGTTTTCGATGTTAACGCAATTAACGTATGGCCGTATTCCCGGACGACTTACGTAAACGACGTAAAAAATTCAAAACTCGACGCGGGAACGACGGCCATACTTAACATAGGATCCGCCGCACTTACCCCGCATATAGCGGGGTAATGATCCGCCGGAAAAAGACGAACGCAAACGACGTAAAAAAAAAGCGACGGCCGGGCGTTCGGTTCTGAATCGGCGGTTCTCCTCATTTGCATATTCGTCGCGTAGAAAAAAAGAAGCGCCACCTAGCGGACGGCGGGAGAATGCAGCCTAAGAACCGACAGTGTAACTCACTTACACCAGTCGGCTCTAAGGGAGATCTATGCGGAACCTGATTCGAGGAATCAGCCGCATAGATCCGAGCGTCGGATCTCACAGATCCGACGGTGTATCAGTAGATACACCGTCGGATCTGTACATGAATCTACCCCCGTGTGTTTTAGAAAAGAAAAAAAAGGTTTTATATATTTAGTGTGAGTGTTAAATATGTACTATTGTTTCTTGGCCCTACTACGGACACAAAGAACGAATCACACACACACACACATATGTGGTATGATATCACATTGATCGTCAGGAGTAGGATAATTAATTTTGCAGGTTTATTTGGTGGTAGTGCATGGTAATGGCATAAAATATAAAGCCATTTTTTTGTTTTGTTTTTTAGTATTTTGGCTCAGTTTTCTTTTGATAATAAAAAAAAATCAGGACATATTCATTACCATTTACCACCAAATGAAAGTCCAATCTAACCATGTCGAAGTTGCAAAATTGGGGCTAGGAATTTAGGTCTGTTTTGACCCAGGTCATGAAGAGGTTAAATAAACATATGGCATCCTGATGTATGCATTGCACCATTATTGAGTTCAGTTGCGTTACAGTTGTCCAGCAATATTCCAATGAAAAGTCCTGGTCATCACCAGTAACACCATGCAACTTATGGGGGTCTATCTATAAAAAAAATGCTGTGCAAATGTCTCAGTATTTCTGCAAAAAGCTCAAATAATGGCAGTACCTTTAGTAGTATGTAGTAGTATGTAGTATGTAGGAACATTTTGGTTTCTCTTTGCTGCATGGCAAATATTACATTGCTTACCATGCAATTCCAACTGAAAGCTAGCCATAAAGAGAGAAGCCATAAAGAGAGAAGTATTCAGTATCTTTTTTTTTTAAAACAAGCATTTATATTCACCTCCTTGCTGCAACATTTGTGTGAGGCTGCAGCAGTCCCATGTTAGCTTTAAGGCCTCTTACACACAGATCAGTTTTTCTTCAGGTTTTTCTTTTCAGTTTACCAAATCCATCTAATATGAGGTCAAACCTCAAGAGTCTCAATTTGTATGCAATCAGGCAGGCCCTTGTACTACATAGTTTTGGTAAACTGAAAAGAAAAACCTGAAGAAAAACTGATCTGTGTGTAAGAGGCCTAAGAATGGAGCATTCACATGACCACTGATCACTCAGTTCACAGTCTACCTTGACCGGGGAGCAGTGACTGTCAGTCAACGCTCTCTGCTCTGTTCCACCACTGGAGCACTGGGCAGGGGAGGGGACAAGCATGACTGGCTTAAACCCTTGCATGCTGAAAGCCAGGGCCAGTAGTCAATCAGGCAACAGTATTGTGAAGATTCTTGCAGAGCCTGGTACAGCTCTGCCCTGTCAGCTGGCAATAGCTTTTTATCAACTGACTCTGAGCCACAGGAGGACAAAGCTAATTGTCCTACTGTGGCCCACAAAAGAAGAAAAAAGCTTTGTCTATATTTCTCTTTTTCAATTTCAGAACATTTAACCAATAGGGAAAATAGTCTAATACTATTAGATAAGAATATTTATTAAAAAGAGAAAATAAATAGCTCTTTAACATTGGGGCTGATTTACTAAAACTAGAGAGTACTCTTTTTTTAAAGATTAATTGAACAAGCTGAAGTTAGAAGCTGATTGGCTACCATGCACAGCTGCACTTGTTTTAGTAAATCAACCCCATTGCATCAATTCTGTATAGCATTTCACTCTCTGCAGTAGCTAATTCATTAAACTTTCAATGGACAGCACAAGAATGTTCTCCACTAATAATTACCTCCATTTAGTAGCCAAACATTGTATTTTCCATTTTGAATTATTGATTTATATTAAAACAGCACAAAATATAGTGTTTTTACATTCATTTTTTTATTTATTTTTTGCACAGAATAAATTAACAGAGCACTTTCACTTAGTGAATGCCTATGCAAATTGTTAATTTTTTATGCAGAGGTCTTCCTTGTAATAGTTTCTCTTTTGGTTAAATGTTAAGCCTATAGCATTAGATTGTTTTCATTGTTGGTCTGTTTGTCTCTTAGTATCGAATGTTAGGGAATGTTATATTCGCCTTACAAAGGTGACAAATAGTAGACTTGCGCACAATGTAAAATGTTGTTTCGTTCCGTTTTGGTTTCATCGTGTTTGGTGTACTTGCCTTATTACTACAATTGACATCTCTCACTTAAAAATCCAGACATTTGGAAGAGGGTCTCCCTCTCCCGTCTATGTATCCTGTTTTTTATCTATCTATCTTCATGGGATTGTGAGTTTTTGCCAATTGGTTTTGGAAACAATTCCACCACCTTTTCTTTCTTTTTTATCTCTTTGGTTTCATTAGTAAAATACATAAATTTGTTCTGTTTTTCATTATGCTACGTTAATTAATTTTCGGATAATTCATTATTTCTGTAGAGTAATGATATTCATTATAACGAATACATTTGTTTTTGGATAATTCAATATTTATGTATGCATATATATTCGTGATAACGATTCGTAGTTCAGCAAGTTGTTTTTCATTGAATCCTTTAACACACACAGGGACAATTGTTGGGGGTGTATAGTATGCCTGTAAAGCAGCACTTGTTTCCTGTGCTTAGAACTGTCCCTGCACAAAGTGTAATTTCTGAAGGAACAAAAAGTCATTTAAAATCACTCGTCGGGGCCCAGCAATACAGAGAAAAGTCATTCATAAAAAAAAATTGCGTGGGGGTCCCCCCAAATTCAATTACCAGACCCTTCATATTAAGGGGGACCTGTATCAATTTTTTTTTAAAAAAGACGTGGGGTTCCCCCCCAAATATCCATTCCAGACCCTTCAGGCATGGTATGGATTTTAAGCGGAACTCCACCCCGAATTATAAAAAAAAATGGCGTGGAGTTAACCCCAAAAATCCACACCAGACCCTTTATCCAAGCACGCAACCTGACAGGCCGCAGGAAAAGAGGGGGGATGAGAGAGCGCCCCCCCGATCTGTACCAGGCCACATGCCCTCAACATTGGTAGGATGCTTTGGGGGTCTGTGAGCCCTCAAAGCTCCAGGTCCCCATGTTGATGGGGACAAGGGTCTCATCCCCACAACCCTTGCCTGGTGGTTGTGGGGGGATGCGGGCTGGGGTCCCCTTTAACAAAGAGGACCACCAGAGCCTGGGCTTTCCCTTGTGTCAGAGGGGGATGGGGTCATTTTTAATAAAGGACTTTCCCAAAGGTGTCTGTGTTTTTACCCCATTACCAATTCACATAGGGGGGCCGGGATCTGGGGGTCCCCTTTGTTAAAGGGGTGTTCCGGATTCCGATAAGCCCCCTGCCCGCAGACCCCCACAACCACCGGGCAAGGTTTGTGGGGATAAGGCACTTGTCCCCATCAACATGGGGACATGGTGCTTTGAAGAACCACAGACCCCCAAAGCATCCTCCCAATGTTGAGGGCATGTGGTCTGGTACGGTTCAGGAAGGGGGGCGCTCTCTCATCCCCCCTCTTTACCTGCGGCCTGCCAGGTTGCGTGCTCGGATAAAGGGTCTGGTGTGGATTTTTGGGGGGAACTCCACGCCATTTTTTTATTTGGGGTGGAGTTCCCTTAATATCTATACTAGACATGAAGGGCCTGGTAATTGAATTTGGGGGGATCCCCACACATTTATTTTTCTGAATGACTGTTTTCTGTATTTCCGGAAGCCGACAAATCATTATAGCCACAAGTGATTTTAAATGATTTTTTTTCTTCAGAAATGACATTTTGTGCAGGGACAGTTCTAAAAACGGGAAACAAGCTCTACTTTACCCTTCACCCTCCTCCCTGCCCCCGGTCTTCATGCTAGAAACACATAATGCAAACAGTAATGAGGAGCTGGGCATGGCAACAATGGTGGCTGATAATAGTTCCATAAGCCTGGCTGGGAGAAGTGTAACTTAGGAACATGGGACAGCAGTCACCCTTTAATTCTGGGTAACAAAGTGCTGTATGGTCAGTGAAAACAGTGTTATTTACAATATCATTGTCACAGGAAATGACTGGGGCACATCAAGAAAATATGTGCCTATCACATAGGACGGGTCGGGGGAGCTGGACAAGGAGTTTCCTGACCTCCCTAAGGTAAGCTGGGTTCCACAAGCCCAATGCTTATAGTGCCTCCCGTCACATGCTCCTACTATGGAGGCTCTTAAAATTTATAGCGTTAGGACTGCAGATAAAACTGGGGTGCCTTGTCGTGGCCTCTGCAGTTTACACATGTATTTGCATATGTGTGCAAACTAAACCCTTGTTTTTAACATGACCTGTTAGACGGGACAATTCGGTTTGTTGGGGGCTGGCTGGTAAGTTGAGCTTCGCCCTTCCATGTGTTCCTTCCTGCTAAGGTCAGTTATAGTTTGGGGCAGGTTCTGTTTTTTTTATATTATGGGAAAGAGTCCCTTGTACTCATCACTATTGCCTAATACCTATTGCATTATTTACAAAATAAAGAAAGCTTGCAGGAAAAAGTCAATGAACAGTATTCCCTTTTAATAAAGGTACTTTATTATACTACCTTGATTCTATGGTACAGATGCACCACAGGCAGGTTTAGAACGCCCCCCAAGTACGTTTTTTAAAGCAATTTTAATTAAGCATATTTAGCATTATATTTTTCTACAAAACATTATTTTTGTTATTTTTTTTTTAAGATTTGGTTCATATCAGCTCCTGTGCACTTTTTCGCCCATTCCCTTGGCTGTTAGCCTTGAAAACTTGGCACATTTATTAGGTAGATTTAGCACCAATTGGCTTCAACAGGGTTTGGATTTAGCATCTACATTTTCATAATGTTCAGCCAAAATGCCACAAACCCAGGTGTGTTCAGGCCATTCCCAGTAATAAACAATATACCCCTTTTTTTATGATGTCTTGTACACACGACCAGTTTTCCAGTCGGGAAAACTGCTCTGACAGCTTTTGGCCGGGAAAAGTGGCCGTGTATACACTCCATGGCATTTTTCCCAACCAGAAAACCGCCGGGAATCCTGGAAGGAAAAATGAGAACATGTTCTCTTTTTTTCCTGACGCGATTCCCGGCAGTCTTTTTCCCGGCAGTTTTCCTGTGGGAAACACTGTAGTGGAGCATACACACGGCCGGGATTCCTGGCCAAAGCTCTCACCACAGTTTTCCCAATGGAACAACCTCTGATGTGTACAGGGGGAAAGTTACCGAGCAGGTTCTCGGTTTTCCCCCCAGGATTCCCGGCGGACTTTTTACCTACGGGAATCCCGGTTATGTGTACATGGCTTGAGAGGAAAAAACCTTGTTGTAATATGTGTTCTGTATTGGTTTCAATTACCATAACACCATCATTATTTCCTTTAATTGCACAACATCTTAACTTGAATATTTTAATTTCTAATATCAGATGAAGGACATGTAAGTACACAAGTAACACTCAAACTGCATAGCCAGGAATATGACTGCCATGTCCTATTTCACCTTTTCAGCTGCATGTGTCCTTTGTCTTCTTATTGGGGCAATGTGATAATACTAATGAACTGAACAAAGAAATAGGGGTTCACCTGCCCAGATATGCAAAGCTGAGGCCTATCCTTTGCAGATGTTTCCTGACAATGCATTCTAAACCCTGCCAGCCATTCATCCGCTCTGCATATCAGAAACAAGTGTATGTGCAGTCAGGGGCGGACTGACAACTCATGGGGCCCCCGGGCAATAGAAGATCATGGGGCCCCCCGGGCTTACAGATGGCCACCATGCCAGGAGGCAGTGCAGAGGCAGGGCAGCTAAAATCTCAGGATTTTCACATCAAAAGCATGTCGGTTTCGGACACATCAGAGACAGATGTAAAAAAACCCACAGATTTTTACATACTATCCCTGGTTTTATTGAGCTTGGCGACTCTGATGGGGCCCCCTAGTGGCATCGGGCCCTCGGGCAGTGCCCGAGAGCCTCAATGGTTAGTCCGCCCCTGTGTGCATTCAACGAGGATGACTAGGCATGCAAGAGGAACAGAAAAACCAGTATCTAAAGGGCAAGCCACTGCTGTTACATCTGTCTGAACCTGAGGTACGTTGTATGTACTTTACTTGTTTTAACAATCCTTGGGGAGGCATGATATACTTTCTGTCAAAGTTCAGTTAACTTTATAAATTAAACTCTTTATTAAATAAAAAATAAAACAGTCAAGACTACTATGTATGTGTCAAGTATTTTAGCAAACCTTGCTATTGATGGTTTCTTCTGTTCTGTTCTTCTGTTCTGCTAATTATGCAAACCACTTTTTTTCGCTTAAACCTTTTAAAATGAGAATTAGATGGGAGGATGAGATCATCTCAATTCTCAGGCTTTTTGGTTTGTATCTGATACAAGTTGAAATGTAATACAGTATGATGAGAAACTTAAAAATATATATATCATATCTCATGTCTGGAAAAGTTAGCATAGTGTAAAAGACAAAGTATTTATACAGCCTACTAGTTACAGTTGCAGACTATCACTGTGACCTTTTACCTTACCGTTGACATATTTGCCTAGCACAGTGTTTCTCATCCTTTTTCAGTCAAGGCACCCTTTAAAATTATAGAAAATCTCAAGGTACCCTTTAAAATTATAGACAATTTTTAAGGCAGCCTTTAAAATTATAGACAATCTCAAGGTACCCTTTAAAATCATGGACAGTCTTGAGGCACCCCATTTAAAAAAAAAAAAAATGTTTTACATAATGCAGCAACATCTACAAGTAGGACACCCAACATTAGGTGATTTATTCTTCCAAAGCAAATACACTTTTGCACACTGGTACTGACTAGTATTCCAATGTTTCTCTTTTCCTTTAACCACTTGCCTACTGTGCACCTACACCCCCTTCCTGCCCAGACAAAATATAAGCTTCCGGCACTGCGTCACTTTAACTGACAATTGCGCGGTCGTGCGACGTGGCTCCCAAACAAAATTGGCGTCCTTTTTTTCCCACAAATAGAGCTTTCTTTTGGTGGTATTTGATCACCTCTGCGGTTTTTATTTTTTGCGCTATAAACAAAAATAGAGCGTTAATTTTTAAAAAAATGCAATATTTTTTCCTTTTTGCTATAATAAATAACCCAAAAAAATATATAAAAAAAATATTTTTTCCCTCAGTTTAGGCCGATACGTATTCTTCTACATATTTTTGGTAAAAAAAAAATGCAATAAGCGTTTATCGATTGGTTTGCGCAAAATTTATAGCGTTTACAAAATAGGGGATAGTTTATGGCATTTTTTTTTTACTATTAATGGCGGCGATCTGCGATTTTTTTATTGGGACTGCGACGTTATGGCGGACATTTCGGACACTTTTCTGACATTTTTGGGACCATTTACATTTATACAGTGAAAAATGCTATAAATATGCATTGATTACTGTATATGTGACTGGCAGTGAAGGGGTTAACCACTAGGGGGCGGGGAAGGGGTTAAATGTGTGTCCTATGAGTGTTCTAACTGTGGGGGGAGGGGGGGTGACTGGGGAGGTGACCGATTGTGTCCCTATGTACAAGGGACACAACCGCTCTCCTCTCTCCCTGACAGGGACGTGCAGCTCTGTGTTTACACACAGAGCTGCACGTCCCAGCTCAGTTACTGAGCAATCGCGTGTGCCCGGCGGCGATCGTTGCCGCCGGGCACTCGCACGGGATCCCCGCAGAGCGGCGGGTGCGCGCGCGCGCCGCGCGCCCGCGCGCGGCTTTAAAGGGACATCACGTCATATGACGTGATGTCAGAACAATGGAGTCGTCTGCCCGCCGTCATTTGACGGTGGGCAGATGACAAGTGGTTAATTTCTCTCGTATAGTCAGCTGATATGACCCCAGTGCTGAGGGAGTGAAGCAGAGGAGGGTCAAACAAGGATTCTGTGGAGACGACAGACATCCTCCTTATCAACTGATGACATCATACGTTGTTAGGCTTGATCCCCCTGCTGCCTTGTATACAATTTTTGATACATTTTTAGGCATTTTTCCAAGGCACCCCAGGGTACCTGGGCACACTGGTTGAAAAAGACTGGTCTAGGAAAGTAAACTACATATCTCTTAGGAATTATCTACAATTTTGTTTTCCAAAGAATTAAAAAAACAAAAAAAAAACATTTTTGAAAAGTTGATATTCAGATATCAAAAAACTTGACTTGGACAGCATAGTTATTTTTTTTACCAAAAATATGTAGAAGAATACGTATCGGCCTGGACTGATAAAAAAAAAATGTTTTTTTTTTTTTTTTTAAATTGGGCTATTTATAATAGCAACAAGTAAAAAATATTGATTTTTTTTTCAAAATTGTCGCTCTTTTTTTGTTTATAGCACAAAAAATAAAAACCACAGAGGTGATCAAATACCACCAAAAGAAAGCTCTACTTTTGGGGAAAAACAGAACGTCAATTTTGTTTGGGAGCCACATCGCATGCCTGCACAATTGGAAGTTAAAGCGATGCAGTGCCAAAGCTGAAATTTCACCTGGGCAAGAGGGGGGGTATATGTGCCCAGTAAGCAAGTGGTTAAAAATGTCCCAAGGTGCTTGTTATCACAAAGTATGTGTTGTACCTAAAAATAGTATTAACTATTCGCTACGTACCTTTAGAAACAGAAAATAGATGCTAGAAATAATGAGCAAACCCATATATTTAGGGAAGTGCTACCATCATTATTAGACTGGACAAAGAAAGATATTATTAATATTAGCATCATCATCATGGTATACAATAATGTTTTCTTTCTTGACATTTGTAAGCGTAGACACAAAACCTTGCATATGTCTTATCAAATAAACAGTTACTAAATAACTAATCAAATCATCTGCCCTACTGGAAACTTGCTAGCTGACTGGTTTTATGAATATATTTTCAGAGTCAAAGCAGCATGGTAGCTGGCATAGCACAGCATGAGCTAGACTGATGGGAAAACCACATATTTTGCTATGCACAACACTGATAAATGAGAAACTAATTTGCAGCGGAGTAGTGCCTACTTTCCACAAATTAAAAATAAACAACACTTTGAATACCTCTTAATTTATTGGAACAACGCCGAGTCAGTAAATTATGACCTTACGTGAATGTCAGCTGCAGGAAACAAACAATTTGAAGGCAATCAGGGACGATAAAGCTAATATACATTTTACCTGCTAAGTTAAGCATACTATAAGCTTCAATCTGTTCAATGGAATATAATTGGTGCTGCTACCATTTTATTAAGATTGGCTGAAAATTTGAATTAGCCAGCATTTAAAATGAATGTGTACTCGCATGATCTGCTATGGGATTATGAATGCCCTTGACCTATCACATGCACACTTACTGTAACTGGAATGTTCATTATAAAGTTCTAGACGAGGGTATGTATTTTTAAAGTAGAATTGTAAGTAGGCTATGGACATTTAAACATTTACACATTCTTAAAAAACATTAGTTAAACAAGCCTTTACTGACCTCTGTACACAAAGAATTCATGAGGACTTTCAAGTTGAGCCTCTGTACTCTGATTATTCCCCTGTTCCTGTGCACATGCGCCGTGTTTGCATTAGAGATCACAAGGCCAGTAGACTGCCAATTCACAGTAGCAAGAGGCAGCAAAAATAACTACTGAAAGAAAATGAAAGTTTTTTTCTGGTAAACCTTCCTCTATAGTAGATACAGCTGCAAATTTTGACAGGGGCTTGTTTTAAAGCCTACTTACTGCTGATTAACCTCCCTAGAGGTATTCCCGAGTGTGGCTCGGGGGGGGAATTTTCATTAGCAAAAGCGGTAACCCCCGAGCCACACTCGGAATTGCATCTCAGGATCCAGTCAAAGGTGCTTAACTTGTTCCCAGGATCCTGTGATGTCTCCTCGCTGTGTCCACGGGCTGTGTACTCTGCTTGATCTATGACAGTGCTGGGCTCTGTTCCCTATGAGCGCCGTGACGCACAGGGACGGATCCCGGCGCCAAATTAAAAAAGTGAAAAACACATGACACAGACAGTACATTGTAATCTTACAGATTACGTTACTGTATCAAATAATTTCACATCCCTTTTGTCCTTAATGCTTTTTTCAGTGCCTTGCATGCAATTTTATATTATATATACTGTTCTATCTGCCTGGAAACTTGAGATTGTCCATAGCAACCAAAACGTGTCCCTTTACATCAAAGCGGTTTCAGACCAGCTAGAAAACAGCGATAGTAAATTAGAACACTTGCAGAATTGAGTGATAGTAATTTGTGGGGAAATTTGTCATTAAATACTGAAAGTGACGACAGCGACAATTCTGCAACTGAGCAAATTTCTGTGTTTTTGACATTATTTAATACATGTTATTATTATTATTATTATATTTGTTGTTATAATTATTTATAGCTATTCATTATATTATAATTTATGATTTTGTGTTTCAAACTTTATAATACCCGAGATGTCTTCTAGACCCTGGTTTGGACAGATTTAAGTGAGTTATTCCTAAGAATTACCACATTTTCTGGCGTATAAGACGACCTTTTACGCCTTAATTACACTGCCAGAGAGCGGGGGTCGTCTTATACGCCGGGTACAGATGGATTTCGGGTGCAGATGCCGCTGCCAGATGGATCTAAAGCCCGCCGGGTGCTTGGTAATACTGTTGTATACAATATAAGCCACTCAGCCAATCCCGGCGGGCGATGCACTCTGCTGAAAACAGAGCTTGTTAAGCCTGATCGGATTGGAGTGGCGTGGGCTAATGATGTCACAGCCTCTGCCAATGAGAGCAGGCTTTGCATTTATCAACAGATTAATAAAATGCATTGCCTGCTGTGATTGGCTCAGCGTTGTACACTGTATTCTGCAGTGTTAATATACTACTGTACTGTACCAGTAATGTACTTGTGATAAGACTGCAACCATTTGAAGCATATTTAAGAAGGTGATAAAGACCTGAAGTGGGTTTCTTGGAACAGTAACAAAAACATCTTTATACTGTAATAACAAGGTAATTTATTTAAAAGCCCCATCAAAAGTTTACCAGTGAGTAATAAGTAATAAATTACAGTGTTTTAATCAAATCTGATGTTAAGTCTGATGTTTTTATTTTTTTATGTTTCTGATGGTTTTTTTAATTTTATGTTTCTGATGTTTTTTTTTTATGTTTCTGATGTTTTTTTTTTAAGTTTCTGATGTTTTTTTTTTAAATGGTGTTGCCTGTGAAGGGGGTAGTCTTTTACGGTGAGTATAGCCCAAAACCTAAGTTTTCACTGGAAAAATAGGGGGTCGTCTTATACGCCCAGTCATCTTATACGACGGCAAATACGGTGAATGCCTATAATATAAAGTGCCAAATTTCCATGCAAAACAATGTACTGTACCACTTTCAGCATCAAAAATCTGTCATAATCATAAGGCCAGGGAGGTTAAAGCCCAGATCCAGGCTAATTCTTCATTTTTAAAAATTGTCTCATATTAAAAGTGGAAGGGGGCTTGAAGCTTGGAGTTCCACTTTAAATATTTGAATGTATATAGCCTGAACACAGTTCTACTTAACCCCTTCATGCCTGACATCCTCCCATGCCTGTGCTTTCCACGCACCCCATGTGGCGCGCATTGGCAGCGATTTGTGATTGCTGTGTCTTTTGAACACAGCAGATTACAGAACGGGGTAAGGAGCCAATCACAGCTGTTCTTTAACATGTGACCAGATGTGTCCAATCACAGTTGATCACAGTGTAAAACGAATTTTCCTGTTACTGGCAATCCTCTGAGGAGAGGAGAGCTGATAACCGGCAAATCCACACAGGGGACATCTACACTGATGATCAGGGCCCTGATCATCAGTGTCCTGATTATCAGTGCAGCCCCAACAATGCCCACCAGTGCTGCCAATCAGTGCCCAGCAGTAATTCCTGGCAGTGCCTATCAGTGATACCTATCAGTGCTGTCTATCAGTGCCACCTATCAGTGCCATCAATGCCACCTATTAGTGCCATCAGTGCTGCCTATCAGTGCCCATCAGTGCAGCCTCATCAATGCACATCAGTGAAGGAACAAGATTACTTTTTTAGAAAATTTTATAACAGAAACTAAGAAAATATTTTTTATTTCTTACACATTTTTGGTATTTTTTTGTTTGTTTAGCAAAACATAAATAAACCCAGTGGCAATTAAATACCAATTTCTATACCAACATTTTTCTCAAAAAATTATAAAAATGTTGTTTGGGTGTAGTGTTACATGATCGTGGAACTATCATTCAATGTGCACCAGTGCTGAAAGCTGGACATTGGCCTGGGCAGGAAGGGGGAGGGAAAAGTGCCCAGTAGTCATTTGGTTAACGATATAAGAGAAACACTGCTAAGGGTGCAATAGTTTTTATACAGATACTATTAAAATGTAAATGGAATAATAAAACCAAACCTCCATTTTCCCTCTGGATGAATACAAAAGCTATATTTACCTCAAATGTAGACAACCTGGCTGGTTTCTGCACTGTTGGCACAATCTCTTGGGTGGGGTTCAGGCTTCAATGCCATCTGTCCCCAACTCCTGGTTCCTGTTCTGTGGTTCTCTACGACCCCACGCTCCCTCTTTTCTGAGCTTTCCCTGGCTCTAAAACTTCCCCCTGTGGTGAAGTCGGTCCGGATCCTTATTTCCTCTTGCTCCTTTCTTTCTATTGGTGCCTTGTCATGTTAGTGTTGGAATGGAGGTGCAGGCTACAGTGATAAGAATATCCAGACTGTGTGGCTCTTAAGGCTGCATTCACATCTGAGCGTTTTGTCGCCTGAAGCTCGACGCTCAAAGATGCTAGAGGGGAAAAATAACATTATTCTCTATGGAGATGGTTCACATCTCCACTGCAAAACGCCGAACGCCGAACGAACGCCAAACGCCTGAATTTCAAACAAGTCCTGGACCCTTTTTTGTCGCGTGAATCGGGCGGCTTGTGCGTTTTCCATTGGTGCCAATGACTTGTTCAAAACTGTAAGGTTAAAAAATGCTGCGTTTTGTCGCGACAAATCGCGGTAAAAAACGCTGCAATTTGTTGCAGCAAATCGCGGTAAAAAACGCCGCAAATCGCCTACGCTTAGGTGTGAATGCAGCCTAAAACAGCCACCAACGATGGCTGCATATGCTATGATAAAATGTGTTAACTAACAAAGCCTATTAAACATATAAATGAATACATATAAATAAATCCAAAAGCAGTGTCCATCATACAGAAATATATACATGTATTAGGCACATCTGTAATCCATACAGTTTAGTCACCTAACAAAAAGTCCAGGCAAACAGCTAATTACATATTTTAAATAAATAGATATTTACTGTTTTTTACAAAATGATTTGTCAATTTGGCCAGCCGCTATGGTGTTTTACACATCTGCCAGTTAGAAGAGAAATCAATGCATTCATTTAGAATTACTACTACTTATACCAGCATCCTGCTGGACTGAACAGAGGGGATGAGGTTGATTCTTTATTCAATGTTCAAAATAATTAAAATGGAGAGGAGGCAAAGGAATATGTGATGCTAAACCAGGGAACTGCATTTATGAACTGGGAAGTAAGTGTATTACCTGCTTGGCTATGTTGTGAGTCAGAGATGCATAAATGACAAGGCTTGCTGACTAGAATTACAAATCATCCAGTAAGTAAAACAGTTAACATATATAGATTTAACTGTGCTTTCAGTTGCTTGTCTAGAGTTACAGGACTCATTTAGGCTCCATTCACATCTAGGCGTTTTGTCGCCTGAAGCCCGACGCTGAAGCAGCCTGACATACGCTGGAGGGGGGAATTTACATTGCCGGCTATGGAGATGGTTCACATCTCTACGCCGAACGCCGATACGCCTGAAGCGTGAAGCCTGAAACAAGTCCCGGACCCTTTTTTTCAGGCGTATCGGGCGTTCGGCCATAGCCGACAGTGTAAATTCTGCCCTCCAGCAAAAAAGCAATAGGCGTTTTGTCGCCGCAAATCGCGGGGACAAAACGCCTATTGCATGTCGCCCGAATACGCCTGCTGCCGCTGACGCCTAGATGTGAATGCAGCCTTAAAGTGGATGTTCATGGCATCTGAGCACCACAAACCAAAAACACTATTTAGTTCATTTTTTTATATTCAAAGCAAAGGCCCCATCCATTCATGTCTTATGCTCTATTTTGTTGAGCAATCACTTTGAAAAACAACAACATTTCTGGCTGTGGCTGTCTTGAGTAAGGGCAGATGATTCATGTAGCATTTACACCCTGGAATCCATATGCTCTTAGCTCAAGCATGTATGAAGGGGAGTGTGCCTAGCTGAAAAAACTCCCCCTCCTCTCCTGAAGACCCCTGGGATGTATGACATCATTTGCCTAGGTAAGAAACCAGGAAAGTAACTGAATAAATGTAAAAAACAAAATTGAGGATGAGGATTACAAATAATCTATGTTGATTGGGAGAGTGAAGTTCCACTTTATAAAGAAAAAAATGTGAAGCTAAACTCCACAAAATACCTTGTTATCCCCCAAACCTTTGGCTCCCCCCATGTACATTAACCAATTTAGCTCCCTCTCCATTCATTACATTTTTTGCAATACGGCACTGCATTATTTTAATTGACAATTGCACGAACGTGCAACACTGTACTCAAATAACTTAACCACTTGAGATCCGCGCTATAGACAAAAGACGTCCACAGCGCGGCTCTCAAGTGTCAAGTACACTGGGTGGCGCGCTGCGGGTAAACACTGTCCCGGCCCATCGCTGAAGAGCCGATGCGTGTACCTCGTGGCCACGATGTCCGTCGGGTAAATGCGATCGGCGGGAACACAAGCAGGTGACAGCAGGGACGTAGAGCTCTGTGTGTAAACACAGAGCTCCACGTGCTGTCAGAGGAGAGGAGACCGATCTGTGTCCCTTGTACATAGGGACACAGCATCGGTCACCTCCCCCAGTCACCCCCCTCCCCCCACACAGTTAGAACACACCCAGGATACACATTTAACCCCTTCCTCACCCCCTAGTGTTAACCCCTTCCCTGCCAGTCACATTTATACAGTAATTAGTGCATTTTTATAGCACTGAACGCTGTATAAATGTGAATGGTCCCAAATTTGTGTCAAAAGTGTCCGATATGTCCGCCGCAATATCGCAGTCTCGATAAAAATCGCAGATTGCCGCCATTACTAGTAAAAAAATAAAATAAAAAAAAAACATAAGTCTGTTCCCCATTTTGTAGGCGCTATAACTTTTGCGCAAACCAGTCGCTTATTGCGATTTTATTTATTTTTTTACAAAAATACGTATCGGCCTTAACTGAGAAAAAAAAAAGTTTTTTTAAAAACAAAATTGGGATATTTATTATAGCAACAAGTAAAAAATATATATTTTTTTTAAATTGTCGCTCTTTTTTTTGTTTATAGCGCAAAAAAAAAGAGGTGATCAAATACCAATAAAATAAATCTCTATTTGTGGGGAAAAAAGGATGTAAATTTTGTTTGGGAGCCACGTCGCACGACCGCGCAAATGTCAGTTAAAGCGACGCAGTGCCGGAAGCTGAAATTTCACCTGGGCAGGAGGGGGGTATATGTACCCAGTAAGCAAGTGGTTAAAGCAGAGAAATACTTACCTTCTTCCCTGCTCCCCCACTAATTGGCACTGTCTTCCATTCCCAGTATGTGGAGGGGCCTACAAAATCCTCAGATATAATGCAAACTAGTTGTACATGATGACGTTGGAAAGGCCATAAACGCACACCCAAAATAGAGGACTGGCTTTGTATAGCAGGACAGAAAACTGCTGTAGTGAGGAATGAGATAAGAATTTCCATTTATTACTTACCCTCTAAATGAAATGGCCTTTATTAAAGGGGTTGTAAAGGTACAATTTTTTTTCCCTAAATAGCTTCCTTTACCTTAGTGCAGTCCTCTTTCTGTCAGGAAAGGTTCCACTCGCTGGTGATACCATCTGATATTTGGCGTGCAGTACTGATGTCCACCAGCAGTTGTCTCCTGACAGTTTGGAACTGTCAGGAGAGCCTTTCCCTGCTGGTGTTATGTGATCTTTGAGCCGCAGTACTGGCGTCCACCAGCAAGTGAATCCTGGCAGGATGGAGCAGATATCTCCTCCTGCAATTAGGAATCACCTGAACCTGAATGCAGTTTAGGGCCCTTTCACACGTCTGTTCAGTTCGTCCGTTTTTTTTGGATGTCCGTTAACGGACCTCAATGCTTCCCTATGGGTTAGCGTCCGTTAGCGGATGAGCATCCGCTAACGTCCGTTAACATCCGTCTGCGGTAAGCTCCGTTTTTTTGGACGGAAGAAAACCCTATTTTTCTTCCGTCACAAAAACGGAAAGGACGAAAAACGGACGTTAGCGGATGATCCGTTTACCATCCGATCCGCTAACGTCAGTTTTTCATCAAAATATGTAAAAAAAAAAAAAGTTCTAAAAAAAAAAAAAAAAACGGATGAAAAAAACTGATGAAAAACGGACGGAAAACGGAACGGAAACGGATGTAAATGGACGGAAAACTGATGAAAAACTGATGAAAAAACGGATCAACTGAAGGGGGAAAAAACTGATCTAAAAAACTGAACGGACGTGTGAAAGAGCCCTAATGGTATAAAAACCTGGCAAGTTCACCATACTTGGCCTTGGCTTTGTCGTGTGCCCTGATTTGAACTTTGATTCTGAACCTGACTCTGATCCCGATCTCGATCCCAAACCTATTTGTACCTTTTCCTGTCAGTCCTGTATCCCTGGATTCCGGCCCTGCTATCTGATCCCTTCCACACTCTCCCTGTCCATTGCTCCTTGTCCCCCATTTGCTGATCTCCTGTTATGACCCTGGCTTAGCTAGACTATTTTTCCGGTATTCCCTTTCGGCTATATTTATTTGTCTGATTATAGTTATTTTGGGGTCTTGTCTAATATTGTTTTTTTGTGCACTGTGTATTTTTGGAGGTGGTTGTGTTATATATTATTCACATTTCATTAATAAATTATTACTTTCTTCACCTATATACGTCTGGTTCACTTGTGCAATCCACACAGTTCTGATCGCATTTGATTCATGACACCTTCACTTACCTCATCCTTCGATTTTGCTTTTAAATGTCCTTATTTCTTATGAGAAATCCTCACTTCCTGTTTGCCTGTCTGTAACTTCACACAGTAATGCAAGGCTTTCTCCCTGGTGTGGAGTGTCATGCTCGCCCCCTCCCCTGGACAACAAGAGAATCATGATGCTCTCTACTTTGCAGATAGAGAAAGGAGTTGTGTGTTAGTGGGCATTCTGACTCTCCTGTAGTCCAAGGGAGGGGGCGAGCACAACACTCCACACCAGGGAGAAATTACTGCGTGTAGTTACAGACAGAAGAACAGGAAGTGAGGATTTCTCAGAAGAAATAAGGACATTTAAAAGCAAAATGGAAGGATGAGGTAAGTGAAGGAGGACTACACTAAGGTAAAGGAAGCTATTTAGGGGAAAAAAATGTACCTTTACAACCAATTTAAGACCCCTTTCACACTGAAAGCGCTGGCTCTTTAGCGCTGTTACAGTGGTGCTTTTTGTCTGCTAGTTTGGTGCTTTAAATCCCCAAAAAAGGTTAAAATCTCCCATTTTGAAGCACTTTAAAATCGCTTTTAAGGTGCTGCACATTCATTCCAATGGGCAGGGGTGGGTTGAGAGCGCTAAATACAACGCTCCCAACCCGCCCCAAAGATGCTGCTTGCAGGACTTTTTGGAACGTCCCACAAGCGCACTACTCTAGTGTGAAAGGTCACACTGGAATGAATGGGAGGACGTTTTCAGGCGCTTAGCGGAGGCTATTTCCAGTACTTAAGCGCCTGAAAACTACCCCAGTGTGAAAGGAGTCTAAATGCAGAACAAAATAAAGATTGATGCCAATCTATGGAAGAAATTTACATTTGGTCTCCAAATGTTCTCCCTGTATATGGAAATACTGTACATCTTCCAAATAACAGGTAAGACAAACTAGGAAAACTAACAATAGTGTAGCAAATGTATTGAATGATAATAATAAAATATCACATTATAGCATTAGAAGGAACACGGCTACCTGTGTTTAGCAGGATAAATTGATCTGGGCAGTATAAACAAACTTTATACTTCCCACATTTATTCCTCCTGAGTCTAGATGTACTTGCATTTACACTTGTTTACATGTGTTTTTCTGAAGAAAACCAAGCTAAATGGCCCCAGAAATATCTTGTTTGTGTAAACACCTGAACCTAGCTGCTGCTGAATGTCTACGTGTGAATTCAATCAAATTAATAAAAAAAGATTCCCTATGCATGGGGCCCTAAGCTGTATGAATGTGGAAATTGCAGTATTTAATTGTTATATTTAACATATATACAGACAGACAGACAGACAGACAGACAGACAGACAGACAGATAGACAGATAGATAGACAGATAGACAGATAGGCAGATAGACAGACAGATAGATAGATAGATAGATAGATAGACATATAGACAGATAGGCAGATAGACAGACAGATAGATAGATAGATAGATAGATAGATAGATAGATAGATAGATAGATAGATAGATAGATAGATAGATAGATAGATAGATAGATAGATAGATAGATAGATAGATAGATTTAAACACGTTTAAATTGTCTCTTCTTATAGTCGCTTCTTTTTTTTATATATATATATAAACTATGCTAACTACATGTCAAAAATAGTAAAAAAAAATGCTTTTTTTGCAATTTTTGTTGATCAATCTGTATGCACATGAAAGTCAAGCATAGCAAGTATCATTTTAATTAAGCACCAACCTTTTCTAAATGTTTTTTTTTTCTTGCTTGAATAAACTACCTTATCATTATTGTGCAAATCAGTCACTAAATACATCTTTATAATAGTTCATCATATTCTCTTAATGCCATCCTGCTGTGAGCTTACCTGCTGCCCAGAGCTATGCAGCAATTCCTGTCTAGTCTCATATGAGCTCATCATGTGTGTCTAATTTAGAATTTATAACAAAAGAAACTCAATAAAGATTTTTCTTCACAGTGCAGCAACATAAATGTGAAAAATAATGTCACTGCTCTGATAAATACATAGGAATAAAAAAAAAAAAAAAACTGGTTCCACTGATAAAGTAGTGGTAAAAAACATTGAAATAAAGACTGTCAAACTAGTAGATCGCATTTTAAAGCGGAGTTCCACCCAAAAGTGGAACTTCCGCTTAAACCACTCCTCGCATGTATTTTTTTTAGGGGGGGGAGTGGGGGCTTCAGTAAGAGTGGGACTTCCTGTCCCACTTCCTACTTCCACCCAGGGACCGCTAAGGCGACACGTCATATCACCTTTTGTCGGCCCCTCCCTGTAGGCGATCACCTGGGACACGTGACAGGTCCCAGGTGATCGCCTGTCCACTCAGGTAGCAAATGGACGTTCGCGCATGCGCAATGAGTGTTCGGCCGTGAAGCCGAAAGCTGTCATGGCCAGGTGCCCACAGTTTCAAAGTCAGAATTCTGAGATTTAAAGTCAGAATTCTGAGATTAAAAGTCAGAATTCTGAGTTTCAAAGTCAGAATTCTGACTTTGAATCTCAGAATTCTGAGTTTAAATCTCAGAATTCTGAGTTTCAAAGTCAGAATTCTGAGATTAAAAGTCAGAATTCTGAGATTAAATCTCAGAATTCTGAGTTTTTTTAAAATATAGTAATGTATATTTGGAGGATTTTAGGAGCAATTAGCAATAATGTAGTAACATCCACAGACCCTCATTCTGCAGACATACAAGTCTTTTGCTCTGTATATGGATCTGTAAATCTATTTTAGTTACAGCATACAGTATGGTGAAGCAGGCATTGCTGGGCTCTCTGGTTCCTCTACTGTATTATAGTTCCTCAGTTTGCTGTCATCTGCTGTAACATAAAGAGTCATGCTAAAAACTAGTGTATTCTGTGTTTGAGTAGGGGGGGGGGAGACACAGCTTCCATAGATAACAGAAGACAATGCACCCCAACTTTTAGGAAACATTTCACTGTTACCCCAACATGAGAGAATTGTAAATGGCTAGAAGGCAGAAGGACAATGTGTTTTTATGGACAGAACGGCTTGATTATAGCAATTACATGTCTGGACTAATTCATACAGAGAACGCACCACATATTAAACTTAAAAAAACCAAGAGAGATTCATGACTTGGGCAGTAGCTCAAAGGCTAGAGGAATAGTCTTCTATGAGAATGGCTTTAGGGTTTGAATCCAGCTCAGAGCTTAATTCTTTTTTTTTTTTAATATATATTTTTAATATATTGATTTACTAATATTGTTATTGGGACATCCCTATTTAATCTAAGAGTAATGTCAAAAAAAAAAATATGAATATATAAACTTAAAAAAAAATTGTGCTCTTTCCTGGATTCGAACTCACCAAACATTGAGCTCACACATTAGACCATTTCTCTAAGCGTTGAGCTATTTCTCAAGCAATGCTATTCTCTCATGTTGGGGCAATAGTGTGATGTTTTCCAAAAGTTGGGGTGCATTGTGTTCTGTTATCTATGGAAGCTGTTTCATCACCCCCACCCCCAAATACACAATATACTCGTTTTCAACATCCCTCCAGTCTGAACAAAGACACACATTGTGCTCACAATTCCCTCATGTTGGGGTAAGAGTGCAATGTTTCCTAAAAGTTGGGTGCATTGTGTTCTTTTATCTATAGAAGCTGTGTCTTCCCCCCCCCCCCACACACACACACACACACAATACAATCATTTTCAGCATCTCTTTTTATGTTTTCAGCAAAGGAAGTATTAATACAGTAGAGGAACCAGAGAGCCCAGCACTACCTGCTTCCCCATACTGTGTTCTGTAACTAAAATAGATTTTCAGATCCATATATAGAGCACAAGACTTGTATGTCTGCAGAATGATGGTCTATGGGTGTTACTACATTATTGCTAATTGCTCCTAAAATCCTCCTAATATAGATTACTATACTTAAAAAAACTCATAATTCTGAGATTTAATCTCAGAATTCTGACTTTGAAACTCAGAATTCTGACTTTTAATCTCAGAATTCTAAAATTTAATCTCAGAATTCTGGCTTTAAAACTCAGAATTCTGACTTTGAAACTCAGAATTCTGAGATTTAATCTCAGAATTCTGAGATTTAATCTTAGAATTCTGACTTTGAAACTCAGAATTCTGACTTTTAATCTCAGAATTCTGAGATTTAATCTCAGAATTCTGACTTTGAAACTCAGAATTCTGACTTTGAAACTCAGAATTCTGACTTTGAATCTCAGAATTCTGAGATTTAATCTCAGAATTCTGAGATTTAATCTTAGAATTCTGACTTTGAAACTCAGAATTCTGAGATTTAATCTTAGAATTCTGACTTTGAAACTCAGAATTCTGACTTTTAATCTCAGAATTCTGAGATTTAATCTCAGAATTCTGACTTTGAAACTCAGAATTCTGACTTTGAAACTCAGAATTCTGACTTTGAATCTCAGAATTTTGTATATATTTTTTTTATGATGGCCCCAGGGCTCTTTCATAGAGGAGGTATTTTGTCATGTCTTAAGATACAAAATTGCTTTAGTTGTCAGCATTGTGCAGTATTATGTTTGAATTGCTTGTTTTGGGTCACAGCATTTTGAAAGGACTGATGTCAGAACTCTAGCTTGGTCATTCTAAAATGTGTCATTTGTTCTGTTCAAACCACAGTTTTCTTTATGTATACTTGTTTTTGGATAATTGACATGTTAGGTGAATCACCTGATTCAATTTTAGATTATATTTATATATATATATATATATATATATATATATATATATATATATATATATATATATATATATATATATACATACATATACACAGTATCTCACAAAAGTAAATTCTCACATTTTTGTAAATATTTATGTATACCCTTTAATTTGACAACACTGAAGAAATTACACTTTGCTAAAATGTAGTAGTGAGTGTACAGCTTGTATAACAGTGTAAATTTCCTGTCCCCTCAAAATAAAGCAACACGCAGCCATTAATGTCAACAAAAGTAAATACATCCCTAATTGAAATTGTCTAAATTGGGCACAATTAGACATTTTCCCTCCTCGATGTCATGTGACTTGTGTTACATGGTCTCAGGTGTGAATAGGGAGCAGGTGTGTTAAATTTGGTGTTATCACTCATACTGGTCACTGGAAGTTCAATATGGCACCTCATGGCAAAGAACTCTATGAGGATATGAAAAAAAATAGTTGTTCTACATAAAGATGGCCCAGGCTATAGGAAAATTGCCTAGACCCAGCATGGTGGCCAAGAACATACAGCGGTTTAACTGGACAGGTTACACTCAGAACAGGCCTTACCATGGTCGACCAAAGAAGTTGAGTACACATGCTCAGATTCATATCCAGAGGTTGTCTTTGGAAAATAGACATATGAGTGCTGCCAGCATTGCTGCAGAGGTTGAAGGGGTGGGGGGGTCAGCCTGTCAGTGCTCAGACCATACGCTGCACACTGCATCAAATTTATCTGCATGGCTGTCGTCCCAGAAGGAAGCCTCTTCAAAAGATGATGCACAAGAAAGCCTGCAAACAGTTTGCTGAAGGCCAGCAGACTAAGGCCTCGTACACACGAGGGGATATGTCCGCTGAAAACGGTCCGATGGACCGTTTCAGCAGACATCTCCGCTCGTGTGTATGGGCTAGCGGACAGATTTCTCCACCCGACAGATTTCAAAGCATGCTTTGAAATCTATCCGGTGGGAATCTGTCCGCCCGACATGTCTGCTGGTTAGTACACTTACCAGCAGACATGTCGTCCCCCACCGCCGCCGCGCCGCCGCCGAATGGATTCGGCGCATGCGCGGAAGTGTTTAACTTCCTGGTGCGGTGACGTGGCGGTGACGTGGCGGCGTCAACGTCACCGCCGCGTCACCGCCACGTCACCGCGCCGTCCGGCGGCGGGGAATTTGATCCGATGGTGTGTACACGCCATCGGATCAAACTCCCGATCGGACATATCCGATCAAAATGGTCTGCGGACCGTTTTCATCGGATATGTCCGATCGTGTGTACGAGGCCTAAGAACATGGAATACTGGAACCATCTCCTGTGGTCTGATGAGCCTTACTCAACCTTTTTACCGCTGGGGAACCCTAAAAAAAATTTAGGTCCCGGGGGAACACCTGATAAAACCCATTCATTGGGGAGTCAGTGGGAACAATGCCCCTTACTTTGGTGGTCAGAGGGAAGAATGCCCTTGTTTACAGTAGTGGTAAGAATGCCCCCCTTACAGAGAACTATGAAGATCATTGGTGTAATACCACTGGCTCCTCCAAGTTGAATTGGCTCAGAACTATGTAGGCACCATCAAACAGGAGGTAAATCATCCATAGCTAAAGGAACCCCTAGCCACCTCTGGAGAAACCCTAGGGTTCCACGGAACCCTGGTTGAAAATGACTGGTTTAGATGGTGTCAAGTGTGTGTGGTGACAAATGTGTCTTGCCTACAGTCAAGCATGGTGGTAGGAGAGTCATAGTCTGGGGCTGCATGAGTGCATTTTCAAAAACATTTTTATTTTTGGAAAAACTGTTTTCCTCAATTGTAAGCTCCCTTTCATATTGTAGACTTATCAACACAAATATTATGCTAATGATGATTACAAGTCTTTAGCTGTCAACTGACCTTTTGGAGGCGTGTATGTAATACATTTGCAGTGATGTACAATGCAAAATCCTAGAAGGGTATTAACAGTGCTGACTGTGTGGACTTCTCTTTGTAAATTATCTTCCTAAAATTTAAAAGTTGTAGAGTTTCATTAGCCCTTCATCAGTGGTCCTCTTTAATCACTTTTAATTAGTCCTTAAAACACAGCAGTAGAATTCTGCTAAAATTAAAAAAGTATCTAGAGAATGATCTTCTTACACTGCAAAAAAAAAGGCACCTGAATAGACTGGAACAACCGATTCACTGATTGAAATAGTTGGTCTATGACTATGAATGACTTTGATTGTTGAAACCATTTGAAGAGGTGCACTACTTACCTTTCCTTTAGCACTGTTTACATGTAGCACCGAGATTGCAGAGTGTGTAAGTGTGGTATGGAGGTTCAGCAGAGATGTCACTATATTATAAATAAAAAGTGTGACATCATTGGCGAGGAGAATAAGTTCATGATGCATGTTTTGCAGACATTATACCAATGTTCTGAACCCCACCTTGTCCCTTGTATTAAGCACCTAAGTCCGTATTCAGAGATTTGCAATGACTTTTGCAAAGAATTTTTCTAGGATTTTCAAGTCCATTTTTAACAAGGTTTTTTTGGCCTACAATTTGACCAACTAGAGTCATCCATGTTGGTTTTAGGAATTATGTGTATGCTTACTTTCATTGATTTCTGTCAGAACATGTTTTGTTTAAAGTATAAATACATTTTTGGAACATGTTACACCTGTATTAAGGTTGTAACACATAACATATTCTAGCATTCCCTGCTTACCCCCTGAGATCCCCCCATGAGAGCGGGTAGGGGTTCCTCACCTCCACAGCCACTGTCACATTTAAAATCAGTGTGGCTGTGTGGAGCTCCATGCTTACAACTGTGACATTCATTCACAGAGATCTGTGAATAAATAAATTACAAGTCTTGTTTGCCACCCCCTATAGTTCTCAATGGACTATGAGTGTGCTGATCAGCATACTTGTATTCCACTGACCCTTCATGCAGTTTTCTAATTGAAAGCCCATATGGAGGTACAGGCAGAAAGCTGGAGGATGTGTCTGCAGGAGCCTGACCTTTTACCCACGATCCACAGACCATGGGTGCAATGCTGTGGGAAAAAATTACAAATTCACATTTTACTTTCAGGGACCCAATTCTTTGATTGAGCAATTTCAGTGCTTCCCAATTGGATTTTGAAAATTTGGGGTTATTAGGGAAACAAGGATTGGTGATAAAGCATCAGTGAAGACACATTTTTCCCATATTAACTATTACAGGAGGCAATTTTCCTTCCTAGGGGTAGATTTCCTCTCACTTCCTCCTGTCTCCCTCCCTTTGTAAGTAGGAGTCATTTGTAAGTCGGATGTTTGTAAGTAGGGGACCGCCTATATTTATGCAGTAAACCAGGAAATTATTAAGGTTTCACAAAGTGAAACGTTTTTTTTCCTCATAACTGTATTTTAAGAATCTCTGTTAGTTTGCAACTAAAGTATTCACCATGTTGCATTGATAGTCATTTGTGTTAGAATGACATGCCTTAGTAATGGGATTTCTTTAAGATGGAGAGTAGAAAGCCAGGGGGCAATAAAATGATTTAGTTACAGAGCTCTGACACCTCTGGTAATGTTTATTATTTATAGCGTTTATTACTCATGAATATAAACTAATATAAGAAATTCAAATTTCCAGAGGGATCTATCTTATTTTGTTATTTTGCGTCAATTCCACATAGAATTTTACCTATAATGTTTTGTTATCTAGCTATCAAATAGAATATGACAATGCAAAGCTTAAAGTTTATATGTAAGACCTAAAGGTATATTTTTTAAAGCAGTGAATGTGACATTGACTAAACATTCAGTGATACCCGTACACACAGCCGTTTTTCTCGGCAGGAAAAAAAAGGCAAAGTTTTTCCCGACAGGATTCCTCTCAAGCCTGCCTTGCATTCACACGTTCAGCCCAAATACTGCCCGTCCAAAGCGCAGTGACATACACAACGTACGATGGGACTATAAAGGAGAAGTTCCATTCAAACAGCGCTACCCTTTGGGCTGCTTTTGCTGATTCTCGTGTTAGTAAAAGTTTGGTGAGAGACGATTCACGCTTTTCAGTCTTCGCGCTTTTCAGTCCGTTACAGCGTGACGAATGTGCTATGTCCAATCCGACCGCTAGTTTTACCAGAACGAGTGTTCCCGTCTCATACTTTATTCTGAGCATGCGTGTTTTTTTTCCCCCTCGGAAAAGCATACACATGACCGGTTTTCACAATGGGAAAAAGACTACAGTGAATCCTGGAGGGAAAAAAGTATGTTCTCTTTTTTCCCGTCGGGATTCCTGGCAGATTCCCGGTTTTCCCGGCCAAAAGCTGACAAGGCAGTAATCCCGACGGGAAAACCAGTCATGTGTACGAGGCATAAGTGTATCTTCCTGGTGCAAGTGCTTGAAAACCACTTCAGCCCTGGAAGATTTTTTGCGATACAGCACTGCGTCGCTTTAACTGACAATTGATGCCTTTTTTCCCCACAAATAGAGCTTTCTTTGGTGGTATTTGATCACCTCTGTGGTTTTTATTTTTTGTGCTATAAACCCAAAAATGCGACAAAACACAATATTTTGTTACTTTTTGTTATAATAAATATCCACAATAAAAAACAAAAAGCAAATGTTTTCCTCAGTTTAAGCCGATATTTATTCTTCTACATATATTTTTGGTAATATAAATCGCAATAAGCGTATATTGATTGGTTTGCGCAAAAGTTAAAGCGTCTACAAAATAGGGGAAAGATTTATGGCATTTTTATTATTTTATTTTTTTACTAGTAATGGCGTGATCTGTGATTTTTATCGGGACTGTGACATTATGGCGGACAGATCGAACAGTTTTGACACATTTTTGGGACCCTTGTCACTTATACAGCGATCGGTGCTATAAAAAATGCACTGATTACTGTGTAAATGTCACTGGCAGGGAAGGGCTAACAGTAGGGGGCGATCAGTATTACTGTGGTGGCTGGTCGGGAAGGGGTTAAATCACAATGATTCATTCACCTGTAGTGAGTATTTGGTGTATGTCACATTCACTTCTTTATAAATATACCTCCTGATATCAAATGTGCCATTTGGTCATAAGCCTGTAGACTGTGTTGGGCATATTTAAAAATTACCTTTGAAATTACACTTAAAAAATGGCACATTACATGTCAAAGAGGGAGTCTCACTTTGATTTTTAAACAGCCCCTAGGAAGCAAAGGTATTACATGTACTTTGTCCCCTGAGGAACAGAGTGCATAAAATAAAAAATAAAAATGAGACTTCTTTGAAGGGTTAATTCACCATCACCAAAAAACTGCCTATGCAGATAAGGAGCATCTGTAGAATATAACAAGGTGAGATTTTTTTGACCAAAATGTAATAATGCCCTTGAAAAAGAGGAATCACTGCTCTAAGATGCTAATCAGAAAGTCTCCTCATCTGATCCAAAGCCAAGGGTGCTGGCAATGCATGGAATGATGCAACATGAAGGAAAAACGTTCTAGACAGCCGCACTCCAAAAATAAATAGCTTTTATTGTAAAAACAAAAAAACACACAAAAAGCATGCCACAGCAGACAGAGTAACAAGCTGACGCGTTTCACACCAAACTTTAGTGCTTATTCATTGCCCTTGCTATAGGTGTAGGTCATTTACATACCTCATGAAGCCTGCCTGGAAAACTTCTAGGAGGTTGCTAAGAGAAGCCTAGTGTTACTGCTCACATCTACTATTACAGGAGTGAGCTTTCAAAAACTGAGTGCAAAGCTACTGCATTATGGAAGAGAAAGTGCATGTAGGGGATTTTGAATCAGAGAAAGAGATTGTTCCTGTGATGATATTGAGCAGTAACAGTAGGCTTCTTTTAGAAGCCATAATGCATCCTATGGTTGTAAAAACTTCTGTCACTGACTGGCCCCCTAGCCCCCGTTTTTTTTTACTCACCTGAGTCCTGTATTCCCCTGCCAGAGACACGCTCTTTCCCTCTGCCCATAGTCTTGGATTTTGATTGAATAGATTGATAGCAGCGCAGCCATTGGCTCCTCGTTGCTGTCAATCAAATCCAATGACGTGGGCACCAGGGGGCGGGGCCGAATCAGTGACTATGGATGAAAATGCTGGACTCGAGAGTGCACCCACAAGGTAACCCCCTGGGAGAGAGCTTCTCCTAGGGGGTTATATGATACAGGGAGGAGCTACTGGGGGACCCCAGAAGAGGACGATCGGGGCCACTCTGTGCAAAAGGAACTGCACAGTTAAGGTAAGTATGACATATTTATACAATCACAATCATTCAACATTACAATCACTTTAAGTGGATTCTCCACTTTAAGCACCCCAAACTTTAAAAAAAACATTAAATAGAGATACAAAAAAATATATAAAAGAAATGAAAACCCCAAAGCTGAAACAAAAAGCCTACATTTGTATGTGGACTTGCAGCCAATACAAGCAGCTTAACTTAAAATAGAGGCATTACCAACATAAACTTAAATACCAATATACTCCCAATATAAATGAAAACTGAAAAAAAAACCCTGGCCTGAAACAAAAGCCATTGCAAAAAAAAACTTTGCTATGGACCTTACAGTAGCTAAAAATTATTGCTGACCTCAAATCATCCACAAAAATAAATAATAGACAGAAAAGCCCCAGATAATAGCAAAAAAAAATAATGCAACGGGATTATTTGCACAAGCAGCCAGCCAGCAATCAGACTTAAAGTGTTTCCTAACTGACACTAAACTCTCCCTATGCAGTTTGTAGTTTTGCAGTTTGTGCCCCCCCCCCCATTTATAATAAGGGGCTTATCCAAAAGAAGGTTATTTTTCTGGGACCGCAAACCCATAGCATATGCCTCAAACCCATAGTAGCTGCAAACCCAAGCCTCATCCACCAAGCCTACCAATCATATGTTAACATTTTTTAGTTCGCCCGCACAATATAGAGTATGTACAATTTGTTTAATCAACACCTCTACAATCCTGACATGAAGGCTACATAAATCAGCCCAGAATGGTATCTCCTTAAAGGAGTTGTAAAGGAAAACATTTATTTTTGCTAAAATTACTGTTTACAGGTAGGGATGAGCTTCGCGTTCGATACGAACGTATGTTCGACTCGAACATTGTCTGTTCGTACATTCGACGAAATTCGAACAAAATCGGTCTTTCGCGCCAAATTCGAGTGATGCAAAACGGCCCATAATTCTCTGCGGCATTGCGCGCTGATGATTGGCCAAGCATGCTGTATGTCCCGCATGCTTGGCCAATCACAGCACGCAAAAAACAAAGAGCCATAATTGGCCAAAGCCTTGGTTTAAATTTAAAGGAATTTAATTTTAATTTTTTTAATTTAAGCATCATTAAAATCACTGCTCCTGGAGCAGTGATTTTAATAATGTTTAAATAAAAAAAAATGAAAGATTCCTTTAAATATTGTACCTGCTCGGTGTCTATAGTTTGCCTGTGAAAACGTCTTTGAGAACCCGAGTCTTGCCCGAGGGAACATGTATCAGTGGAAAAAAAGTTTTAAAAACGGTTGTTTTTTCAGGAGTCCTGAAAAAATTACAATTTTTAAAACTTTTTTCCATTGATACATGTTCCCTCGGGCAAGACCCGGGTTCTTAAAGACGTTTTCACAGGCAAACTATAGACACCCAGCACTGCAGGTACAATATTTAAAGGAATTTTTTTTTTTTAAAAACATTATTAAAATCACTGCTCTTGAAACAGTGATTTTAATGATGCTTAAATAAAAAAAATAAAAAATTGCTTTAAATATTGTACCTGCTGGGTGTCTATAGCTTGCCTGTGAAAATGTCTTTGAGAACCTGGGTCTTGCCCGAGGGAACATGTATCAATGGAAAAAAGTTTTAAAAACGGTCACTTTTTCAGGAGTCCTGGTCCTGAAAAAACGACCGTTTTTAAAACTTTTTTTCCATTGATACATGTTCCCTGGGGCAAGACCCGGGTTCTCAAGACATTTTCCAACAATAACTTGAATATTGGTCTTTAAAATGAGCGTTTTTGAAGTCGAACGTTCGAGTCCCATAGACTTCAATGGGGTTCTAAATGTTTGCGCGAACGGTCGGTCTGTTCGACGGTTCTGGTGCAAACCAAACGTGGGTATGTTTGGCTCATCCCTATTTACAGGGTATAGAGACATAATAGTTAAATGATTCATTTTCAAAATGATTAAAAATAGATAAAAATCAATCATATAATGTACCTGCAGTTTCAGTTTCGTTTTTGCATGCTTTTTCATGCTTCTGTGATGTACAGAAACACAGAGCCAATAGAGGGCAGTGATGGTTTGTAAAATGAAAGTGATTGGTTCTGAGGGGTTTTAGACATACAGTAATCACACCTCCTTGATTAGTGACCACACAGAGAAAGCTCCCATGACTTTTGTCATCAGGAAACAGACAACCAGAAAGTGTCCAGAACAGAGAAGGATTACAGCAACATCATAGCAAAAACGAACAATGAGGACATGAAAACAGGACTGCAGTAAGGTAAAGGAAGCTATTTAGCTAAAGAAAAATCCTTTAGTGCTCCTTTAAATGCCCCCAATTGAGGACAGTGAGGTTGAGCATAGAGGGATGAAATCATTCTCTTTTTTTTTTTTTATAAACACAAATGAGGAAGGACATATGAATATTGCCTCTATGCAAATTCCCCATTTGATCTTGGCTTGATTTCAATCATTTTCCGATAATATATGGTCTCGTAGTTATCCTATGAGGTTTACGCCATTGACTTATTCAACACACCATTGAATATATCCTTTAGAGTAACCTCATATGTTGTACTCCTGTAAAACGTGTCCTATTAACAATCACTGGATGTTGTGTCAGATACAACAAGCACTTTCAAGCTCGCTGAAGGATTTATTTGAAGTGATTTACAACCAATGGCTATATTATATGTGCCTATCATTTGCATCAACCTTTTGCCTGGCTGAGTTTTATTATTCAAGTAATTTTTGAAAAGATGCATCTCCATTGTATACAGAATCTGTCTCATCCATCACGCTTACAAGAGATAGATAAAGGGTCTCCTTCACAAGGGTACATCAAATCACCTTTATGCCATTCCTGAATAGGAAATCATTAGGCAAGAGGATTATATAAAAAAAAAAATCCTTTGGCATGAAATCACACAAAGTATTTCTGCTGAGATTTAATTAAAGAAAGGAAGTGAACTTATTAAATATAATTGATAGAATATTGACCATGGCAGTGTCAAATGAACATTAAAAAAGACGTTAACATTCCATTTTAAATTCAAAATCATTTTTTCAATGTAGAGAGATGTTACGCTGTTCCACTTTGTTTTCTGATACCTGAAAAATCTATGATCAAAATATTAAGCAGCTCACATAAATTTTTCATTATCAGTGCACTTCTTAGCTTCAAAAGCTAGATACCGTCCCGTCCCCCCCCCCCCAGCAGAAAACTTAGTCAGAGGGTTGGCAAACTGAATGTGTTGGTCCTCTGAAATAGAATTGAAGAATCTCATTAAAGTATCCTAGGTCCTTGCTGCTTTCTTGAAGATTAAAATGTATCACATTGTAAAGAAGTCAAATACCAATTTTTATTCTTTAATTCAAAGCCTACCTTGCCACTCATGCTTTCCCAAGGCTGTGAACAAAAAATCACTGTATGTTTTCATTAAACTTTTTCCCAATATCATATTTGTCATTGAAAAGAAAAGCATATGCTCAGGAAAGAGTAACCTAGTATTGTATTACTGTACATGGTAAAATCTTCACTGTTTATTAGACATGTGCATGCGTTTTCATCCGATTGCATTTTCGTCCAAATTTTGGACGAATTTCGGACGAATTCGAATTCGAAATCCGAAAGATCCGACATAATAAAATTCTTTATTTTCGTTTTCATTGCTACAACAGTTCAATATAGATAGATTAGACATGCCGCTGACAATAGCAATCTGTGTCTATCAAACCTGTGGTTGAACGTGCCTAAGAGTTAAGCTCTATAAGTCCAAGATTATTCTACATCGAGAGAAAAAGATTTGACATAGAGAGGAAAGATTTGACATTATAGAGACAGTGTTGGGGTAGACCATTCGACATGAACGTCAAAGATTCGACAAAGCAGCGAAAAACATACAAACATCGAATCTTTCATTGAAGGCTTATGGTGTCTGTTGAAAGTTCTAAGAAGATTCGACGGAGCGGCAAAACTCTACAACTCTGCAATCATACAGTGGTTGACCGCGATATTGTGTCAATCTCGCTCCCTTTCTCGGCGAGATTGAGCACTTGCGAGCCCCATCGCGGGAGCCAGCGCCGAGCTGGCTTGCCGCGATGGAGACAAAGCCGTCATAGAAGCGACGGAGATCCGACGCGGATTCCCGCCAATTCTACACGTGGGCGGAGTTTGTTATGAATCCTGAGAAGGAAGTCCCCGCCGGATTTAAAAAAAAAATCCAGCATGGGTTCCCCCCTCAGGAGCATAACGGGCCCTTAGGTCTGGTATGGGTTGTAAGGAGACCCCCCTACGCCGAAAAAACGGCGTGGGGGTCCCCCCACAATCCATACCAGACCCGTATCCAAAGCACGCCGGCCGGACGGTCAGGAGGGGAGTGGGGGCGAGCGAGCGCCCCCCCACCCTCCTGAGCCGTAACGGGCAGCATGCCCTCAACATGGGGGGGCCAGGTGCTCTGGGGCAGGGGGCGCACTGCGGCCCCCCACCCCAGAGCACCCTGTCCCCATGTTGATGAGGACAGGGCCCCTTCCCGACAACCCTGGCCGTTGGTTGTCGGGGTATGCGGGCGGGAGGCTTATCGGAATCTGGAAGCCCCCTTTAATAAGGGGGCCCCCAGATACCGGCCCCCCACCCTAAGTGAATGAGCCGGGGGGGGTGTGTATGATCGCTTTTATAAAAGCGCCCCCCTCCGGCGGGCTTCTGCGGGGGGGTGGGTGCCGCTGTTCTTCGCCGCCGTCTGGTTCTCTTCCGCCGCCGGGGGGGGCGCTTTGATAAAAGCGCCCACCACCCGTCGGGCTTCCTTTGACATCTTCGGCGGCGGGGGGGGTCTTCTCCCACTCTCCGGGGTCTTCTCCCACTCTCCGGGGTCTTCTTCGGCTCTCCGGGGGTCTTCTTCTTCTTTAGGACTCGCCACCGCTGTTATGGCTGGCGCGCGGCTCGCAGCGAGTTATATAGGCCTGTCTTGTGACGTCGCAGTCCCATCATGCTCCGGTAGGTACCATGTGGCTCAGGAGGGGGGGGGCGCTCGCTCGCCCCACTCCCCTCCTGACCGGCCGGCCGGCGTGCTTTGGATACGGGTCTGGTATGGATTGTGGGGGGACCCCCACGCCGTTTTTTCGGCGTAGGGGGGTCTCCTTACAACCTATACCAGACTTAAGGGCCCGTTATGCTCCTGAGGGGGGAACCCATGCCGGATTTTTATTTAAAATCCGGCGGGGACTTCCCTCTCAGGATTCATAACAAACTCCGCCCACGTGTAGAATTGGTGGGAATCTGCGTCGGATCCCCGTCGCTTCTATGACGCACTCGCTGGAATCTGCGCACTCGCTGGAATCGGCGGCAGGCACTGTACATTTCCGGTCAAATGCTCCGCCCATAGTCTATAGAATTATTTGAATATTGGTTGACTAGTAATAATAGTTTATAAATATAATTATTACTAGTGTCATACAACATTAGAATTCTTCTATAGCTTGTAGGCGGAACTTTCACGATCGCAGCGTTTTACAGTTTAGCTGCTCCGTCTAATCTTCTTAGAACATTCGACAGACACTGTAAGCCTTCAATGGCAGATCCAACCTTAATTAATTCAGGTTTTCGGACGAATGCATTTTTTAACGAAACAAAATAAATAAAAACAAATTTCGGGAGTAAATAAATAAATGTATTTTCCGGACAAAAACAGAAACAAAACAAAAACAAAATAAGTGTGCACATGTCTAGTGTTTATCACTAGTAAAAAATGACTAAACCTTTAACATACAGATCGGTATTCCCCTTGATTCATCCCATTCCAAGGTTCAGGTGGGTTTGTTTTTAAAAAACAATGTACATATCTCCACTAATAGGTTATAGCAGGATGTAATGATTTATATACCAAGTAAAACCCTGTACTTGATTATCTGGCAATGGAAGAGGGTTGCTGCACCTTCAAAAAGCCTGCATCACAAAAACTAAACCAACATAAAGGTGTGTATGCCTCTAGATATTTAAACTTAATTCTTCAATCCAGAGACAAAAAAAAAAAACATTTAAAATATGAAATCAATCGTGTATTAACATAAATATTTACAAACAAGGAATAACCAATTCATGTATATCATAAACAGAAGAGAAAAACATATTGGGGCATAGGGGACTTTAAGGGTGCTTATTATTATAAATTGATATATCACAATGAATTTTGTAAAAAATATATGTATTTTTATTTAAAAAAAAGAATAACATTAAAAAAAGTCACTTCCTTTATACAGTTTTCCACGCAATGGTTCAACATGTTTCGCCTTACAAATTCTTCAGGAAATGCGTGGACTTTATTTCTAGTAAATAGATACAAAAATAAATCAACTTTTTTTTTTAAAATACATATGCAAAACAAGAAAATAATAAAAAAGGAAATGACATAAAAACATATTTATGCAGACATAATAATACATACACAGATGCATCCATGTAGATAGAATTAGTTTCCCAACCGGAGGTTCTAGCCCTAATGTTTTGGGGACTCAGATCCAGGTTTATAGTAGATAACTGAAATCAGAGCGAATTTAAGCATGAGCCCACAGGAGTATCCCAACTTAGCCAGATCACCCAATTAGAGAGGTATAGGTCAATAACTTGTATATGATTTTAAAACCAATGTTTCCTGTGGATAAATCAATAATGTTGGTATGACATGTCAACCTTAGAGCATGTCTATATTTATATTTTGTTAGGATATTAAATCCTTCAACAGGAGGAAAAGGTATCTATATGCTTATATAAGAAACTTCTTTTAAGTGGATAACTTGGAGCCTATATTTTGTACAGCTGACAGCAATGATTATCTAGGCTGTGTAGGGCCAATGTCAGGTCTCTGGAAGTAAGATAACATTAGGGCATAAGAGAGACAATATAGTTGTAATAAAATATATATATATATATATACATTTTAAGTCAGTTAAAAAATTCCTGCTTATATAAAAAAAGAAAAACTTGCCTTCATGTGCTATTTAATCCGTGGGTACAGAGACTTAAAAAAAAAAATTAAATATAAGGGTATCCGTAAATGAAGAAAGTAAATCTGCAAAAAAGTATAAAGGGGGGAATATACCACACCTTTTGTTATTAAATGGTGCACTGTAAGTGCAGTTCATGCGGGGGATTTTATCACTAACTATCATAAATGTATATCATAAAGGTAATATTCTTAATAATTCAATATTTTTTTTATTATTATTATTTACATTTTTTATTCATTTTCTGTATACAAAACATTAAAACATACCATTTATTTCACTGTTTACATCCTACAACATTTTATCTCTACCCCCCCCCCCCACATCAGGAACCTCCATGCCCATTCCCTCCCTCATCTTTTAAGTATCCATACTTCTACATAGTTCTCTATATATCTATTTGTTCTTTTAAAAACCAACCACTTTTCCCAAATTCTCATAAAACGTTATGTCTGATCTACTGTTTAAATCGTTCATATTATACATGTAATCAATTCTTTTAACCACTTGAGCCCCAGACCATTTGGCTGGCCTAAGACCAGAGCACTTTTTGCGATTCGGTACTGCATCGTTTTAACCACTTGCCTACTGTGCACCTACACCCCCTTCCTGCCCAGACAAAATATAAGCTTCCGGCACTGCGTCGCTTTAACTGACAATTGCGCGGTCGTGCGACGTGGCTCCCAAACAAAATTGGCGTCCTTTTTTCCCCACAAATAGAGCTTTCTTTTGGTGGTATTTGATCACCTCTGCGGTTTTTATTTTTTGCGCTATAAACAAAAATAGAGCGTCAATTTTTAAAAAAAATCAATATATTTTCCTTTTTGCTATAATAAATAACCCAAAAAATTTATAAAAAAAAATATTTTTTCCCTCAGTTTAGGCCGATACGTATTCTTCTACATATTTTTGGTAAAAAAAAAATGCAATAAGCGTTTATCGATTGGTTTGCGCAAAATTTATAGTGTTTACAAAATAGGGGATAGTTTATGACATTTTTTTTTTTTTACTATTAATGGCGGCGATCTGCGATTTTTTTATTGGGACTGCGACGTTATGGTGGGCATTTCGGACACTTTTCTGACATTTTTGGGACCATTTACATTTATACAGTGAACAATGCTATAAATATGCATTGATTACTGTATAAATGTGAATGGCAGTGAAGGGGTTAACCACTAGGGGGCGGGGAAGGGGTTAAATGTGTGTCCTATGAGTGTTCTAACTGTGGGGGGAGGGGGGGTGACTGGGGGAGGTGACCGATTGTGTCCCTATGTACAAGGGACACAATCGATCTCCTCTCTCCCTGACAGGGACGTGCAGCTCTGTGTTTACATACAGAGCTCCACGTCCCCGCTCAGTTACTGAGCAATCGCGTGTGCCTGGCGGCGATCGCTGCCGCCGGGCACTCGCACGGGATCCCCGCAGAGCGGCAGGTGCCGCGCGCGCCCGCCCGCGGCTTTAAAGGGACATCACGTCATATGACGTGATGTCAGGATAATGGAGTCCTCTGCCCGCCGTCCTTTGACGGTGGGCAGATGACAAGTGGTTAACTGACAATTGCGCGGCCGTGCGATGTAGCTCCCAAACAAAATTGATGTCCTTTTTTTTTATTGGTGGTAGTTGATCACCAAAAATAGAACAACAATTTAAAAAAAAAACTGTATTTTTTACTTTTTGCTATAATAAATATCCCCCAAAAAATGTTTTCCTCAGTTTAGGCCGATACGTATTCTTCTACATATTTTTGGTAATAAAACACATTAGTCGTTTATTGATTGGTTTGCGCAAAAGTTATAACGTCTACAAAATAGGGAATAGTTTTATGGCATTTTTATTAATATTTTTTTTTTACTAGTAATGACAGCGATCTGCAATTTTTATTGTGACTGCGATATTGCGGCGGACACATTGGAAACTTTCGACGCTATTTTGGGACAATTGTCATTTATACAGCGATCAGTGCTATAAAAATGCACTGATTACTGTGTAAATGACACTGGCAGTGAAGGTGTAAACTAGTCAGAGGCAGGGAAGGGGTTAAGTGTGTCCTAGGGAGTGAATATTACTGTGTGGGGGCTGGGCTTACTGTAACATGACACTGATCATTTCTCTGGATGACAGGAAGCAGACGATCAGTGTCCTGTCACAAGGCAGAACAGGGAGATGCCTTGTTTACACAGGCATCCCCCACTCATGGGACCGCCGAGGGAAAGCCAAGTCCATGCTAGCACCCCTGGATGTCAAAGTCGCTGCTGAATGTGGTGCAAGAATCCAGATGGATCACTGAGGAATCGCCACAAGGATTCTGTGGCCAATAAGAATGCATTTTGGAGGAAAACCATATTTGTCACAGCCACAATAAAAATTGCAGATCGCCGCGAAAACAAGTAAAAAAAAAAAAATTATAATAAGGGCCAGTTCACACCAGACACAGTTCCGTACAGTTTTGTGTGCATTTTTTCTGCACTAAAAATGCATGCACAGTGTTTTCCATGTATTCCAATGGCTTTAGTTGGCTCTAGTTCACACCATGCAGTCAGTTTTCGGTGCAGAAACTGACCATAAACTGACTGCATGGTGTGGACTAGAGCCAACTAAAGCCATTGGAATACATGGAAAACACTGTGCATGCATTTTGTGCATAAAAAAAGCATACGGAACTGAACGGACTGCGTCTGGTGTAAAATGGACCTTAAAATGCCATAAAACGACCCCCTTTTTTGCAGACGCTATAACTTTTGCGCAAACCAAGCAATATACGCTTATTGTAATTTTTTTTACCAAAAATATGTAGAAGAATACGTATCGGCCTAAACTGAGAAAAAAAATGTTTAGCCACTTGCTTACTGGGCACTTATACCCCTTCCTGACCAGGTGAAATTTCAGCTTTTGGCACTGCGTCGATTTAACAGACAATTGCACGGTCGTGCGACGTGGCTCCCAAACAAAATTGGCGTCCTTTTTCCCCCACAAATAGAGCTTTCTTTTGGTGGTATTTGATCATCTCTGCAGTTTTTATTTTTTGCGCTATAAACAAAAAAAGAGCGACAATTTTGAAAAAAAGGAATATTTTTTACTTGTTACTATAATAAATAGCCAATTGTTTTTCTCAGTTTAGGCCGATACGTATTATTCTACATATTTTTGGTAAAAAAATCGCAATAAGCGACTGGTTTGCGCAAAAGTTATAGCGCTTACAAAATAGTGGACAGAATTATTATTAATTTTTATTATTTTTTTTTTACTAGTAATGGCGGCGATCTGCGATTTTTATTGGGACTGCGACGTTATGGCGGACACATCGGACACTTTTGACACATTTTTGGCGCCATTCACATTTATACTGCGATCAATGCTATAAAAATGCACCGATTACTGTATAAATGTGACTGCCAGTGAAGGGGTTAACACTAGGGGGGCATGGAAGGGGTTAAATGTATTCCCTGGGTGTGTTCTAACTGTGGGGGGAGGGGGGTGACTGGGGGAGGTGACCAATGCTGTGTCCCTATGTACAAGGAACACAGATCGGTCTCTTCTCCCCCTGACAGGACATGGATCTCTGTGTTTACACACAGAGATCCATGTCCTTGTCCCTGTAACCGCTGATTGCGAGTGCCTGGCGGACATCGTGGCCGCCAGGCACGCGCATCGGTATCTGAGGAATGCAGCGGGCACGCGCGCGCCGCTGGCGGCCACGCGCACGCCGCCGGCGGCCACGCGAGCGCCCTCTAATGGCCAGGAAGAGCGCTGGACGCATATATGCATCCAGTCAGAGATTCAGAAGCACCTGACGGCCGCATATATTCGTACGGCCGTCGGGAAGTGGTTAAAAAAAAAAGGGAATATTTATTATAGCAAAAAGTACAAAATGTTGCTTTTTTTCAAATTTGACGCTCTATTTCTGTTTATAGTGCAAAAAATTAAAACCGCAGAGGTGATCAAATACCACCAAAAGAAAGCTCTATTTGAAAAAGAGGACGCCAATTTTGTTTGGGAGCCACGTCGCATGACCGCGCAATTGTCAGTTAAAGCGACGCAGTGCCAAATCACAAAACGTGGCCCGGTCATTTGGCAGCCAAATGGTCCGGGGCTGAAGTGGTTAAACAGAAAAACGCATTTACACGTGTAGCGGTGTCAGCTTATGCTTTAGAGAGGATTATGCAGGAGTGTATGTAAAATAGACATTTGGTGCCCTCTGCTGACCAGAAGTGGGACGTCGGGCTCAAAGTTTTACTTTTTTCTGGAACAACCCAGGAAGGAGGGGAATGCCACTCCCAGGAACGCCCAGGGGAGCAAAGGATCTTGGGAACAGAAAAAAAGACCGGATGGCAGGGGTTTTAACTCGCTCTCCAGCCTGGGACACAGACCTGTGAGGAACTGTTCCTGTGAGTGTGTGACTGAACTCCGGCCTACCTCGTGGAAAGCAGCCAGCGATGTCTGGGCAGCAGTAAAGAGTTTCCTGCAGTTCCCCTGAGACAAGAGCCGTGTGATCGGACGAGCGTTGGAGATCCGACGGGGGTCGCGTGCCGAGAGGATCCCAGTCACCAGGGCCGTGTGTGGTGAGAGGGCTTGCGCCCAACTGTTTCGTACTATACCACACTCACACACACACATCTGAGGGACTATCTGAGCTGTGTTGTGGAGAACACTAGACCAGTACCATCGGAGGGTTCCAGAGACATACTCAAATACTTGTCGCAGGGCCCGAGAACGTTAGCCCACTGTTGAGCGGTCTGCTGCTAAAAGATTCGCTCACCGGTTGTTTGCATCGGATACTACAGATACCCCTGTTGGATTACAAATAGGGCCCTTTCTATTTTTTGCTAGCGAAGAAAACGAAGACCTCGGACTAGTGCACTTACACTCCTGCAGCAAGGCCTTGCAGATTGGGACATATAGTTCAGTAAACTGTTCAAAGGGGTTTCTAGTGGGTAAAGTACCACAGTTAGTTTAAAGTAATCTTGCTGACTGCTGCGCAGCATACATAATCTTACCAGTTCAATCCCTGCGGCCGCAGGAAGAGGGTGTTAGGGAGCTATCACCTTGTACTATATGTATTATATTAACTGTATGTGTGATGATTAATTTGTTAACTGGTATTGATCTTTCATGAGTAAAATTGATATTTGCTTTAATTTTCTGGTGTCTTGAAGAGTTACTTGTCACTCAGAAAAAATTCTGGTGCTATTGCATCATAACTCAGTCAGGGGGATTGGTATTAGGGACTTTCCTCAGGTGTGCTGGTGTGCGGTGGATCGAGTGTTGCGGAGGAGGACCAGAAGACCCAACAAATTCAGCCGCTCCTTAGGGGGTAAGCGCTACACGTGGGGGCTCGTCCGGGATCACTTCTGATACCCCTCGCACAGAGATAACCACACCAACAGCCCAACCATGGATCTGACAGCCGCAGCAAAGTGGTGCAAAGAACAAAACGCCCAGGACGGGCTGAGTGTAGTGATGGACATTCCTGATGGCACATGGACAGAGGAACAGATCCGTAAAGCAGTAACTACCTTAGCGCCTGACCAGAAAGTGTTTGTCATAGACACCATAACAAACCAAGAAGGCTCCCACACCTATGCCCTACTGGAATGGAAGAAAGGAATCCCACATTGCTACCGGGGTGATAGCATTCAGCTAACAAGGGAAGTTAAAGTGCGGCTAATATCTTTAGCCAACCCAGTTAGTAGTTCTGAGGGACCAAGTCAGTCCCCACTGGGAACTGTAGGAGCAACTACCACATCTGAGCTAACTGCTAGTTACCCTCCAGCCTCTTTCTTCAAGGACATAGGAAAGTTAGTAGAGAGCGTTGCCAAACTCACCTCACCCTCTGCAAATTATAGCTACCGGAAGCTGCGAATCTTCTCAGGGACGCAGCCCGTACCCCAAGGAGAGGAAGAATATGAGACCTGGATGGAGCAGGCTATGCAAGCCTTAGAAGAATGGGATGTCCCGGAGATACAAAAAAAACAACGGATCACTGAGAGTCTAAAGGGCATTGCAGCAGAAGCCATTCGGAATCTGAAGTTCAGTCAGGGGTCCTGTACAGCCTATGATTATCTTCGCATGCTGCAGGAGGAGTTTGGGCGTACCGAAAGAGCCACAGACTTACTTTTTCTCTTTGAACATATGTACCAGCAGAGGAATGAAGCATTGTCCGAGTACATAAGGCGCTTGAATAAGATGCTATACCAGATTGTGCTGAAGAAGGGAATAGACGCAAAGGACATGGATCAAGTCAGGATGAAACAGATACTCAGAGGCGCTCTAAGCTCTGATCCTGTCTGGATTCAGTTGAGGACTCTGCCAGGAGGGACCTCTCTGCGATACCCCGATCTTATACGGACAGTGAGGGAAGAGGAGGCAATCCTAGCGGAGAAGAAAAAAAGTTCAGGGTTTTCATCCTCTGCTGAAGTTCGGACGTTTAGTGTGTCAAGTGGAAGTCCGGAGATAGATGAACTGAAGGCCCAAGTCACTCAGTTGACACAGATGCTAACCCTACTGGCTGCAGGGGTTAATTCACCCCTTGGAAAGGTTCCTCCAGAACCTGTGCCTGAAGCTACCACCAGGGTAGTGCCTGTCAGGAGACCGCAAAATGTCTGCTACAATTGCGGAGGAGTTGGGCATTTCCGCCAAGTGTGCCCAAGCCCGCCGAAGACAGAAGCGAGAACCCCAAAGCCGGCTTTAAACTTCAGGGGGCCCCAGTGAAGGAGTCAGCTGGGCGCCCGATCACATCGGTCAACTCCAAAAACCCCTCTGTCGTTTCCACCCCTAAAGAACGAAGGGAGGCGAAACCGAGAGAACGACCCAGGAGAAAAGGCGTGAAGGTAAGGGTCACCAAGCAGGCTGATCTTGCTCCTCCGCGTGGATTTCCTTCTGAGTTGGTGGGACCCTCCCCCATTGTCCCTGTTCAAGTGGAGGGAGTTTATACAAAAGCCCTGCTGGACACCGGAGCTCAGGTGACCCTCCTTTATCGGGACTTTTACGAGAGGCATCTCCGACACTTACCCCTACAGAAGCTGGAAGAGCTAGAGATATGGGGCTTGGGAACGCAGAATTGCCCTTATGATGGTTTCCTGTCCATAAAGCTCGCTTTTGATCCAAGCGTGGCCGGAGAAGCTGAAGCTTTTGATGCCTTAGCCGTAGTGTGCCCCCGTCCACCAGGGGCTGAAAAGAACTCCATTATCGTTGGGACGAATACCCATTTGGTCCGGAGGCTCCTGTCCCCGCTTATGCAACAACAGGCTACACCAGACACCAGGGTGCACCCAATGCTGACCCAAGTGTACCGGAACCTGCTTCAGGAGCAGAGAGCGCCTGAAGACAGAGTGGGAAGAGTCTGGCGCCTGGATAGATGGGAGAAAGTGGTACAGCCTGGCGAAGTAGTCTGTCTGAGGGCTTCGGTCAAGTTATCTTGGAAGCAGCCAGGACCCTTCATTGTCCTTGAGACAGACCCAAGACAAGGGGATAACAGACTGGAGATAGTGCCCGAATTGTTGCCGACCAAATTGTTAAAAAGGAACCGAGGGAAGGTCTCCATCCGCGTTAAGAACACCACAGCATCTCCTATAAAAGTACCAGCTAAAGCCTTGCTAGGGGAAGTGATATCAGCAACCCCAGTGCCTCCCCAAGGCATACCAGAAGCGGAAGAGGAGACCCTTTTTGAAGAGTGTTTCCCAACAGACACCCCCCTCCCCCCCTGTTGGCTGGAGAGAGCGAAGACTCAGCTATTAAGATGGAGGATGGCGTTCTCGAAGAACGAATTCGATGTGGGGCTGGCCAAAAGTGCTGAGCATAGGATCCGGCTGGAAGAGGACAAGCCCTTTCGGGAGAGGGTCAGGCGTATCCCATTGGGAGACCTGGAAGATTTACGAGAACAGCTGGCTGAGCTGAAGAGGACGGGCATCATTCGGGAGTCCCGAAGCCCCTACGCTTCCCCCATAGTGGTGGTCAGGAAAAAGAATGGGTCATTGCGGCTCTGTATTGACTACCGAACACTGAATCGGAGGACCATTCCCGATCAGTACACCACCCCCAGGATAGAGGACGCCTTGCAAAGCCTGTCTGGGGCGAAGTGGTTTAGTGTACTGGATTTGAAGAGCGGATGTTATCAGATCCCCATGCACCCTGAAGACAGAGAGAAAACGGCTTTCATCACCCCAGTGGGGTTCTTTGAGTTTAACAGGATGCCACAAGGTCTGTCAGGGGCCCCAGCTACTTTTCAGCGGTTGATGGAAAAGACCGTGGGCGACATGAATCTGATCGAGGTGTTAGTGTACCTAGATGACGTGATAGTGTTCGGCCGGACACTTGAAGAGCACGAAGAAAGACTGGAGAAAGTTCTGAGTAGACTGCATGAGGAAGGCTTAAAACTGTCTATGGAAAAGTGCAGGTTTTATCAGTCATCAGTAAGCTATTTGGGGCATATAGTGTCCGAAGAAGGGGTGGCCACGGATCCACAGAAGCTGGAGGCTGTCACCTCCTGGCCCCGACCAACCAATGTGACTGAGCTCAGGTCTTTCCTAGGATTTTGTTCCTATTATAGAAGATTTGTGGAAGGGTTTGCCAGAATAGCCCGTCCACTCACTGAACTGTTAAAAAATGAGGAGGAGGCTGAGACAGACTCTGAAGGGCTTGGAAAACCCAAAGAGGGGCCCAGAAAAAAAAAGGAGCCAATTGTAGATGAATGGACCCCACGGTGTGAAGAAGCCTTTGTGCAGCTGAAGGGAAGTCTCACATCTGCCCCAGTCTTGGCCTATGCAGACCCCACAAGGCCCTATGAGTTACATGTAGACGCCAGTCGAGATGGATTAGGTGGGGTACTCTATCAGGAGCATGACGGGCATCTGCGTCCCATTGCCTACGTAAGCCGAAGTTTGACGCTTTCAGAGAGGAATTATCCTACACATAAATTGGAGTTCTTGGCTCTCAAATGGGCAGTGGTGGATAAACTGAAGGATTATTTGTATGGAGCCGACTTTGTAATCAGAACGGACAACAACCCGCTTACCTATATCCTCACCACAGCCAAACTGGATGCCACTGGACACAGGTGGTTAGCCGCCTTGTCAGGGTTCCGCTTCAGTCTCAAGTACCGCCCCGGGGCCAACAACCAGGATGCGGATGCCCTGTCCAGGAGACCTTACAGTACAGAGGCCCCAGAATCAGAATGGACCCATTTAACACCAGACGGGGTTCAAGCCCTATGCCAAGGGGTGGAATGTAGAGCCAGGGGAGTGATTGGCGCAGAGGCCATAGGAGTCATGGCTGCCGGTGTCCCCAAGCTGTACTGCCATCCTGCACAACTGAGGAGTGAAGGCCTGCCTACTTTCACAAAAAAGGATTTAAGGGTGGATCAGGCCGAAGACCCCTTAATCGGATTGACACTGAGGGCCTTGAGAGACAACCAAAGGGGACTTTTGCTAACTGATTCGCCGAAGGAGGCTCGGTTGATCCACAAAGAGTGGGAGAGGTTGAGAGTGCTAGACGGGGTGGTCTACCGAAGGGGCCCCTCGGATGGCGCAGAAGAGAAACAGCAATTGTTCCTCCCCGAGAAACATAGAGAAAGTGTGTTGAAGGCTTTACACGATGATCATGGTCATTTGGGCACAGAGAGAACTTTCAAACTGGTCCGTGACAGATTTTATTGGCCCTGTATGAGATCCGAGGTCGAAGGCTATTGCCATTCCTGCTTGAGGTGTATCCAGAGGAAAACTCTACCTTCTAAAACGGCTCCAATGAGCCATCTGCAGAGTCAAGGCCCTATGGATTTAGTGTGCATAGACTTTTTGTGTTTAGAGCCCGACACCAGTGGACAAGGAAATATCCTGGTGGTGACAGACCACTTTACTCGCTATGCTCAAGCCTTTCCAACCAAGGATCAACGTGCTCCCACAGTGGCCAAGGTACTAGTGGAGAAGTTCTTTGTCCATTATGGGCTACCCCAAAGAATTCATTCCGACCAAGGCAGAGATTTTGAGAGTCGACTCATCCGGCAGCTCTTGGATCTGTTAGGGATTCAGAAATCAAGAACTTCCCCTTACCACCCCCAGGGTGACGCACAACCAGAGAGGTTCAATCGGACTTTATTAAATATGTTGGGAACACTGTCCACCAAAGAAAAACAGCACTGGAGTCGGCATATCTCTACCATTGTGCATGCCTACAACAGTACAGAAAGTGATGTGACCGGATACTCACCATACCGGCTCATGTTCGGAAGAGAAGCCCGGCTGCCTGTGGATTTGGCCTTTGGTCTCTCTCTTGACCAAACGTCTGTTGCCTCTCATGAAGGTTACGTAGACCGACTGAGGAAGAATTTGGTTTCTGCCTTTGAAAAGGCCCGTTCAACATCCGGGGGTAGAGAACAGAGGAATAAGCGAAATTATGATCTGAGAGTTCGTGTGCAGGACCTACAGCCTGGCGATCGAGTTCTATTGAAAAATGTAGGTGCCTCAGCCAAGCACAAACTGGCCGATAGATGGAGTTCCCAAATTTATGTCATTTGTCAGCAATTGCCTGGCCTGCCAGTGTACCAAATCAGACCAGAGGGAAAAACTGGGCCATTGAAGAATTGGCATCGGAACCATCTCCTACCCTTAAATGAGGCTGTTCGGATACCAGAGAGGGATGAGTCTCCTTCACCCACTCCTTCCACCTCTCGGAAAACACCTGTCACTCGGTCACAGCAACCACCACCCACATTAGAAAGTGAGGATGATAGTGATGAGGGGGATGGGTGTCCGAGCTGGATGTGGCCATCTGACTCTATGGATGTTCATTCAGTCAATCCAATTTCTGAGCAGGACTCAAGTACCTTGAGACCGGATGCTCCGGAATTTGTGCCCCAAACTGATGAGAATGTCTCCTTATCTTCTCAAATGGAGGATTCTTTGCCGGAAGCCTCCGAACCTGAGGATGTTTCTGTTGCTCAGGAAGAGGAGGTCACTGAACTGCCTCAGCTAACACAACAGGAAGAAGAGAGCTCAGCAGACGAAGGTCCATCCAGGCTTCTAGAAGCAAGGCCAAAACGCCTGGTGCGACCTCCTCAGAGACTCACGTACAATTCAGTAGGAAACAGCACAGAAGAAGCTATTGTGACTGTACACAGATCTCCTGAAGTGCCCACTGTACTCACGGAAGTGTCAAAGGCCACGTGCCCAAAACGGGACATCAGCACACCTTGGTGGAGTGTCCCTCTGCCTGTCCCACTTGCTAGACGTTGTCACAGACTGCACATATCTATGTGCAATATAGATAGTAGAGCGGTCTAGCCAAATTTTATGTTGCATCTAAGATTGATACAGATTACCCTTTGGGGGGACCCAAAGGATTTAAGTGGGGGGAGAGTGTAGCGGTGTCAGCTTATGCTTTAGAGAGGATTATGCAGGAGTGTATGTAAAATAGACATTTGGTGCCCTCTGCTGACCAGAAGTGGGACGTCGGGCTCAAAGTTTTACTTTTTTCTGGAACAACCCAGGAAGGAGGGGAATGCCACTCCCAGGAACGCCCAGGGGAGCAAAGGATCTTGGGAACAGAAAAAAAGACCGGATGGCAGGGGTTTTAACTCGCTCTCCAGCCTGGGACACAGACCTGTGAGGAACTGTTCCTGTGAGTGTGTGACTGAACTCCGGCCTACCTCGTGGAAAGCAGCCAGCGATGTCTGGGCAGCAGTAAAGAGTTTCCTGCAGTTCCCCTGAGACAAGAGCCGTGTGATCGGACGAGCGTTGGAGATCCGACGGGGGTCGCGTGCCGAGAGGATCCCAGTCACCAGGGCCGTGTGTGGTGAGAGGGCTTGCGCCCAACTGTTTCGTACTATACCACACTCACACACACACATCTGAGGGACTATCTGAGCTGTGTTGTGGAGAACACTAGACCAGTACCATCGGAGGGTTCCAGAGACATACTCAAATACTTGTCGCAGGGCCCGAGAACGTTAGCCCACTGTTGAGCGGTCTGCTGCTAAAAGATTCGCTCACCGGTTGTTTGCATCGGATACTACAGATACCCCTGTTGGATTACAAATAGGGCCCTTTCTATTTTTTGCTAGCGAAGAAAACGAAGACCTCGGACTAGTGCACTTACACTCCTGCAGCAAGGCCTTGCAGATTGGGACATATAGTTCAGTAAACTGTTCAAAGGGGTTTCTAGTGGGTAAAGTACCACAGTTAGTTTAAAGTAATCTTGCTGACTGCTGCGCAGCATACATAATCTTACCAGTTCAATCCCTGCGGCCGCAGGAAGAGGGTGTTAGGGAGCTATCACCTTGTACTATATGTATTATATTAACTGTATGTGTGATGATTAATTTGTTAACTGGTATTGATCTTTCATGAGTAAAATTGATATTTGCTTTAATTTTCTGGTGTCTTGAAGAGTTACTTGTCACTCAGAAAAAATTCTGGTGCTATTGCATCATAACTCAGTCAGGGGGATTGGTATTAGGGACTTTCCTCAGGTGTGCTGGTGTGCGGTGGATCGAGTGTTGCGGAGGAGGACCAGAAGACCCAACAAATTCAGCCGCTCCTTAGGGGGTAAGCGCTACACACGCATAAAGGTGCACATATACATGTAAATGTATTCCCGGTGACTAATTCTGGCAGAAAATGTTTTACTTTATTTTCATAAGCCTGTGTTTACTGCACCTGCTATGCACATTGTTCGGTATTCTTAGATTTTGTTTCTGATAGAAAGTTATAATTTTTTTTTTTTCATGAACCATGCATGACCTGTTACTACATATGTTCTCAGGGTGAAGTGAAAAACCGTCTTCTGTCTGTATTTTTGTTAGCCTTTTGTGCCATTAAATGCTATTGCTTTGAGATACATTATTCTGTGTTGCAGAAGAGCTCAGATGTCTGAGGGATAAAGCAGTACAAAATGTTGCCTTGATTCGAAAGTGATGACTTTGAAATTTGTCTATGAAAAGGGTCACTTGCAAAGAAAAATATATCAACGCTAAGTTAGCAGTATTTCCAGAGCAGACATTGACTCTAGCACTGTGTGATCTTTTTTTTTTCATGGCCACAGTATAAACACTATTTTACCTCTATAGTTAGTAAGTAGGTCTTCTTTTTCCGGGATTGTATGCGGTGTTCTCATTAAAAGAAAACACTTTTATAACAGTTTGTTTTATACTTTAATATTACATATATACAGAAGTGTTAACGCTATGATTTGCTGCTATACATCTGTAAATTTAGATTGTATAAAGCATGTCAGAGCACGGGGGAGCTCATCTGAAATGACTGGAGCAGAAATTGAAGCATATTATTAGCTTTAACACTACTTTCTGAAAAGAGCCAGTGTACAGAACAGTGTATTGTTCATGTAACAGTGTGTGTGCATTAATTCATTGCATTCACACAGCCACAATAAAACATGCAATGAGATTTAATAACAGCTGACGGTAAATACATACTCCAAGCGTTAAGCCTATTGTATGTGGACATTCTTCATTTAAAAGAGTTGCACATTATAGCCTTTCAGCTCTCACATTATCATTATTTATTCAATGCCTTTAAAAAAAAATAAGACAAAGAGGCATAATTACATTTTAGCCGTTTAAAAGATATTAGTATAGAAGATTACATAGATTATGCCAAATTTCTTTCATCCATTTACTTTGATTTGATGCTACAAGATCAAAACAACATACTAGAGACAACTCCAAATACAGCTGAGTTAATGAGATACTGTCGTTTTCTTACTGTCGCCGCTACCTCTCCTCAATTTCAGGGAATTAGCCTTTTGTATCCCTATACGTTTATATTTTCAGTTTTCTGCTTGTTTTTAATATAGTAGAAATGTCTGTGTTTGTGGATTTATGAAGCTCTGTGTTAGACCCCTTTCACACTGGGAAGTTTTTTGGGCAGTTTTCAGGCGGTTTGGCGTTAAAAAAGCATGTAAAGCGCATGTAAGAAGCCTTATCTGCAATCCCAATGTGATAGCCTGAGTGCTTTCAGAGCCCTTTTACACTGCCAGCGCCCAAAAACCGCTGGTAAAGCGCGCTAAGACCCCTTTCATAGTTACATAGTTAGTCAGGTTGAAAAAAGACACAAGTCCATCTAGTTTAACCATAAAAAAATAAAAAAACAAAATAAAAAACACAGTACAATCCCATACACCCAACTCCATACCCATAGTTGATGCAGAGGAAGGCAAAAACCTCAGCAGAGCATGATCCAATTTGCTACAGGAGGGGAAAAAATTCCTTCCTGATCCCCCGAGAGGCAATCAGATTTGCACTGGGGCATTTTTTAGGCGCTTTGGCGTTAAAAAAAAAGCTCCCTAATTGGGAAGGGGGCTTTAGGAGCGGTGTATTCAAGCTGCTTGCAGGACTTTTTTTGACGCCATGCCTCAGTGTGAAAACACTCGGGCTTTCACATTGGGATTGCATATGCAGCTTCTTTCAGACGCTTTACAGGCGCTTTTTTAATGCTAATGCCACGTACACACGATCATTTTTCAGCATGTCCAAAAAACAAAGTTTTTCCAACTTCATCATTAAAAACGACGTTGCCCACACACCATCGTTTAAAAAAAATGTTGAACAAAGTGCGGTGACGTACAACACGTACGACGGCACTCTAAAGGGGAAGTTCTATTCGCCTTTGGGCTGCTTTAGCTGATTCCTTGTTAGTAAAAGACGATTCCTGCTTTTATGTCTGTTACAGCGTGATGAATGTGCTTACTCCATTATGAACGGTAGTTTTACCAGAACGAGCGCTCCTGTCTCATAACTTGCTTCTGAGCATGCGCAGGTTTAAAACGTCGTTTTAGCCCACACACGATCATTTTTTACAACCTGAAAAACGACATTGTTTAAAACGACGTTAAAAAATGTTCAAATTTTTTTTTGTCGTTTTTCAGAACCTGAAAAATTATATGAAGCCACGTTTTTTTTCAATGCCAAAAAATGATCGTGTGTACGCGGCATCAGACCCCTTTCACACTGGGGAGTTTTTCAGGCGCTTTAGTGTGAAACCACTCAGGCTTTCACATTGGAACTGCAGATGCAGCTTCTTTCAGGCGCTTTACAGGCGTTTTTTTAACGCGAAAGCGCCTGAAAAACGCCCCAGTGTGAAAGGGGTCTTAAAGCATGATTTTTTTTTTAAATGTCAGGTACAGTATAGTGATGAAATTACTTGGATGTAGGGGTAGGACTCTAGAGAGTATTATAGGCTAGGCAGAAAGATATGGGAAACTGCTGATTTCTTGCAGAACAACTTATATCTGTCAGGCGGCGTACACACGACCGAGGTTCTCGCTGGAAACCAGCGAGAACCTCGCTGGAAGCTGCATTCCAGCGAGGACCTCGGCCGTGTGTACGCTCTCGGCGAGCATCCCGTCGGGAATGCCGTCGAGCAGAAATAGAGAGCATGTTCTCTATTTGCTCGACGGCCTGCCTGGATGAATGGCTGGTTGCCATTCCCGACGGGCGGGTCGCCGATTTCGACGGCCGGCAGAGAACCTCGACGGGGCGGAACGATGTGTTCTGCCCGTCGAGGTTCTCTGCCGTGTGTACATGGCCTCAGACAGCTTAGTTTGAATCATCCTGCTATTCCTTGTGAAATGAAGATAATACAATTAGTAGTAGGGAAATCTACCCATGGCCAAATGGTGAACCCAAAATTAGCAGTAATTCCAAATGAATTCTAGGGGCACAAATCCTGCTATTAAATTCTGGCCAATTTTGTGCTAATAGGAAAACTTGTAAAACAAAGAATGTTGAGATGGATACTGCCCAGGGGGACATCTAACACAGAAAAAAAAAATTAAATACTTTACAATGTCAGTTGACTCCTTTTAATTTAACTTCAATTGCAGCATGAAAAAAAAAACAGGAATCATAATCTAAACAACATGCTTGGGAGTTGCTTTTAACCTTTTTTCTGCCCAGCCTATTGTAAAATAATGGCTAGGCAGGAGCACTGCTCTGGGAGGACATCACAGGCTGCACTCCGGTGTGATCTGTCAACCGACTTGTCCACCAAACACGGCCAATGACAGATCACTGTGACAGCCCACTGACGGTACCATGTGGCCAATCACAGCAGATCACATGGCAGTTGTACACAATGAAAGGCTTTGTTACATGCATTTCATTGTGTGCTATTGTGATGAGCTCAGTGATTTGTCCCAGTAATCACATGGTACAGAGAGGGCCAATCACAGCCCATCTATACCATGTGATTAGCTGTGGCCAATCACAGGCAATCACAATAGTTAACACTGAATGAGTAGCTTTCATTAAGGGAAGGAACCAAACGCACCTCAGAATTTTCGCCCGATATCTCTTCTTAATCTCGACTTAAAAATATATATGCCAAAACCATAGCCTCGCGCTTAATAGACATCATGCCTGATCTCATACACAGAGATCAAGCGGGTTTCACAAAAGGCAGACAAACATCAGACGCCACCAGGAGAATGCTTAATCTGATCCACCACACGGAATCCACCGGAACGCCTTCTCTGCTCCTTTCTCTGGACGCAGAGAAGGCGCTCGACAGGGTTCACTGGACATATCTCGAAGCTGTTCTCCAAAAATTTAGCTTCAAAGGCCTAATTCTAGATGCCATCTTAGCACTGTACACCGCCCTGACGGCCCAAGTATATGCAGAAGGCATGTTATCATGTCCCTTCCCCATAACTAATGGCACGCGACAGGGGTGTCCCCTATCCCCACTTATTTTCAACATGCTCATGGAACCCCTGGCGGAACATGTTCGCTCCAACCCCGCAATTTCAGGTCTCCAAATTGGCACGCAGTCTCACAAAATCAGCCTGTTCGCGGATGATGTCATCCTTATCCTCACGAATCCAACTTCCTCCCTGGCGGAAGTACAAAAACTGTTGCACTGGTTCAGTTCGGTATCGTACTACAAGATCAATACAACAAAATCGTTCATACTAGACATTCACATTAACGCCACGACCAGGAACCTTCTACAACTCCAACATCCATACACATGGGCACACACAAACATCTCTTACCTGGGCATTCAATTGCCCAGGAATCTCGAAAACCTCTATTCTTGTAATTTCTTGCCGTTGCTACAAAACATTCAGAAGACCACACAATCCCTAGCACAACATGAAATCTCATTTAAGATGATCTACTTACCTCAAATTTTGTACTTCTTTAGGTCCCTCCCCATCCCACTACCTGCCTCGTTCTTCAAATCCCTCCAAACCATGTACAACAAGTATCTTTGGAACGAGAAAAAACCTAGGTGCGCCCATTCCATACTTACTAAACACAAATATGCAGGGGGAACAGGATCGATAGACTTCAAAGATTACCATACGGCAGCTATTCTAGCCCAACTACCCGGTTGGTTCCGACCACTCCAACATCAATCATGGGGCCAAGTGGAAAATCTCTCCCTCACTAAGCCCGATCTAAAGAATTGGTTACTAAGTACCCCCTTAGGTGCTACTGTCCCCCCATCTTTGTCTCCACCTGTGAAAGCATCAGTCCAAGCGTGGGGAAGACTAATCTCCCTGCTTGACTCTAACTCTAATCCTGTCGCATCCCCGTCTGTACTACCTCTGGAATCACTCCAGTTCCTATCACCCGACTTGCCACTGACAAGGTGGTCCCTTAAAGGGATTCATTACCTACATGACTTACTACAGGACGACCGGCCCAAAACCTTCTCTCAGCTACAAACTGACTATGATCTCCCAAGCTCCGAACACTTTACTTATGTACGAATACACCACTGCCTGAACACTATACCTCTTCCCCTTTACTGTATCAATCCCAAAACGTGGGCATATCTCACGGACCCTACTTCAACGACCAAAGGCATTTCCCACTTCTACAATATTCTGCAGGACAAAAACACTTTTTCCAAACTAAACCCTCATCTCAAATGGGAACTTGACCTCAAATGCACCTTTACAGTGGAACAGTGGAAATGCGCCCTTAATTCAGTGTATAAGGCCACCAAATCCTCGACCCTTTGGGAACTCTACCTACGATGGTACCTTACCCCCGCCAAATTGGCTTCCTTTACCATTAAATCTTCCAACATTTGCTGGAGGTGTAAAATTAGCAAAGGAGACCTACTGCACATTTTCTGGGAGTGCCCCCACATTCAACCTTACTGGATCGACATCTTCAAGCTAATTTACAACATTACCAACGTCAAAAGACCCCCTTCACCTGCTTTGGCACTACTTAACTTGACCATTGACGACACTTACCCTGTAAGACATGTTACCACACACATACTCTTAGCAGCCAGACTCAACATTACGAGGCACTGGAAGTCGGATCGAGCCCCCTCAATAGCCCAGGTCATAGACATAGTGGCACTCCACTTTAGTTATGAGACTATAACAGCAGCCAGTGTTGGCCAGTCCTCCAAAACACAAGCACTCTGGCAGCCTTGGCTCGACTGGACAGAGGTTGCAACCACCGCATGACACTGCAGTCCCACACCCTTCTGGTAGTTTTTTCTTGACCGAGCAATACCTATATTGTGCACGCTAATGTTTACTGTTTGTTTTTTTTCTGTTGTTTTCTTACCTGCTACCCGGCATACCCGTTCCGCTAAAACACGAATATATCACACAGTGGTTTTCCGTTATATATCCCCTCCCCTCTCACGCAGCACTAATGCTCCCAAGTGGGGTGCTGCGACAGGGGACCGGACTAGACAAGTGTTTATATCCGCTGTATACCTTACTTTAAGTTTATATGTCTGAACTACTGTTTATTGCTCAGCATAGTAAGTCTGTCATTACATATGCCAAACGTCGTTGCACGACGTACGAGCTTGACTTGTACCTTGTATTACTGTTAAAACCTAATAAAATCATTGAATTTAAAAAAAAAATGTAAAATGCACAGTTATAAGCAATCAGTGTGTAAAAAAAAATTCTAATAACCTCACCAGAGTACAGTAGTACAGTGTTACTGTGGTAACAATGTATTGCGCTGGTCACTGTATATAAAAATAAATTGTAAAAAAAAAAGTAATAAAAAATAAAAGGAATTGAAAAAATAATAATATATATATTTTTTTTACATACTGTCACCAGTCAGTTTCCCTGATAACCGCCACACCAGTCATGCGATGATGCTTTACTGTACTGCAATGGTGACAGTATGTAAAAAATTGCAGGAAAAAAAAAATTCTTGATTTTCCAAAAAAAAAACTCAATGCCTCCTACCAAATACCTTGGGCTTCCTACTTTCCAAAAAGTGGTCATTTGGGGGTATTTGTATTGCCCTGCTGTTTTCAGGCCCCCTAATGAGATACGCTGTCAGTACATCAGGATTGATTAATTTTCAAACTGAATAACAAACACTAATTTGGGTTGTTTTTTACTAAAGAAATGTAGCAGAATACATTTTGACCTACATTTATCAAGAAAGGTTATTTATTTGCAACATTTTATAACAGAACCTTGTATTCTTAAATTCCATAATTTGGATGAGTATTAGCATTTTTTTTTTTACCTCTACATTTATCTTGCCTCAAATACAGCAGCTACACAATAATTTCAATAATTTCAACATGAAAAACAAAAGACTTTTTTATCAAAGTTGTTGCTGCAATACTTATTTTTTTTAAACAAAAATAAGCCTAATTTAACCAGTGAAAGTAGCAGCTGCAACAGATCTTAAAGACAGATTTCCTTGTAAAAAAAAAATATGTCCAGTGGTGCAACAGTTAAATGATAGGTTCACCTTTAGGAGTATGTTGTATTTTACGCCTATATTTAAGGTATAACATATAAGGTGTTCCAGCACAGCACCCCCCCCCCTTACCCCTTGACCCCCCCTCCATGGAAGTGGACAGAGTTCCTCTCCTCCAAAGCCACTGTCACATATAAAATGAGTGTGACTGTGTGGATAAAACTCTACACAGCTGTGTTATTCATTCACAACATTTGGTGAATGAATCAACTATCCATCTTCTGCCAGAGCTGACAGATCTGTAGTTTCAGTGGGCTGTGAGAAGCGTGCTGAGCAGTGTACTCATAATTTACACTTTCTACAACTCTGAAACTGACAGCCCATTCAGAGGTAAGGGTACAGGCAGTGTCTGTCTTTTTTTCTTTTTTTTTTTCAATAACAAACTGGATTGTTATACAAGTTTAATAAAAAGGCAAAACAAAATGCACAAAAACACATGAAAAACACAATTTCACACAAATTGAATCCACTCTCATCCCTGTATCCCTGTAGTTATTTCCAGCATGTTCAAAATATAGGCTTGAGGTATATGTTTGGTAGAAATTTGCCAGCACCAGGAAGCTATGCAAACATTTGAATAGGCAGTAAATCGAGAGAGACAAAGCAGGTTTTATTTTTCAATAAAACTTAAGAGTATGTTATCAGATAGACAATAGCCAAATGTTGTTCAGTGGCTGGAAAGTATGTAAGCAGCTTGGTTAGGTCAAAAAATGAGAGGGAAAGATAAGGTAGATTTTATCTTGAAATATAAGTTAAAGCAGATATAGGTAGGTGATGGTGAAGCGTTGTGAATCCTAATAAGGGTATATAACAGAAGGGTAAATACCAAGGGAGATAAGCTAAGTGACTGTATGGTGAACAGAGAGGTGGATAAGCAACAAATAAATAAACGTGTGAAATGTACCAAACACACAATGGAATAAATAAAATGCAATATACAAAATATGAACCAAAAAAAAAAGTGAATAAAAAACACAAATGAAAATACCTGTGCGTGACAGCACACGGCTAGGTGTATAGCATATAAACTCGTGAAAAGTCCATAAAAAAAAAATGGAGACTCCAAAGCCCAAAAAGTGGTACAGTGTGAAAGCAGCTACGGTGTGAAAGCAGGCAGACTTCGGTGCGCACACCTCTTGTGGTACTAAAATGCTCACCTCAGAGCGATAGCACGGATGGCCCAAAGTACCAAACAGTAGTTACTGGGGTGCAATAACACTTATTGAGGTTAAAGCAGAGTTCCAGCATGTATTAAACGGAAATTAAAGGTTTTGATATAAGGCCATTAGTCCAGGTAACCCGCGATGTTGGCACCCCTAGCCCATTCGGCTTGGGGTGCAGGTGCCGGAATTCTTACTAAGAGAAACTAATGCGGCTTCACAGCCTGTTTCCCACTGGGAACAGTGATCTCTGTCATGTCCCAGTGAGCCCATCCCCCTACAAATTTAGAATACACCCAGGGAATACACTTAACCCCTTGATCACCCCTTGTATTAACCCCTCCCTTGCCAGTCTAATTTTTACATTTGAAAATGCATTTATATAGCACTGTTCAATGATGTCACTGGTCCCCAAAAAGTGTAATTTGGGGTCAGATTTGTCCACCGCAATGTTGCAGTCCCGCTAAAAAATTACATATTGCCGCCATTACCAGTAAAAACAATAAAAATCGATCCCATAGTTTGTAGACACGATAACTTTTGCGCAAACCAATCAATATGCGCTGATAACAATTTATTTTTACCAAAAATATGTACAAGAATATATATCAGCCTAAACTTATGAATGAATGTCTTTCTTTATTTTATTTTTTGGGATATGTATTATAGCATAAAGTAAAACATTTTTTTTTCAAAATTGTCAGTCTTTTTAAAACACAAAAAACAAAAAGGTGATCATATACCACCAAAAGAAAGCTTTATTTGTGGTGAAAATGACAAATTCTGCAGCTCTGTGCTGCAGATTGTGTGGCATCTTTACAGTGGGAGAGCACCAAAATAAGTTAGGAGAGGAGGCAGGACATAGTAATGATGGCATCTTTTTTTTTTTTTGGGGGGGGGGGGGGCTGGATGACAATTAAAATGACAGTGTGTTGCATGAGAGTTGGGAATTTGAAATTGCTGCACCAAGAGGTTCACCACCTTCTCTTTGAGAAGATTACAATTACACTTTGAATGGAAAATAGAGAGGGAAAGAGACCAATTTCTAAATGTCAGACATACAAATGTAGTGGAGGGTTCATGCAAAAAAATGTGCATTGCAATTTGCCCACTGAAAGTGTGAGTATGTTTGTTCATTGCAAATGAGATAAAAAACAATTACAAAAATAATGTTTTTAGGCTATTTTTACTGCATTTGGCCACTAGATGGTGCTATGTATCATAGCAAATTCCAATAATACGTACAGTAGCACCATCTAGGGGTCAAATGCAGTATTTTCCATTTAAAATCAATGAAAAACATTCAACAAGCACAGGGATACGCCTAATATGATCCCTTTGTTTTTGCCCCAGTCAAAGAGGACAAAGGTACATGCAGGTTTAGTGGGTGAATTGCTAAGCATTTTATTTTTTAAATAGACCCTGTAGTGTAATAGGCTTGGCTATGCTCTTTAAAACAATCTTAATGGAGGTAGTTACATTCTGCTGACATGTTAGAAATAAACATTCGAAGAGAAATCAAGTAGAATCAACATGATATTTTTACTTACTAAATAGTAGTCTTTTAATAAAGACCAGAATACTCTAATGTGTGATTATTTGTATTTAAAAAAAACTCCTTAGAAAACACATTTCCTGTGATAGGAGGCAGAATCTAGAGGAGCTATTTAACATCTGATTTGCTCTGAGGAATCCTGTGCAATGAGTAATGAAACTCCTTATGCAATGCAGTAACTAAAGAAGTTATATGAGGGAGGAGAAACACATTTTTCGCATTCATGCTCCCATTGTGATAAATAGTAGCAATTTGTAAAGGCTGTGTTAACTTTTCAAATTCTTTATACTCAAGGCTAATGTTATTATATCATTATAATTGCTTTTATTTAGCTGTATGTAAGGAATGTGCAATATAGAAGATTATAAAAACTCATTCAAAATGTTTATGGTCCCAAATCCTTATCTGTATGTTTAAATTACAGAATTGGATGCATAAGGTAGTTTTGAATGTACTGTATTTTCATACAGACATATTGTAGCACTGTGCTTTACCAACATACCCTGTAACTAAGTATGGTTGCTGCCCTGGATTAATTTTTTTTTAAATAAGCAGATAGATCAGAAACCTTACATAAGTTAATTATTTAATTAAAGTGGTCATGAATCTTAGGTAGAAAGAGAGAAACAATTTTAATTTTACATATAATATAAACCATTGTAATAAATTGTTAAGCATTTGCAAATGCAGCACTTTATAAAGCAACGTTAATGTAACCACATTTGTTATCAGTGAGGTACGTTTTAAATTGCCTGGCCAGAAATCAGGTACATCTGTTTAAAGAGATAAAGATAGAAGGCAATATATACTCTTACACATCACTTTGTTTTGTTCTTCTTAATGTAAGGTATAAATAGTTTTTATCTATCTATGCATTGTTAATGGGCATGTCTAATTAAATAAACATGTGTCTGCTTTTTGTTTTAACTTCGTTTTTTTATCAATGTAATGTTGTTTGATAGCACAAATCAAAGAGGATTAGTAAACAATCCTTTCATCTGTAAAGCCCATTAAATAAATGTAATTTAAAGAAGCATGTGCAAAATGAAATTCTTTCTTTCTAAAACTGGTGATAGCATTGTATGTCAAAACATCTGATATACGCTTTGCCAATTTTTAGGGGGTTCGAATAATTAAATTCTTTATTTCTAATACAGGGGATGAACGTACATGTTTTACCATCTTCTACAGGTTCTACCTAAGAGCCTGCGTCATCTTTATTTTCCCGACTTTTCTTTAACTTCCTCAACTTTAAACTCCAACCACTGTCCAATATTAGTATATCAATTGCCAGTTCATGTACTTATTGGACAGGGGTGAAGTGAATGGGAAGATTTAGCTCCAAGGAACGTAGCCATGAGTTTGAAGTCTTGAAACAAAACAAAGCCAGAATGGAATGGCACACAAAAGAGACTCTTCTGGCCTAAGAGTTAATGCACCTGCACAGCATATTTTGGCCTTTTCATGCCGCGATAATTGTATTGATAGGTACCTGAAATGGCATGTTTTGGACAGGCCCAGATTTATTCCCTTTGTCGCCCCAAGGCCAGGTCCTTCAATGCCGCCTTCCGCCAAAAAAAACTAAAAAGTCCCCCAACCCATGCCCATCATTACTGCCTCACCATCATTGCAACCTTACTGTGCCCTCATTGCAGCCTAAGTTGAACTGGATGGACCTGTGTCTTTTTGCAACCATATTCACTAAGTATCTATGTAACCTGAAGTATGATGCCAATTGATGCCTGTTTATGATGAAAGGTAGTTTATATGCTAACAACTGTTATGCCGCATACACACCATCACTTTATGTGATGGAAAAAAACAACGTTTTTAAAAACGACAATTTAAATGACCGTGTGTGGGGGAAAACGTTATTTTATGTCTTGTGAAAAACGACAAAAAAAAATTGAAGCATGCGTTTTTCAAAACGTTGTTTTTTGTTTCACAAAAAATCACTGTGTGTAGCAAAAAACAACGTTTAAAACGAAGTTTTTCAACCCGTGCATGTCCAGAAGCTAGTTATGAAGCGAGCTTCAATGGAAAAGAGTGGTGAACGTAACCTCGCTTTGCTAGAGCATTGTGAAAAAACGATGGTGTGTAGGCAATGTCGTTTTTGAAAATTGAAGTTTCAAAAACGTTGTTTTTTACTTCACAAAAAAAATCGTTTTTTTTTCATCACATACAATGATGGTGTGTATGCGGCATTAGTCTACAGGTAAACGTTTACTCTCTAATTGTTTCAACAATGCTGATTACATATTTCTATGCTGGTAGGTTTCTATAAAGTTGATCAAAAAAGAAAAGGCTACCAAACAATTAATCTCCAAGAGAGGAGGAGATCACCGTTGATAAAAGGAGCTACTATTGGCAATAATGGGTCATAAACGCTAATACAAAATAGTATAAATTTATTACAAAAAGTACTTAGAACCTCCAGTACCTAATAGGGTGGCTAAATGAGCCAATACCATATAGGTCTCTGGAATGACAAACAATAATGCATAAATGAACAACCAGCTCACAGTGTGCGTGTTGGTGACCAACACACAGGGACAAATACAAACATATACCACATAAATTGAAAACAAAAAGACAAAGACAAAAACAGATGTCCAGACATGTGTGTACGCACTAATTGGAATTCCCAGCGGCAATGTCACCGTAATATAATAGTAAAAACTTTATTTTGTGTGTATATGGGAACAGTTCCACTTAGTGCGTCTCCGCGGAGTATGAAAATAATGGAGGTGGGAAAAACCAAAGGGGAACTCTAAATAGCAACTAGATTGCTATATAACCATGAACTTGAATGGACTGTGGTTGTGTATGAGACATCAAATAATATCTCATAGGAACGACACCATCATGACACGATGGACTGCTGATGTATCAAAAAATATATATCAAAAAAATATATAATAAATTATAGTCCTGTAGTTGATGCCAAAATGGTAAGAGATAGTTCAAAAACTGGAAATAATGTTAATTACTGGTGTATCTTCATGTGTGAATTTCTAAACCAGGCATCAATGGGATAATTTGCAGTCTACCTCTTGATGAAAAGTTCTGATATATTCCTCAAGGTAATAGTGTCATATAGATCTAAACACAGTCTCCAAATATATCAGAATTGTTGCATATTACCGTATCCGCCGTGTCTGTGATGGGATGGCGTTTTTTTCTTTATTTCATGTGCGGCAATAATGCAATCAACTGAGAATCGTAGCGGGAAAAAAGATTGAAGGTTCGTAGAGCAGTCGTAGTTGCAAGAGAAGGTTTTTTAGAAGACCATTGCAGTGCCGTGCGTTGTCCTAATAGGAGTAGTTGGCACCTGTATGTTTTGGAGTTTTGGAGTTTCTCCGTGTCCCGTATACCACTCCAGTCTGCTCCGGGGGATCCGACACACAGACGTCCTGGACCTCTGACGTCAACGCGTTTCGCTGGACGTAATCGCGTAGCTTCTTCTGGACGATAGCTAAAAAACCTTCTCTTGCAACTACGACTGCTCTACGAACCTTCAATCTTTTTTCCCGCTACGATTCTCAGTTGATTGCATTATAGATACACCAGTAATTAACATTATTTCCAGTTTTTGAACTATCTCTTACCATTTTGGCATCAACTACAGGACTATAATTTATTATATATTTTTTTGATATATATTTTTTGATACATCAGCAGTCCATCGTGTCATGATGGTGTCGTTCCTATGAGATATTATTTGATGTCTCATACACAACCACAGTCCATTCAAGTTCATGGTTATATAGCAATCTAGTTGCTATTTAGAGTTCCCCTTTGGTTTTTCCCACCTCCATTATTTTCATACTCCGCGGAGACGCACTAAGTGGAACTGTTCCCATATACACACAAAATAAAGTTTTTACTATTATATTACGGTGACATTGCCGCTGGGAATTCCAATTAGTGCGTACACACATGTCTGGACATCTGTTTTTGTCTTTGTCTTTTTGTTTTCAATTTATGTGGTATATGTTTGTATTTGTCCCTGTGTGTTGGTCACCAACACGCACACTGTGAGCTGGTTGTTCATTTATGCATTATTGTTTGTCATTCCAGAGACCTATATGGTATTGGCTCATTTAGCCACCCTATTAGGTACTGGAGGTTCTAAGTACTTTTTGTAATAAATTTATACTATTTTGTATTAGCGTTTATGACCCATTATTGCCAATAGTAGCTCCTTTTATCAACGGTGATCTCCTCCTCTCTTGGAGATTAATTGTTTGGTAGCCTTTTCTTTTTTGATCCATTTATGCTAGCTACGGTAATTACCCCCACCACGGGTTGCGGTCTTCCTGCCACATATGAACCTCTCTGGGTGCTCTTATATTATAGCAACCCAACGCCCTGTATCTTATTCTTTGTTTGTTTATATTCTATAAAGTTGACCATATGCAGGTTGAATTTGGGGTCACAATCTGTTCATTTTACAAATGATCATTCAAGCTTGATTTGTGTGCCGTAAGCTTCATGTACACGGGACGTTGTTTATCCTCTTCTGAACAATTTAACTTGACAGCTAGAAAGCGGTGTTTAAAAATGTTTTTTTAGCTGCATTTACATGCCGCGTTTAGCCGTGTGCGTGTCTAGAAGCATTAGAATATATATATATATATATATATATATATATAAAGGAAAAATGTCTGTAAAGGAAACGTTGCTAAACGCGAGTTTCTGCGTTTAGCCATGCTTTGCCGCGTTTGGCGCTTGAAATGCCTCTAAACACAGCTTCTGAACGCATTTTTGGGGTTCCAGAAAAAGCCTCTAAACTCAACTGATAAGATAACATAGAGGAGAGTTCAGGAGCAGTCGGAAAAAATGTGGGTAAACACACCTTCCCCGTTCTTCTGTGTGTCAGTGATCGTCTGTTCCCTGTTATAGGGAACGATGATCAGTGACATCACACCTACAGCCACACCCCCCTACAGTAAGAATCACTCCCTTAGGGCACACTTAACCCCTTAGGGCCCCCTAGTGGTTAACCCCTTCACTGCCATTGTCATTTTCACAGTAATAATTGCATTTTTATAGCACTTTTCGTTGTGAAAATGACATCGGTCCCAAAAATGTGTCAAAAGTGTCCGATGTGTCTGCCATAGTGTTGCAGTCATGAAAAAAAAAAAACGCTGATCGCCGCCATTACTAGTAAAAAATAAATATTAATAAAAATGCCATAAAACTATCCCCTATTTTGTAAACGCTATAACTTTTGCGCAAACCAATCAAAAAAACCAACCCAAGGGAGAAAAAAAATTATATTTTTTTGGGGGGATATTTATTATAGCAAAAAGTAAAAAATATTGAATTTTTTTCAAAATTTACGCTCTATTTTTGTTTATAGCTCAAAAAATAAAAACCGCAGAGGTGATCAAATACCACCAAAAGAAAGCTCTATTTGTGGGGAAAAAAAAGGACGCCAATTTTGTTTGGGAGCCACATCGCACGACCGCGCAATTGTCAGTTGAATCAATGCAGTGTCGAATCACAAAAAGGGGCAAGGTCCTTAACCTGCATAATGGTCCGGGTCTTAAGTGGTTAAAGAACCCTTCTGCAAACTAAGGTTAAACCTATTTTCTTGTAATGCAAATCATGGCTGTGTGTCCTCTTTAGCCATCTTAGTGTAAACACTTTATTACATAATTACATAGTTAGTCTGGTTGAAAAAAGACTCAAGTCGGTCTAGTTCAACCAATAAAAGAAAAAAAATCCTGTATTGTATACACAATCCTATACCCACAGTTGATCCAGAGGGAGGCAAAAAAAAGCAGGAATTTTCCTAATTTCTCTGTGTTTTGTGCACCCTTCCTGTTTTAGCTGAAGAGCCTAATTAGTACTCCAATTTTTTATCCTAAGACTATAGGTCAGGGGTGTCCAAATTTTGGCCAGGGGGCCAGATGTGGACCTTTGCTAGCCTTTATCCGGACCTTTGTTTGCCTTTATCTGGCCCTTGGGGCACTATTCCTTCCACCGATTTAAGGCACTATTCCTCCCACTGACACCAACTAGGGGGCACTATTTCTTCAACTGATATCAATGATGGGATACAATTATTATTACTAATAGGGGCACTACTACTCCTACTGACTACCAGCCTTAACCCCCCTGGCGGTATTCCCGAGTCTGGCTCGGGGTTAACTTTCTTTATCTAAAGCGGTATCCCTGAGCCAAACTCGGGATTGCCTTGCAGCAGCCACAGGCAGGGTTTACTTACCTTGCCCCTGGATCCTGAGATGCTGCCACGCTGTGTGATCGAGCGGTGTCTCCTTGCTCGATTCACAGTGTCCCTGTGTGCCGCCGAGCTCCGTTCCCTGTGACGTTACGACGCACGGGGGCGGAGATTGGCGCCAAATTCAAAAAAGTAAATAAACACAATACATACAGTATACTGTAATCTTATAGATTACAGTACAGTATGTAAAAAATACACACACCCCTTGTCCCTAGTGCCCACTGCCCTGCATGTACTTTTATATAATAAAAACTGTTCTTTATGCCTGCAAACTGTAGATTGTCCATAGCAACCAAAAGTGTCCCTTTATGTCAAAAGTGATTTTAGAGCAGCTAAAAAACAGCGATAATAAATTAGAATCATATGAAGAATTGAGCGATAGCGATTTGTGGAGAAATTCGTCATAAAAAAAACCAGTAATGACAGCGACAATTCTGCAACTGAGCAAATTTCTGTGATTTTGAGTTGATTAAGTTATTGAATATTTTTTATTAAAATTATATTATTATTTGTTATAATTATTTATTATATTATAATTTATGATTTTGTTTTTCAAACTTTTTCATACCTGAGATTTCTTACATTTTGGCACGGAGTTCCATTTAAAATCCATACCAGACCTGAAGGGCCTGGTAATGTAATTTGGGGGGAACCCACACATTTTGTTTTCAACGACTTTCAATTACTTTTATCTGTATTGATGGCATTTTTTGCCTGTTCGCATGTTCTGCTGCGAACAGGCTCACCCCTATCTATAACCACTTTAATTAGAAAGCCCCCATGGTTATAATAATATTAATGCCCAAATTATGTGGTGGCTGGTTCTCTTTTAAATAATCAGCACCTCAATCTGAACCTAAAACACCAGCTAGATATACATGCTTTGAATAAAGCAGCAAGAGCTAGTGTGGTTAGAAAACACAATCTAGGACCAATGTTTCTTTACTGTTCTTACCAAAATCCATGCAAACTATGGATGTAGTCTTCATTGCAATGTGATTGGATTCTCCATTAAAATTATGCTTACCTGTCAGACAGCAACAATATAAGTAAGGGGTGGTAACATTAGTGGGAAATCTTCCACCAAACTGGTATAAAATCAGTGCAGAAGATACTCTCATCAGGGGTCTGAAAAATTCATTACATTTTTCTACTTGTGCTCTTTTGTAATGGCTATGAAATGTACAAAAGCGATTACATGTTACACCAGTAAAGCTGATCTTATTCTAATGCACCCACGACTTTGCAGTATGCAGTGTGATGGACTGTTTGTTGGCTGTAGGTTAACTGTATCTGGAACTTTGCCAAATGTAATGTGTTAGATACCAAGTCAGCAACATGGAAGAGATATCTGAGATTCATAAGTATATCTGTAAATCATATTCCATTTTCTGTAGCAAAAAATAGAATCTAAAACTAAGCAGTCTGAATACCACAGCATATTTAAAATGTCTTCGAAGGCATTTTTCAATAAAAAAAAATAGATAGAATAATGAAGATTGCTTATTACTAGGTTTATTATATACAGTTATGAGAGTGTTTTGTTTACAGGTTTTGAAATAACTTAAATTTCTTAGTCAATGTCATTAATTCCCACTTTAAATTTTGGAAAAAAATAGACCAAAATAGGCCAAATTCTAAGATGAAAGTTCTTTGATTGACTCATTTAAATATGTACATTAAGTATGTACATTAAGTTGCTAATGTTTTAAAATTGATGATGCTTGACACCTGAGTTAGAAGCCTTCACCTTAAATAGCACCATTAGGAACTGAGCCAATAACTAGTGCCAAATGCCCGCTTCTTCTTTGACTGCTCTGCTATATAGGAGATGTCAGCCACTCTTAATTTATGACTAAAAGATTTTGGAAGCAAAGGTTATGGCATCTCTGAGTTTGAAAAAAACACCTAGTCATCTTTATTCTGAAGATTGTGTGGTGGCTACATTGCTTCGTGTGACAATTTTGATATCAGTGTCGGGGGAAATTTTAACTCTTATCTCTAGTTCTCTAGTTTCTTTACATGGCATGGGCTTTATATGTATGTATATATATACTGGATCTCATCTCACAAAGGTGAGTCGTCGTCCCCCCCACACGTTTTTGTAAATATTTTATTACATCTTTTAACCTCCCTGGTGGTATGATGTCAGATTTTTGGTGCTGAAAGCGGTACAATTGTTTTGCATGGAAATTTGTTTTATATTGTAGGCCTGTAATTCTTAGGCTGCATTCACATCTAGGCATTTTTACACCCGACGCCCGACGCCGCATACGCTGGAGGGGAAATGTAACATTCCCCTCTATGGAGATGGTTCACATCTCCACGCCGAATGCCGAAACGCAGAACGCCTGAAGCCCAAAACATGTCCCGGACCCTTTTTTTCAGGCGTCTTCTGCGTTCGGCATAGGAGATGATGGACCTCTCCAAAAAGGGGGGTTAAAAACAAGGCGTTTTGTCGCCGCAAATCGCGGTACAAAACGCCTCACATCTGTCGCCGCAATTTGCGAGTCAGGACGCGCGATTAGGTGTGAATGCAGCCTTAGGAATAACTCACTTAAATCTGTCCAAACAAGAGTCTAGTAGACATCAAGGGTACGATAAAGTTTGAAACACAAAATCATAAATTATAATATAATAAATAACTAAAAATAATAATAACAAATAATAATATAATAATAATAAAAAAAAATTACCAATAATGTAATTAAATCAAAAACACAGTCATTTGCTCAGTTGCAGAATTGTCGTTGTCATTACTTTCAGTGTCTGAAGAGGAATTTCCCCACAAATCACTATCGCTCAATTCTGCAAGTGATTCTAATTTATTATCGCTGTTTTCTAGCTGGTTCTAAAACCATTTTTGACATAAAGGGACACTTTTTGGTTGCTATGGACAATCTCCAGTTTCTAGGCAAAAAAAAACTGTCTTTATTATATAAAAGTGCATGCAGGGCACTGGACAGACCACTAGGGACAAAGGGGGTGTGTAATTATTTTATACAGTATGGTAATCTGTAAGATTACAGTATACTGTATGTATTGTGTGTTTTTACTTTTTTGAATTTGGCGCCGATCTCCGCCCTGTGCGTCGCAACTTTGCAGGGAACAGAGCTCGGTGGCACTCGAGCACTGTGTGAATTGAGCGATGAGACAACTCATTCACACAGCGGGAAGACATCACAGGATCCAGGGGACAAGATAAGTAACTATGCCTTGATCCTGCAAAGCGATCCCGAGTCTGGCTCAGGGATACCGCTAATGGTACTGGAATTCCACCTTAAGCCAGACTACCGATAGGCAGGTTAATGTGACAACACTGAAGAAATGTCACCTTGGTACAATATAAAGTAGTGAGAGTACAACTTGTAAAACAGTGTAAATTTGTTGTCCCTCAAAATAACTTAACACACAGCCATTAATGTCTAAACCACTGGCAACAAAAATGTGTACACCCCTAAGTGAAAATGTCCAAATTGGACCCAACGTATCAATATTTTGTGTGGCCACCATTATTTTTCATCACTGCCTTAAACCTCTTAGGCATGAAGTTCACCAGAGCTTCACAGGTTGCCACTGGAGTCTTCTTCCACTTCTCCATGACAACAACACTGAGCTGGTGGATGTTAGAGACCTTGCGCTCCTCCACCTTCTGTTTGAGGATGCCCCACATATGCTCAAGTGGGTTTAGGTCTGGATACATGCTTGGCCAGTCCATCAGCTTTAGCAAAGCAGTGGCTGCTGTGGAAGTATGTTTGGGGTTGTTATGTTGAAATACTGCCCTGTGGACCAATCTCCCAAGGGAGGGGATCAAGCTCTGCTTCAGTATGTCACAGTACATGTTGGCATTCATGGTTCCCTCAATGAACTATAGATTCCCAGTGCCGGCAGCACTCATGCAGCCCCAAACAATGACACTCCCACCACCATGCTTGACTGTAGGCAAGACACACTTGTCTTTGTACTCCTCACCTGGTTGACACCATCTAAACTAGGGATCCTCAAACTACGGCCCTCCAGCTGTTACAGAACTACAAATCCCATGAGGCATTGCAACACTCTGACATTCACAGACATGACTAGGCATGATGGGAATTGTAGTTCCTGAACACCTGGAGGGCCATAGTTTGAAGACCCCTGATCTAAACCAAATACATTTATCTTGGTCTCGTCTGACCACAGGATATGATTCCAGTAATCCATGTCCTTAGTCTGCTTGTCTTCAGCAAACTGTTTGCAGGCTTTCTTGTGTATCATCTTTAGAAGAGGCTTCCTTCTGGGACGACAGCCATGCAGACAAATTTGATGCAGTGTGTAGCGCATGGTCTAAGCACTGACAGGCTGACCCCCCACCCCTTCAACCTCTGCAGCAATGCTGGCAGCACTCATATGCCTATTTTCCAAAGACAACCTCTGGATATGACATTGTTAATATGTAGTCAACTTCTTTGATTGACCATGGTGAGACTTTGTTCTTAGTGGAACCTGTCCTGGTAAACCGCTGTATGGTCTTGGCCACCGTGCTGCAGCTCAGTTTCAAGGTTTTGGCAATCTTCTTATAGTCTATGCCATCTTTATGTTGAGCAACAATTATTTTTTCTCAGAGAGTTCTTTGCTATGAGGTGCCATGTTGAACTTCCAGTGACCAGTATGAGAGAGTGAGAGCGATAGCACCAAATTTAACACACCTGCTCTCCATTCACACCTGAGAACTTGTAACACTAACGCGTCACATGACCCCGGGGAGGGAAAATAGCTAATTGGGCCCAATTTGGAAATGTTTACTTAGTCATGTACTCATATCAGTTTAGACATTAATGGCTGTGTGTTGAGTTATTTTGAGGGGACAGCAAATTTATACTGTAAACAATGTAAAAGCTCATTTATTTATATTTTTTTAAATAACAAGAATGTTATGCTTAGTCCTCCCCTCTTGTCTCGTCCCACTGGGAGACCCAAGCAACCAGGTGGCACATCCACCGGCTTGCTGGACAGCCAGTCAAAGCATAGATCAGATTTGATTAGCTGTTGGTTGCATTTTATCACCTCTGTGGTTTTAATTTTTTGCTCTAAAAACAAGAAAAGAGCGACAATTTAGAAAAACATTTTTTTTTTACTTTTTGCTATAATAAATATCCCTCAAAAACATAAAACACAAATTATTTCCTCAGTTTAGGCCGACGTGTATTCTTCTACATACTTTTGGTAAAAAATCGCAATAAGCATATATTGATTGATTTGCGCAAAAGTTATAGCGTCTACAAAAAAGGGGATGGTTTTATGGCATTTTTATTATTTTATTTTTTTACTAGTTATGTCGGCGATCAGCGATTTTTATAATGACTGCGGTATTGCGGTGACACATCGGACACTTTTGACGCTATTTTGCGACCAGTGTCATTTATACAGTGAGCAGTGCTATAAAAATGCACTGATTACTGTGTAAATGACACTGGCAGGGAAGGGGTTAACCACTAGGGGGCGAGAAAAGGGGTTAAGTGTGTCCTAGGGAGTGATTCTAACTGTGTGGGGGCTGGGCTTACTGTGACATGACACTGATCTCTGCTCCTGATGACAGGGAGCAGACAATCAGTGTCCTGTCACAAGGCAGAACAGGGAGATTCCTTGTTTACCCCCATTCTGCCGCTCCGTGACACGATCGTGGGTCCCGCAGGCATGGGCACGGAGCTTGCGGCGCATGTGCAAGCATGGCGCAAATTTTAAAGCAACGTACCGGTACCTTGCTTTGCGCACATCAGTCATTCTGCCGACGTATATTTACTGACTGTGGTTGGCAAGTGGTTAATATCCTATCAGCAGTTTGACATTTGAGCTTCCTACCTAATCTTACAGTATCTGCTTTTCTGGGAAAAAAAGTCTATTCACAGTATTAATAGCTCAAGTTAATTTTTTTACAGATGTACAATCTGCTTACTCTCAATTAATGACTTAATGGTTGTGTAAACAATGTATAGTGCATGGTGGTAAAATATTTTTTATATATATATATATATATATATATATATATATATATATATATATATATATATATATATATATATATATATATATATATATGAAATTTTATATCACTTAGGTACAAACATTAAAAAAGAATGAAAGCTCATAGTACTTAGTCTATCCAGTTTATATACAACAAATATATTCTTGAAGCAAATAATTATTTCAATAAATCTCAGCAGGAGGTACAGTAGTTCTAAAAACAACTACTGTACGTTTTATTTAGCCTTAGTGTATAATATTGATTATTATTTCACAAATATCCTTAAAGTATATTCATGTATACCGCATTAAATCCATAAATCACAATCCTTTAATTTGACAACATGTTTTACATGTAGGTCAGGTCATATGTATTTTTAAAATAAATAGGTCAACATAAACATTGACTAAAATTTAAATATGCTTCATTACCTTATGTTTTCTGTTTAAAATGTAAAAGAAATATACATCCATCACTGTGCAATCAGTCTTTAGCCCAGGGATTATGCTATAGTGAACATACAAATGTACTAAAAATGCATGTTTCTTTAAATAGTTATATATTTTATCCTACTGGAAAGTTATAGATTGAGTTATATTTATCAGCTATAGTTGTTGCATTGGAAAGTCAGTGACAGGCGCCATTTTTGTCTGGGTTAATGCAATTATTCATATGAATCTGTGCATCTGTTGGTAAATTCAGTCATCGGTTCACTGAAGTCTCTAATCTTAATTTTCAGTGTATCCTTAACTGCCTGTACTACCCTTAAGATGGTGAATTTACGATGATTAATCATAAATACATAAAAGACGAGGCATTAGAGCATGTCATGTCAACGTAATCTGCCAAGAGATGGTAGTCGTCTTTAAAATGTAGAAGCAGAAATATGGAGCATCATTTACTATATTTACCATCCTGTCATGGTATTCTTCCTCAGAAAGCCTTCCTAGGGTGACTTGATCGCCCAATTAGAAATGTTGATTGTAATTAGCATAATTTGTTACCTGATGAAGAACTCTAAAGTTGAATCTTGTGTTAAAAAATATGAATAGTTTTAATACATTGGTGGTGCATTTTTGTAGGCATTTATGGAGGTAACAAAAAAGTAATTATATTTATTTATGTTTTAGTTTTATTTTATTTTGCTGCAAAATTGACATAAGTTGTATGTTATATGTGTTTTGTTTGCATTTTGTAACACTCATTGCTAATTAGTATGTGCTTAAAATGCTGTCAGCAAAGATTAATTGTCAGGTTGATTAGAATTCTGAAACAAGTCTATGCATGAATTGTCTTGCATCTATCTATAGCCATAGATAGAGACAATATGGAGAAGGTCCAAAACATGTGCATAGCCTGTATTATCTAAGAATCACAATGATCCAAAGACATTCTCAAAACTTCTACACCTAATACCTAAAGGGCCCTTTGACTTTTGTTGACTATTTCTACTGCTAATACATGTATCTATAACCTTCTACTCACACAATGGCGAACAATCCAGTTGGGAAGGCCACTAGGGGAAAACCCAACCTCCCTGTGCCCACACCTCACTCAGTCATCTCATTCCCCCTTTTATCCCCTCCTCATTCCCCTTCTCTCAAGCAACCCCCCTTTTTCCCCGCTATCCTTTTCCCAGCACAATTTCTTTCCCACCCTGCTCTAGTTTTCAAAGTTTAGTGCCTACAGTAAACCCTCTTTTACAGATTAAAATACCTTAAAGTTTGATTGTACTGTGTACAATACATACATTCTGTTGTTATTATCTATTGGTGCCTATGATGATATCTGCAATTATGTAAACAATAGGAAATGCATAGGCCCAGATTCACAGAGCCATTACGCCTGTCTAACTGGTGTTAGACAGGAGTAATTTCAAATTACGCGCGTTTTCTAGCTAGTCGAAAACCTCAAACCATGAATAGACGGCTGCGGGCTTCAATTCGACTGGATTACGTGTTCGTACGCCTTCGGATCTACGCTGCAATAAAATTGCGGCCACTGGATGGACTTCCCGTCGTTTTCAGCGTCGGGGTATGCAAATGAGCTTTTGCCGGCGATCCCCGAAATTACGATCTTCATTTGCAATCTCTTACGGCACCTTTAGTCATCTTTTATTTGCGTAAAACTATACCAGCTTTTTGCTGCTCTAATATTAGACAGCCCATGTTAAGTATGGCCGTTGTTCCCGCGTCAAATTTCTACGTTTTCCGACGTCTTTTATTATTTTTATAGGAATGGGAATAGGAATGTTCGTAAACGCCGCTACTCAAACAACGAATGACGTAACGACGTGATTTCGCGCAATGCACAGTGGGAAATTTCTGAACGGAGCAAGCGCAGTTCGATCGCCGCGGGGACGCGTTTAATTTAAATGCTTCACGCCCCCTAATCGCGTATTTCGATTACGCGGCGAGAAATAGACTACGCCACCGTAGCGTACGGGCAAAAATCTACCAGGATTCGGTGTAGAGCCTGGTAAAATACGGCAGTGTAGAGTATTTCGATTACGCAGCGGAATATTAAGTGTATGTGAATCTGGGCCATAGTGTATATGTTTTGTAACTATACTATGACACACTCAGTTTATAAAAAGTGTAGAAACATAGATGAGATGGTTATAGGGGAATGGCACCTAACTCCTTCTACATTTTACATACTGTATGTTTCAAACATATATTAAAGTGACTCTCTCACCACGGGGTCACTTGCAAAAGAATCCTAGGCTATTTAAGAAGATGCCAGAAAAGAGTGCGTCACCAGGCCTAGAAGCACATCTCAGCGCCAAAGTGCTATGTTATCTCCAAAAAAAAAATATATATATATATACAATACTTATGATATTATTTAACAATAGAGCAATGTAAAAATAAAATAGAAAACCAACCAATATCACTCCTTATATAAGGAAATAGGTGGAAAATAGCAGCTATCTTAAAACTATCAGCCTAAGTTCATAGACGAAGCACAAAATAAAATATCATACTAGAACAGAAAAAGTCCAAATGATAGACAGCGCTGATTGTAATTGGTTAAATGTCCAACATAATAAAGCATTCATAAGATGACGGTGTGATGGAAAATAAAGCAGTGATGAGTGCTTCTCAAGAGATCAAGGATCCTAGACCTCGTCCCAGTTTTTTCACCACACGTGAGGCACACTCCCCTTCGGGGTACAAACTCACCAGAGGACCAATAGTAATAGGCCTTAGTCCCCTTAACAGTGTATACATCCCCCGCTCACAATGCACAAACTAGAAAAAGGGCTCCCTCTGTGGAAGTCTATTGGAGGACGACACCGGTCAGGGCGTGGCTATTGCGGTGATCCGGAAGTGACGAGTGGGCTCCACTGGTGGATCTTACAAGGAAGGAAAGTCGTTTGTTTCAGTACACGCTTGCTTCTGGGGTTTAGGACACCATTCGGAAGACAATCTTTTGTATGGCTCATTTCTACTTATGGTACGTGCATTGTGAGCGGGCGATGTATACACTGTTAAGGGGACTTCTTTTTAATATATTAAAACGGAATTACACTATTTGGAGCTCTGTTTTGTTTTTATATATGGAGTATTAACCCTTGCTGACCCCAGCTGTGTTGACGGATGCCATGGTGAAAGATCTTTGCATAAGGCCTATTATTATTGGTCCTCTGGTGAGTTTGTACCCCGAAGGGGAGTGTGCCTCACGTGTGGTGAAAAAACTGGGACGAGGTGTAGGATCCTTTGAAATCTCTCTTGAGAAGCACTCATCACTGCTTTATTTTCCATCACACCGTCATCTTATGAATGCTTTATGGTGTTGGACATTTAACCAATTACAATCAGCGCTGTCTATCATTTGGACTTTTTCTGTTCTAGTATGATATTAAATTTTGTATTTAAGAAGATGAAATATGCTTACTGTTGTCCTAAATTGCCACTGCTTTGCTGCTCCTTAGTACTCCAACTGCCATAAATCCCTTGCTGGATCGTATGGTACTACAGTATGTATGAGCCTGAGGAACCACAGCTGGTTGCATGAGTAGCACGTATTTGACGTACCTAGAGGGACGTGGGAAGATTTCTACTCAATTTGTGGTGTTTTACACATTAGGAAAGTCTGATAGCTGATAATTCTTTATTAGGCAGCAACAGTATCAATATGTGCATAGAGTAAACCATTGTATGTAAGCACAACGAAAATGGTGAGCCCTCTGCAAGTTTATCAGCCAGAGCTATAAACTACCATCTTTCCAGTTCGGGAAGCCAGGCACCTGCGGGACTAATCTGACACTGGTTCTTTTTTGTGCAAATCTTGGTATTTAAGGTGGAACATCAGGCAACACACTGAAATATCTATTTTAAATCCACCAGTGCAACAGTAAAAGCTTCTTATATTTGTATGTGAAAGTCAGAAAAACATTGTTCCAGAACCCCATAATTGTAATAATTTTATACCAGGCCTCTGAATTCAGATTGAGACACATTGGGGTTGAAAACCAAAATAAAGATTTGGCATTGCTGCCTATGAAGATCTTGCACATATAATTTCTTTACTGAATTTTGCCTGTTTTGAGAGCTACCGGACCAGAACATTTGGAAGGGAGCACCTTTCACGACTAAATCCCTTGCACTAGAGATGGGATGGTTGCTAAGAGGGAGTGAGCTGATTCAGATCTAGTCACCTAGGAGGCCAACTTTCTTTGCCCTGCAAATTTTTCTATTGTATGTCACCTTTTTTAAAGTGAACTTTTAATAACATTTTGTATTCATTTGAATTTATTGAATAAAGATTAAATTTTACTTGTGTACTCCATTTTCCTATGTACATTTTACTGTGTCACAGCTATACAGTAGAATACAAGAAAAAGGGAATGTATTACTGTTAAAGTAATATTATTAACATATATCAATATTCAAAGTGCAGAATTGTGTACATCACACTTTTATTTTTATTTAACACAATGATCTGTTGTTACAATATATTTAACCACTTAAGACCCGGACCAAAATGCAGCTAAAGGACCTTGCCCCTTTTTGCGATTCAGCACTGCGCCGTTTTAACTGACAATTGCGTGGTCGTGCGTTGTGGCTCCCAAACAAAATTGGCGTCCTTTTTTCCCCACAAATAGAGCTTTCTTTTGGTGGTATTTGATCACCTCTGCAGTTTTTATTGTTTGTGCTATTTTGAAAAAAAAATCGGTATTTTTTACTTTTTTCTATAATAAATATCGCCCAAAAATATATAAAACATTTTTTTTTCCTCAGTTTAGGCCGATACATATTCTTCTACCTATTTCTTTCTCGTACATCACGGGACACAGAGCGGCATATTCATTACTATATGGGTTATATGGAGTACCTTCAGGTGTGGACACTGGCAATCTCAAACAAACAGGAAGTCCCTCCCTATATAACCCCCTCCCCTAGAGGGAGTCCCTCAGTTTTTTCGCCAGTGTCTTAGGTGTTGGTCACGGAATAGCTTTGCTCCACATCCTTGGGATTAAGGGCGGGCTAACCGGATCTGTCCAAGGAGCCTCAGTGCCAAAGTGGACAGTACCCGGGCCCCAAACCGTGGGGTTTTGCCTATAATGCTCCTCTTTGGAGGGCTGGACCCTGGGCCCAGGACTTGGAGTTCGTAAAGACCATAAGTTCCTGTTTGCCAGGGTGCTATATAGGTCCAGGACAGTGGGTACCTTCATAGGACCCCAGGGCCTGAAGGTCTACTACGCTACCCACGGAGATGGGAGAAGATTGGACCGTTTTGCAAAACGTCCTGCGGCATGGAGCAGGTAAGAGGGGAGCCTGCGGGACTTGGTTCGACAGCAGGCTCTCCAGGGGAGATCTTAAGGGGGGTAGCCTGAGTATGCTCTGCATTGGCACCATGGTCACTATGTCTGATGGACAGGATGCCCTGAAATGTTTCCCCCTATCACTTGATCCCCCTACCTATCTATGTATGTTTGCTAGCTACCTGCTGCTCGCTGGTTGAAGATCTTTTTTAAAAAAAAAAAAAAACAACAGATCTGTCTCTAGGCTAAAGGGACTCCTTAGGGGCCTGTTTTAGCCTTACCTTGCCGGGATTCAAAATCTGCCGCCTGATGCGTCCTCCAACCTGCATTCCTGGGCTCCAGAGTGCGTCTCCTCCTGGGCTCTCCCCCCCCGACAGTCGCGCGCGCGCGCATGCATATAGAAAATTTTTGCGCCGTTCGGGAGGGGGGGGGGGGGGGGGGGAGCGTGACTGCAGGGTAGAGTGGGCGTGCCTTCAATTGCTGTTATACACAGCAGGCGCGTTCTTAGCTCAGTTCAAAGCTGAGCTGGAGAGAGAGGACGTAGAGCTGGCAGCACAGTGACTCCCGGTGGCGAGAAGGGGTACTACATGCTGGAGTCAGCTCCAATACTTTTTGTTAAGCCAAAATCCCCTTGGCAACAGGTTGAATGCTGGCAAACATGTTGGGGGTGGGGCTGTATGTTGTGAATAATATTATAAAGGAAAACATACTGAGCCCCACCGTTTTTGGGCATTAGTGATCCTATTGTCCCCTAAACCTTTTTTTTTTTTTGTACTCCTGGCTATAACAGTCTGTTGTTGTAAGCGGAGTCCCTCGGTTTTGTATTATGGCTTCCAAGGGTTCAGGATCAAAACACAAAAAAAAAAAAAAAAAAAAAAAGAAAAGGCAAAGACAAAGGGGTTCCTCCTCTGGTTCTGATGATATGCCAATACTTTCCCCACAGGTTATTCCTATAGGGGTCACCCTGGATAAGCCATTAAGGGGGTCTGGTGCTGAGGCTGGCCCAGGTCAGCCCAACCCTGTGGTATCACAGAGGAGATGCTAGCCGTCACCCTAGGGGGGCTAGAGAAAAAAGATAACAGCTATGATCGCTGGCTCTTTTTCTGGCAAAAAGCGGACTGGATCCCCATCGCCAAAAGGGACAGAACCTAGAGGAAGGATCTACCACGGAAGAATCGTTTTCAGCCTCCCAGACGGAGAGTCTGTGGGTCCAGTCTTTGACAGACATGGTCCGCTCGGCATTTAATTTGCCATTTCCAGAGCCTCAAGTTCCTGCGGTATCCTCTTTAGGTTCTTTTAAAAGTGCCTTTAAGCAACGCAGCTTTTCCGGTCCATCCTCTGTTAGAGGAATTGGTTTTTCCAGGATTGGGACGACCGGACAGAATTTTTTCTGCCGCCTAAAGCTGACAAGAGGGTAGTCTTTATGCACGTCTGCCAGGAAATATTTGTGCTTGCAGGCACTCCTTCCCCTGACCAATTGCTCTTTAAAAGGGGGCCCGGATGGCTCAGTCGGTAGAGCATCGGACTTTTGGTCTGAGGGTCCAGGGTTCAGGTCCCGGTTCGGGCACTGTTTTTTAACTACCCGTGAGGTCCTTGAGGCCACATCTCCCGGAAAGCGCCCGATCTCGTCTGATCTCGGAGGCTAAGCAGGGTCGGGCCTGGTTAGTGCCTGGATGGGAGACCACCTGGAAGGTTTTCTGTTATTTACCCTATGGAAAAGACATTTTTCTAAGAAAGGGGGCGCTCCCAACTGTGGACGCAGCCATCCCATGGGTGAATAAATCATTAACTGGCCTAAGGGGAAACATACAAATGTTTAAGGTCCCGGTCGATAAACGTTTAGAGACACTTTCCAGCATCATTGGCTACAGCCAGCAGTGGCTGCAAGTGGAGTTTTGTCAGGCGTTAAAGAACCAGACAAAACAGATGCTTAAGACATCCCTGCCCAATAGGCAGAGGAGTTATTGGATATTCCCAGAGCTCTGTGCTTTGCGGTAGAGGCTATAAAAAGACTCCATCCAGCAGGCGTCTCGTTGTCACTATTTTTAGTGCATATGAGAAGGCTCTTATGGTTGAAGAACTGGGCGGCCGAGCCCCATGTAAAAGACTGCTGGCAGGTTTGCCCTTCCATGGAAAGATCTGGATAAATACATTCAGACTGTTTCAAGTGGCAAAAGTACCCTTTTACCAGTCAAAAGAAGTTCCGGGGTCCTGCGTTTAAAAGGCAGCTCCCCCCGGTTCCAGGGCCCTCAAATTTCAGGCAGTACGGACCTCCTGCGCGATCAAACTTTAAACAATGGATCGCAAGGACAGGCCTCTGGGGATCGGTCCCCGACAGAGGGGGTCCAATCATCTGTGGCCGCAGGCTACAGATTAGAATTTCTAAAATTTCCTCCACAAGGAAGGCCTCAATGCGGGCAGCATTGGATCACCTGCTTTACCAGGGCATAATGGTAGAGGTACCAGCCCAAGAACAGGGGCTAGGTTTCTATTCCAATCTGTTTGTCATACCAAGGCTCATTGGCAATGTCAGACCAAATTTGGACCTAAAAGGTTTAAATGCTTACCTAAGGGTTCGCTCTTTCCGGATAGAATCCGTTTGGTCAGCAGCCGCCACACTCCAGAAGGATCTGGCTTCTATAGACATAAAGGATGGTTACCTTCATGTACCAGGTCTTTCAGCCACATCAAATAATTTTGTTTTTACGCTTCGCAGTGATACAGCGTCACTTCCAATTCGTGGCGCCCCCCTTCGGGCTGGCTACGGCCCCCGGGTATTCATGAAGGTCCTAGCTCCTATTCTAGTCAGTCTAAAGGATCCAAGGGATCTCGGTCCTAGCATACCTGGACGACCTCTTAATCATAAGATCACTCGCTTCCTTGGTGGAATGCGTAGTAGCCCTCATGGGTCAGTACCTCGAGAGGTTCGGCTGAGTCCTAAACCGGGGAAAGATCAGCATTTCAACCTACAAAGCAGTTGGAATATCTCGGCACGAGATTAGACACAGAACAGAAGATGGATGTTCCTGCCCCTGGTAAAGGTCGAGGCTATCAAAAGATTGATTCAGTTGGTTCTAAGCAAAAAAGAGCCAACTATTCGCCTATGTATGCGATGGCCATGTTCGAGGCGATACCACACGCTTCCACACTCGTGTCCTACAGGCAGCAATTCTGGCAGCTTGGTTCTGCCCAGTGGTCTGGAAGGCTGGAGAGCGGTCTTGAACAAGTTCACTCGCCAAGGAACTTGGGCAGAGGCGGAGAGGCAGCTGCCCATCAAGGTCTGGGAGTTCTGAGCGGCTCGGCTAGCCCTCCTGGCATAGACATCCATATTACAGGGGTCCTCGGTGAGAAGTCATTCAGACAATGCCACAGCGGTGGCATATAGGTGAACCACCAAGGGGGAACCAAGAGTCAAGCCACTCAGAGTGAGAGGAGCTTGGTTTTTCGGTGGGCAGAGGTTTATGTACCCTGCATATCGGCGACATTCATTCCCGAGGTGGACAACCTGCAGGCGTACTTCCTAAGTCGCCAAACCCTGTCGCCGGGGGAGTGGTCTCTGCATCCACAAGTTTTTTTTTTTTTTTCAGACAATCTGCCAGAAGTGGGGAGTGCCAGACGTGGAGGTCATGGCATCAGGATTCAACAAGAAGCTAGACAGGTTCATGTCTCGAACGAGGGACCCTATGGCCTGCGGAACCGATGTGTTGGTTTGCCCTTGGCATCAATCATAACTTCTATATGCATTTCCCCCACTGTAGTTACTACCCCGCCTGTGGCGCAGGATCATAGCACAGGCCGGTTATCCTGGTAGCCCCAGCTTGGTACCGGAGGGCATGGTACTCACTAGTCCTGAAATTGGCAGCGGGAGGCCCTTGGACTCTTCCTCTAGGGCCAGACCTACTCTCACAAGGCCCGATCCTCCACCCTGCATTACGGCGTCTAAATTTGACGGCCTGGCGGCTGAATCCCTGATTCTCAGGGGTAGAGGTCTGTCTAGGCAGGTAATCCCTACCCTCATTAAGGCTAGAAAGCCGGCCTCCAGGGTAATTTTGTTACAGGGTTTGGAGGGCCTACGTAGGCTGGTGTGAGGCTAAGAGATGGGTTTCCCGCAAGTATACCATTGATAGAGTATTAAGTTTTCTCCAGCTAGGAGTGGATAAAGGCCTGGCATTAAGCACGATCTAGGGACAGATTTCAGCCTTATCAGTGTGGTTTCAGAGGCCGCTGGCCGCCCACTCGCTGGTTAAGATCTTCGTACAGGGAGTCGTACGTGTTAATCCTCCAGTCAAATCACCACTTTGTCCATGGGACTTAAATCTTGTTCTGTCAACTCTACAGAAACAACCCCTTGAGCCGTTGGCTGAGGTACCTTTGGGTTTACTGACTGGAAAGTCGGTATTTCTGATCACCATAGTTTCGGCCAGGAGAGTATCGGTATTGGCAGCCTTATCTTGTAAGGAACCATATCTCATTTTACATAAGGATAGGGCGGGGTTCCGTCCTCATCCTTCCTTTCTACCAAAGGTTATATCCAGTTTCCACCTGAACCAGGATGTGGTACTTCCATCCTTCTTCCAAAACCCACCTCTAGAAAGGAGGGGTTGCTGCATACGTTGGATATTGTCAGGGCCATAAAGGCCTATCTTAAAGCTACAGAGAAGGTTCGGAAAACAGATGTGGTGTTCGTTTTACCGGAAGGGCACAAGATGGGTCAGGCAGCTGCTTGATCCACCATCGCAAGATGGATTAAACAATTAATCGTTCAGGCCTGCGGTTTGAAGAGGTTGCCTCCTCCTTTGTCGGCAAAGGCCCATTCTACCAGGGCCATGGGCACCTCCTGGGCAGCACATCATCAGATCTCTATGGCTCGAATATGCAAGGCAGCAACGTGGTCGTCATTCCACATGTTTACAAAATGTTAACAATTGGACGTAAGAAGGAATGCGGATACAGCCTTTGGGCAGTCAGTACTACAGGCCGCGATTCAAGCTCCTCAGGATCTGAGGGGGCTCCCTTGATTTGATTTGAGATTTACATTTCTTGTTTAAGTTGGATTTACTAGTATTTGAGTATACCTCTAAATTAAATCCTTCTTTGGAAGATGTCTCCCTCCCCTCATTAAAGCATTGCTTTCGGACATCCCATATAGTAATGAATATGCCGCTCTGTGTCCCGTGATGTACGAGAAAGAAAAAGGGATTTTTAAATACAGCTTACCTGTAAAATCCTTTTCTTGGAGTACATCACGGGACACAGAGCTCCCACCCCTCTTTTGGGGAACATTTTGGGAGGCATACTGCTTGCTACAAAACTGAGGGACTCCCTCTAGGGGAGGGGGTTATATAGGGAGGGACTTCCTGTTTGTTTGAGATTGCCAGTGTCCACACCTGAAGGTACTCCATATAACCCATATAGTAATGAATATGCCGCTCTGTGTCCCGTGATGTACTCCAAGAAAAGGATTTTACAGGTAAGCTGTATTTAAAAATCCCTTTTTTTGGTAAAAAAAATCACAATAAGCATTTATCGGTTGGTTAGCGCAAAATGTATAGCGTTTACAATATAGGGGATAGTTTTATTGCATTTTTATAACATTTTTTTTTTTTTACTACTAATGGCGGCAATCAGCGATTTTTTTTGTGACTGTGACAATATGGCGGACACTTCGGACAATTTTGACACATTTTTGGGACCATTGTCATTTTCACAGCCGCTTCGGACCGGGTCAGAGCTTCGGACCGGGTCACGGGAGCGCGCCTTGGGTGCAGGAGGCGGTCCTTAAGTGGTTAAAAACAAAATATACAAAAAATCCAGATATCATTACGTGGAGTCTCTTCTCCATATTTATACATATAATTACATATATCTGACATGTTATAATAACATTTTTATAATAAAATTAGCCACATGCAAATTAAAGAACTTAAATTAGTTGTAAAACATCAGACACAAATAAAGTATATCCCACACAAACCTGAATCTAAAACACTGAGTGTGGATCCTCTCTCTGCTATCTGCATGAGTCAAGCTTCGTACACACAGGAAAACTGCCATGAGAGCTTTTGGCCGTGAAAACTGCCCGTGTGTATTCTCTAGGGTTGTCCCGATACCGATACCAGTATCGGTATCGGGACCGATACCGAGTATTTGCAGGAGTACTTGTACTCCCGCAAATACCCCCGATACCTAAATAGAATACTGCCGCCGCATACCGCAAAGCCGCTGCCGCATACCGCCGCGTTAACCCCCCTGCATTACAGCACGCATTACAAGCTTTCGTTTGAATACTTGTAATGCCCGCCGCACCATGTATAGACACTCCCCTTCTCGGGATTGGACGGATCCATCCAATCCCGAGAAGGGGAGTGTCTATACATGGCACGGCAGGCATTACAAGTATTCAAACCAAAGCTTGTAATGCGTGCTGTAATGCAGGGGGATTAACGTGGCGCTATGTGGCGGCATCATATCTACTACAGGTATGGGGGACATACATGGCTGCAATATGTGGGGGACATACATGGCTGCAATATGTGGGGGACATACATGGCTGCAATATGTGGGGGACATGCATGGCTGCAATATGTGGTGGACATGCATGGCTGCATCTGTGGGGGGAACATGGCTGGATATATGTGGGGGGGACATGGCTGCAATATGTGGGGGACATGGCTGCATTTGGTGACACATTTAAAAAAAGTATCGGTATTCGGTTTCAGCGACTACTTGAAAAAAAGTATCGGTACTTGTACTCAGTCCTAAAAAAAAGGTATCGGGACAACCCTAGTATTCTCCATCGCAGTTTTCCTGACAGGAAAACTGCTGGAAAAAAAGAGATTCCCGGCTGTTTTTAACCCTGCAGTTTTCCTATGGGAAACACTGCGATGGAGCATACACACGGCCGGGATTCCTGACCAAAGCTCTCATGGCAGTTTTCCTGTACGGACACCCGTTCGTGTGTAGGGGGAAAAAGTTACAGAGAAGGTTCTTGGTTTTCCCACTCGGGATTCCCGGCGGACTTTTTACCACTGGGAATCCCATACGTGTGTATGAGGCTTGACTTGTGACAGTTTTTCCCAACATAACAGCCTCCTGGGACATGGCCCACTCCTCCAGTACACAGCAGGTGACTCATAGCCTTAGCTCTGTGTATTTTTCTATGAGCCTATAAGCCTGTGTAGAGGAGGACGTGACCCTTTTCTCCAATCAGCTGTCATATATCAGAGAACTTTGTACTCTATTACTCTGCAGTGTATGACATCAAATCCCCATTCCTGTGGCTAGAGCTGAGAAAAAAATCATTTGATCTGTGTGCTTTAGAATAATCTAGAGAAGAAATAGTTGCAGATAAATAGGCACAACCTATGCAGGATGATTTGATTCATCTCTGTATATCACCTGAAGCCAGTCACTTTACTAGGTACGGTATATGTAATGGTTAAAACCACTTTAGGAAGGAATAGGGTGTAACACGGTGCACTTTTTGACATTTTGATCAATGTTGCAACTACTTGTTGAACGTAAAATCAGATGTTTAGCCATTTTTTTTTAATTAGGTAATGTTAAGTAATGAAAATATCACTACACTAAGGATTTCACTTGTATTGCATTTATACAATGTATGGTACACTGCATGACAACATTTATTGCATTAAAGACAGACACAATTTACTCTGATATGTGTGTACACTGGACTAAAACACCTGTTTGTGCTGCCACTTAATATTCAATAAACATGCAAATGAGGTGAAACAAATGTCAATGTAAAAAATAGAGACAAATAATTCCACAGTAGCACACTAAATGGATCTATAAATCTCCTAAATATTAGCATTGTGAAATGGTCAACATAAAACACCCATACATAATAAAAAGTGTCCATATGGCATATCCAAAAAATATATATATGCTCCAACATACGCAAATCAATAAAAGTAATACAGTCAAACTTAAAGTGATGAAAGGATAGTGAAACAAAATCTCGTTGATCCACCAAAATCCTTCATCAAAGTGATGTGTGCCAATTCCACTCCCTTAAGGATAAAGCTCACCAGATGCTGTTGCCATTTACTCTCGTGTCTGGAAAATATCACCTTGTTAGATGTTATTGAAGAGCCTCTTTTACACGCCAATTTCCATCCAGATTAATTAAGACACTCTCCACCTTTGGCTATAGAAATTGAGACAGAGCCTCCAATAGTGTAAAAACCCCTTAAGGTAATTGGTTTATTAAAAGTAATGCACTTACATCATAAAATATTTAAAATCGCCTTGTTAAAATTCCAAACATGCCAGGTGACTAAGTGTTGCTTACCTACCTTATTATAAGCTTATGTGCGCTGTTTAGGAGATATTTTCTGTACACTGTGCCGATGATGTCATTGGCACATGGCCGTTTCTTCACTAGCAAGTGTGGTGACTAATGCTCCCACGTGCATGCACGGTAGTGACGTCATGCTACTCTGGTCAGTAACAGAACTGAAGTCTGCAGCCCTGAATGGAAGAGGGGAGAAGATGGATGTGGTCACTAGTGGGGACAGCGTGGGCTTTGTTTGCAGGTAGGTGCCACATAATGGGCTAATATGCAATGCATACTAGCTCATTATGCTTTTACTTTATCAGGGTTTACTTCCTCTTTAACCACTTTCCGACTGGCTCATGCAGATATACTGCAGCAGAATGGCTCACCTGGGTGAAATCCCGTATGGATACATTCATTCCATTATCGGCCATCGCTCTCAGGTGGTGCGCGCGCCCGCTGCATGGAGGGGGACCCGATTCGCATGGCCGCTGGATATGATCGCCGCTGGCCACGCGCCATCTTGTGCACGAGGACCAGCACAGGGATTTGTGTGTGTAAACAGCATCTCCCTACAGGGATGTAGTCCCAAAGGAGTGGGCGAGCATGCTGACTAACCCCCAGCAAAAACAGCTTGGATGATAGGGGCAAGCTTACTGAGGAGGAACAGGAAGTGAGAAATTGAGACAAAGAAAAAAAAACATTTAGAAGGGCAATCGAAGAAAAAGGTAAGTGAACTAACAATGCACTAGCTTAAAGGAACCTTTACAACCTCTTCAAGTATCTCACAGCCTCCCTACACCCTATATATGTTAGACTTACAATAAAGGATCAAAAAGATATCCCTAGACTGTTCATTGAGCTAGAATTGTGTCTGTTTCTGGGTGCCTTTCAGCATGGGATAAGAACCTGGGACAAAATCAGCAGGTCCTTCAGGGGTGATCAAATATAAATTGTAATCTCTCTCTCTCTATACATAGACCTACATTTGGAGAGGAGTCAACCGGGCCTATGATGAAAGGTACAACATTCCTACTGTGAAACACGGAGGTGGATCGTTGATGTTTTGGGGATGTGTGAGCTACAAAGGCACAGGAAATTTGGTCACAATTGTTGGCAAGATGAATGCAGTATGTTATCAAAAAATACCAGAGGAACATTTGCATTTATCAGCTAGGAAGCTGCGCATGGGTCGTACTTGGACATTCCTGCACGGTTTAGGAGAAATATGTCATAAAAGCTTGCGCCAATTATCGGCGCATGCGCACTTTATAAAGGGCATGATCGTGCCATTTCTATAGGGCCCAAGCGTGGGAGTGATGTCATGCCTTTTCGGCAGAGTCACAGAGCCGGAGTCCGTGGACCTAGAAGGAAGAGGGGTCAAGATGGATGCTTCCACCAGCGCGGACATTGTGGACATTGCGGGCTTCGTTTGTAGGTAAATGCCACATAATGGGCTAGTATGCAATGCAAACTAGCTCATTATGCTTTTACTTTTCAGGTTAATAAAAAGGAAGTAAAACCCACCAGGGTTTACTTCCTCTTTATTTAAACAAGCTGAAGTAAGACACTGATTTGTTTCCATGCACCAGATTTTGCACTCTTTGGTTTTAGTAAATCAATCCCTACATGTCTAAAGAAGAGAAGCTTATTCTGTCTGACATTTTATTGAATCATAGCCTATCTACCACTATCTATCTATTTATTTTAGTGTGTGTGAAATATAAAAAAATCGGTATAAATGTATAGATGTTTTGCAGTACTAAAATGACATGTGTCTGGCTTGCATAAATAATGGCAAGACATATACCTATTAAAAAGGATATACATATTCTGCTGTTTAAAATGCTGACAACAGATAATGGCTAACTTGTCGCTGGAAAATGCATTAACATGAGAATTCTAAAATTATCAATATAAGTGATGCAAATTACTGAAATGGAAACAAATTCATCCAACTATTATATTTTCATATGTATTTAGTCCTTTTTATTACTTACCGATATGTGAAAATAGACATAAAAATTACCACTTTGCAGCACAGAATGCCATTGTTAGTCTAAAACGTTATATATGTGGGTGCATAAGTGAGTTTTACAGTAATTAGTGGTAGCATTCTTGCTGTTAGATGCTTATGTTCCTGAGATTACCTTGTGAAGATGCAACAATAAGTGTTAAAAATACATATGGATACCTAATTGCTTTAAAACATTGTAATATATTTTATATATAATATATGTAAAATACATAAATATATATATATATATATATATATATATATATATATATATATATATATATATACAGTATATATATATATATATAATATATGTAAAATACATATATATATAGATATATATATATATATATATATATATATATATATATATATATATATATATATATATATATATATATATATATATATATATATATATATATATATATATATATATATAGTATATTGATATTATGTGCAGACAAGTTAATGAGGTCTATGCAGTAATCCCTGTTATGTTTGGGTGTTTTTTTTTAGTCAGATCAATATGAAATATTGATCATGAATGTTTTGTATTGTTTGTTTGTAGCCAGAAAGAGTCTGCATTCCACTACTTTAGTTTTTTACTGTCATATCATGCTTCCCAACTTTCTGAGATTTGTAAGAGGGATACCTATAAGAGGAGATCCTGACAAAAATTTTTAATATTAGGACACTTACCTGTCCAGGGAGCCCGCTGTGCTTTTTTTCTGGCTATCAGATGGAAGTGATCCAGTGGCTATTCGGACACGGATTAATTATCCCACCACGTTACTCTGCCCCCGTGCCCCCACTGTGTTCCCAAGCTCCCATTTGCAGACCGGGTCTGGCATGACACCTGCCACGTGGTAGGCAGGTGCCACGTGGTAGAGCAGCGAACAACAATTTTCTGGCCTTCCCTTCCTGTTACTGACTTTGAAGCGATGTGATGTGCATTCCATCATCTTCATTGTAGGACTGATGAGACATCAGGTGTCTTTTAGACTCCTGTCTCATTAAAGGGAACCTTTTTCCAAAAGAATCATCACATGGTAATTTTTGTCCCCTTCTTTCAAAATTTTTGAAGCAGTAATGTATTTAGGTTTTGTGCTGCCCTAGGTCTGACTAAACTCATGCACCCCCTAATTAAAATATGACCCACCCCTTCCTGTCAAGGCCACACCCATTTATGTTTATTTTCGAGTGGGGACACTAGTTCTTAGGGCTTGGGGGGCAAAGGATGCCTTCAATTTTAATAGATTTCCACTCACTTCCCGTTTGGATATGGTGCAGGAAGTGAAGGGAAATCTCTGCAATGGGACATGGAAGGTAAAAAATAAACTGACAGGGGATATAACCCTCCCTTACTCTATTCAAAATGAAAAAAAAGGGGGTGTCTATAGTTCTACTTAAAGCACACATTTCTGATAATTTTATGGAGAGGACTATGCCAATGGTGCAGTAGAAAACAAGGAAAGCTTGTGGTCCAGGCTGATAGGACAGTTAAAATTAGAAGCAGCTTGCGTTACACTAACAGTGTAGCACAAGCCAGTGAGGACTCTTTCCGTGCTGCCCCCCTGCAAAGTGCTGCCCTAGGCCTGGGCCTTGTTGGCCTAGGTCAGGATACAGCGTTGATGTGATGAACAAAAATGCATATATCAGGGGTGCTTATGCGCGGAAACATTAATTTCACTACACGTCAGCGTTAGATCAATGATTCTAGGCCCATTATTCATGATTACCTCTAAAATGATGGGGCTTTTAAAGTGTCACTGGTGGAAAATTTAGGGTACTAAAGTTTGTTGGCATTTCACAGGTGCACACAGTTGTAAAGTTTGGCATGCTGGATTTCTATTTACTTGGTTCAATCTCATCTTTTATTTTACTAAAAAAAAATAGGTGGTGTATTGAGTTTGTGTGGTGCCTTAAAATAACTTAAGTGTGTTTTTACTGAAATGTAGCTTTTCCTAAATCGTTGTGCTAATACTGTGTGACAAAAAAAATGGTACTTCCACTGTCTTATTCTCTAGGGCAGTGATATGCAATTAGCGGACCTCCAGCTGTTGCAGAACTACAAGTCCCATGAGGCATAGCAAGACTGACAGCCACAAGCATGACTCCCATGGGCAGAGGCATGAGGGTACTTGTAGTTTTGCAACAGCTGGAGGTCCGCTAATTGCATATCCCTGCTCTAGGGTGTCTGCTTTCTGAAAATAGATAATGTTTTGTGGATTTTATGTAATCTTCAAATCTAAAATTATTTTTTTTAAACATGAGGGGGAAAAAATCCCAAAACATCCCTGGTAGCAAAAGTGTTAAGGGCTTGTTCCCACCACTGGACTCGGATGTGTTGCTCAAAGCACAATGCAAGAACAGGCCAAACAGCATTATTGTCAATTGTTCTAGCTAAAACCCAACCGGCTGCATTGGTTTAGCTAGAAAAGAACAGGACAGCTTGTATTTTTTGCATAACGAGAGAAGTAATATATTACCAGCAGCTGTAATGCCCCTGAAGTAAAACTACCTTCATAAGCATTGGGCATGTCACATAAGATGCAACATTTCAGAACCTTTGCAGGGTCCCTCCATCAGGCAAACTAGGCAACTTTACATCAGGAGGATCGTAGTGTGCTGGCAATATACAGGGTTTCCCAAAAGTCTCCAATGCATTCGAAATTCCATTACTTGCATAACAATAGATATCTTGGAACGTTTTCACCATGAGTGTGGAAGAAGAATTTTTGTGTGTGAAAACAGGTGGCCAACACAAAAATATTTTGTAAATAAAGGTACATTTATCTACAATGTCCCATTTTCCCTTTGTAGGGCAACGTTTGGGACATCCTGTAGTACCTTTGCTGATAGTGGGGCCAACTACTAATTGCAGCACTCCATATTTGTGAGCTTCTTTGTCTGGTATGCTGTGCAGTGGGGCTATGTAGGTTCAATGCATTACTGCTTTTACCACAACTATTTTGGCTCCTGCTGTGGAGAAAATGAAACCTCAAAACAGTGAAATGCATTAACAAAAACACACTGCAGAATACAAAAAAATTAAACCTACAGTACCTGCCCGCGAGAATGTGTTTCCAGCACGATCCCATCACGCTACATCTCGCGCTCCCCGCAATAGGAAAAACACATTACAGCGAGCGCGAGAAAGAAACGACGGGGATCCGACTTGGATCCCCGCCAATACCAGGCACAGTGTTTGGTATCAATCATGATTGGGAACTCCACACCAAATTTTATATAAAAAAACGGCATTGGTTCCCCTCCAGGAGCATACCAGGCCCTTAGGTCTGGTATGGATTTTAAGAGGAACCCCCTACACCAAAAAAACGGCGTGGGGGTCCCCCCAAAATCCATACCAGACCCTTATCCGAGCACGCAGCCCGGCCGGTCAGGAAAGAGGGTGGGGATGAGTGAGCACCCCCCCTCCTGAAATGTACCAGGCCGCATGCCCTCAACATGGGAGGTGGGTGCTTTGGGATGCCCCCCCACCCCAAAGCACCTTGTCCCCATGTTGATGAGGACAAGGGCCTCTTCCCGACAACCCTGGCCATTGGTTGTTGGGGTCTGTGGGCGGGGAGCTTATCGGAATCCGGGAGCCCCCTTTAATAAGGGGGCCCCCAGATCCTGGCCCCCCACTCTATGTAAATGAGTATGAGGTACATCGTACCGCTACCCATTCACCTGGAGGAAAAAAGTGTCAAGAAAAGAAAAACACACCACAAAGGTTTTTAAAGTCATTTATTAGTCAGGTCCAGTGGTCTTCCTCCGACTTCGATGGTCTTCTTCCGACTTCTCTGTTCTCGTCTTCCACTCTCCAGTGTCGTCTGTGCGCTCTCTGGTTCTTCTCCCACTCTCCGGTGCCTTCTACCTTCTGCCAAGCTCTGCAACGGGGCTCATAGGTAGTAAATCTCACCGAGAAAAGCAGCGAGATTGACTCAATATCACGGTCACCTACTGTAGTCCTGCAAAATAAAAATTAAAATGCCAGCGCACATGTATTTAAAGTGCATTAATCAAGGATTGTTGTGTGAATAAGAGCTCAATAAAATGTTTATATATTCAAAATAGTATGATTTCAAATGAATAAAGTAAATAAAGTACCAGTAAAATAAAATAAAATAAAATAAATACATTTCAGTAATTATAGTGAAAACATGTTAGACATACAATATACTGTATTTATAATTGTATAGTGCAATAAGAATGCTATACTTTCAGTTTGTGTGACTGTCCTCTCTTTAGGCTTTAGTTCCAAATTCTAAATAATAGGAACTTTTTTGAGCTATGAATGCATTTTTTTCTCTCTCTGCCATGCACACTACACAGATTAACTGGTGTTTTTTTTTTCAATTAAGTATTCAGTTATAAAAGCCTTTTACATTATACAACTTTTGTTTTCCTTGGTTTATTGTAGTATCTAGTCAAATGAATACAGATCTTGACTCTATCACCTTCTTAAAGATGTTCACAGCTGTACGCAGTAAGACATTTTCCTTAAAATTCTTAGGTCAATAGAACTAGTTATATGTTAATAAAGCATTTCATGTATCTGAGCTAATGCATAATACATGCTTGAACCATGACATTGTTTTGATTAAGGAGTAAATCATTCAAAAGAGGCTGTCAAATGTCACAGGTCTATTCTGACTGCCTTAGCTTAAAGCTAGATTTAGTCTGCTGCTGAAAGACTCGCCATATCTTAAGTGTGAAACTGTTCAATTAGTGCTGACTAGACCCTCAGTCTCTAACAATAACAATATATTACAATAAATTAAAGAAAATCTATAGAATTTTTAACAGAAGTGCATGGTAGCATTTCTGTGAGTATATATTTACTGTTGCATTAGTTACTTTCAGCCACTCTGATATGGTGTTCACTTTTCTTACATGTTTCGTCCTCCATATTTTTTGTCATTGCATTAAAGTGGAACTACAGTACACTGCATCTGAGCACCACAAACCAACATTACTTAACTATTAATTACCAAAACTATTTGACTATTTGTTAATATTTAAAGCAAATTCACACATCCTTCTATGTCTCCATGCTTTATTTTGCTAAGAAATCACCCCCCCCCCCCCCTAGAATTTCTCACTATCTTGAGTAGGGATGAGCTTCGCGTTCGAAACGAACGTATGTTCGACTCGAACATCGTCCGCTCGATCGTTCGTCGAATTTTGCACAAAAACGATCATTTGCGGCAAATTCGAGTGAAACGAAACGACCGTTTTTAAAACTTTTTTTCCATTGATACTACTATCAATGGAAAAAAAGTTTTAAAAATGGTCGTTTTTTCAGGAGTCCTGCTCTTGAAAAAACGACAGTTTTTAAGACTTTTTTCCATTAATACATGTTCCCTGGGGCAAGACACAGGTTCTGAAAGACGTTTTCCAACAATAACTTGAATTTTGGCCTTTAAAATTATCGTTTTTGAATTCGAACGTTCGAGTCCCATAGACCTCAATGGGGTTCTAAATGTTCGTGCGAACGATCGGACTGTTCGACGGTTCTGGTGGTGTGAACCGAACGCGGGGGTGTTCGGCTCATCCCTAAACTTGAGTAAGGATAGATGATTCATATAGCATTTATTTCCTGGAATCCATATGCCCTTAGCACAGGCATGCAGGCAGGTGGGAGTGCTTAGCTGAGAAAACCCCTCCTCCCCTCCTGAAGACTCCTGGGATGTATCACATATTATACCTAGGCCTGGAAACAAGGAAGTAACTGAAGAAATATAGAAAAAAAAAGTGTAAATATGATATACTTTCTTATCTATTTACTAATGCTAGCAGCATAAAGAATACAAATATTCAATGTTGATTGAGAAAGTGAAGTTTTGCTTTAACCACTTAAGGACCTCCTACTGCACATTTACGTCGGCAGAATGGCACGGCTGGGCACATCAACGTATATATACGTTGATTTTAGTACCCAGCCGTGGGTCCTGGACCGGGACTGCGGGATTCGCGGACCCGATCGCCGCTGGAGTGCGGCGATCCGTCCCTGGAGCGGAAGAACGGGGAGAGCCGTGTGTACACACGGCTTCCCCGTGCTTCTCTGTGGCCGTAGCATCGATCGCGTCATCCCTGTAATAGGGGGACGCGATCGATGATGTCACACCTACAGCCACACCCCCCTACAGTTGTAAACACACACATTAGGTCACACATCCCCTACAGCGCCACCTGTGGTTAACTCCCAAACTGCAACTGTCATTTCCACAGTAAACAATGCAATTTAAATGCATTTTTTGCTGTGAAAATGACAATTGTCCCAAAAATGTGTCAAAATTGTCCGAAGTGTCCGCCATATTGTCGCAGTCACGAAAAAAATCGCTGATCGCCGCTATTAGTAGTAAAAAAAAAATAATTAATAAAAATGCAATAAAACTATCCCTTATTTTGTAAACGCTATAAATTTAGCGAAAACCAACCGATAAACGCTTATTGCGATTTTTTTTACCAAAAATACGTAGAAGAATACGTATCGGCCTAAACTGAGGAAAAAAAATGTTTTTTTATATATTTTTGGGGGATATTTATTATAGCAAAAAGTAAAAAAAATTGAATTTTTTTTAAAATTGTCGCTCTATTTTTGTTTATAGTGCAAAAAATAAAAACCGCAGAGGTGATCAAATACCACCAAAAGAAAGCTTTATTTGTGGGGAAAAAAGGACGCCAATTTTGTTTGGGAGCCACGTCGCACGACCGCGCAATTGTCAGTTAAAACGACGCAGTGCCGAATCGCAAAAAGGGGCAAGGTCCTTTACCGACATTTTGGTCCGGGTCTTAAGTGGTTAAACATAGAAATGTAGATTAGCTCATAGGAGGACTCAAAATGTAGATAAATGCAAGTGCAAGTGCTTCAGAGCTTAGTAAATTAGGTACAAAAAATACCCAATCATAGGCAAGAATTTTTTTTTGCTTGCACATGATTGGATGATGTACTGTAAGTTAGCAGAGCTTCCACTCATTTACTAAGCTCTGGAGCCACTGCAAAGTGCACAGTCTATATGTCTTTAGTAAATCAACCCCTCAGTGTACTATCACGTCAATAACAGTTTTGTGTTGATAACTGTTTTCATTGCAATGTTTGTGTTTGTTGGGTTTGATTGAATTTAACCACTTCAGCCCCAAAAGGTTTTACCCCCTTAATGACCAGGCCATTTTTTTGCGATATGGCACTGCATTACTTTTGTATGACAATTGCACGGTCGTGTGACGCTGTACTAAAAATATAAAAACAATGTCCTTTTTTTTCCCCACAAATAGAGTTTTCTTTAAGAGGTTTTTATCACCTCTGCGTTTTTTCTTTTTTGTGCAATAAACAAAAAAAAGTGACAATTTAAAAAAAACTTAAAAAAAAAACGTTTTTTTTTAATTTTGTCATAAAATTTATCTAATAGATAAAAAATAAAATCTGATTCCTTCATCAATTTAGGCCAATATGTATTCAGCTACATATTTTTGGTAATTGTGTCGTAATTATATACGCTATATTATTTTTTCTATTTTATTTCCCCAGGAAAGTGGGGTTACCCTTTAATAAATAATTATAACAAATAATAATATAATTATAGTAAAAATTATTCAATAATGTAATCAAATCAAAATCACTGAAATTTGCTCAGTTGCAGAATTTTTGCTGTCATTATTTTTTTTTTTTATGACGAATTTCCCCACAAATCCCTATCGCTAAATTCTGCAAGTGATTATAATTTATTATCGCTGTTTTCTAGCTGATCTAAAACCATTTTTGACATAAAGGGACACTTTTGGTTGCTATGGGCAATCTACAGTTTGCAGGCAGAAAGAACACTTTTTATTATATAAAAGAACATGCAGGGCACTGGACAGACCACTAGGGACATGGGGGGTGTGTATTTTTTACATACATTACTGTAATCTATAAGATTACAGTATACTGTATGTAAAGTGTCTGTTTACTTTTTTGAATTTGGCGCCGTTCTCCGCTCCCGTGCGCCGTAACGGAGCTCGGCGGCACACGGGGACGCTGTGTGAATCGAGCGAGCACCCGCTCGCTCACACAGCGTGGATGCATCGCTGGATCCAGGAAGAAGGTAAGACAGCGCGCGCTGCAGGCTCTGCATGTCTACCCCGAGCGTGACTCGGGGATACCGATCTTGGCAGGAAAAAAACACCCCGAGTCACGCTCGGGAACACCGCCAGGGAGGTTAATTAGGCATTAAAAATTTAGAACCTGTCCTATTTTTTCTCTACGTTTCTCAAGTTGTCGTTTTTCTCGTCATGAAAAACGGTCGCGTGTAGGCTTTAGCAATGGGGAAAAAGCGTGCATGCTCAGAAGCAAGTTATGAGAAGGAAAATGTGCATAATCAGCCCAAAGGGTGGCACCATTCGATGGGACTTCCCCTTTATAGTGCAGTTGTAAGTGTTGTACGTCACTGCGCTTTGCTCAAGCATTTTTATCATGATCGTGTGTATGCAAGGCAGGCTTGAGAGGAATCACGTCGAGAAAAACGTTGTTTTTTTTTCATGACACGAATAACGGTCGTGTGTACGCGCCATAAGAATGGGTTCTGCACTATTTTGACAAAGCAGCTTACTGCAACGCACAGCACATTCACTCATTTGCATAGTAGGGTGCTATAACACTGTTCATGTGCAATTGTGGGGACAAGCACTGTTCATAGACGTACCATTTCTCGATGTACAGTGTATATTACCTTTGTCAAGCCATTTTTGTCTTGCTGTATGTACACAGCCAGAGCTCATATTGTAACTCTCTATATGGAAAATGTTAAACTTTTTTTTAAAAATAAAATAGTTAGTGCTTTTTATAATACCTATATCTATTGATTATTTTTTTTGCTGCTAACCCCGTGGGGGAGTTTCCATATTTTTCTTAAGCACAATTATTGGGGTGTGCAGCCTTTTCCTGACTCTCATACATGTGTCTTTCTATGACAATTGTGATTAACCACTTACCTACTGTGCACCTACACCCCCTTCCTGCCCAGACAAAATATAAGCTTCCCGCACTGCGTCGCTTTAACTGACAATTGCGCGGTCGTGTGACGTGGCTCCCAAACAAAATTGGCGTCCTTTTTTTCGCACAAATAAAGCTTTCTTTTGGTGGTATTTGATCACCTCTGCGGTTTTTATTTTTTGCGCTATAAACAAAAATAGAGTGTCAATTTTTAAAAAAATTCAATATTTTTTCCTTTTTGCTATAATAAATAACCCCAAAAAATATATAAAAAAAATATTTTTTCCCTCAGTTTAGGCCGATACGTATTCTTCTACATATTTTTGGTAAAAAAAAAAATGCAATAAGCGTTTATCGGTTGGTTTGCGCAAAATTTATAGCGTTTACAAAATAGGGGATAGTTTATGGCATTTTTTTTTTTTTTTTTTTACTATTAATGGCGGCGATCTGCGATTTTTTTATTGGGACTGCGACGTTATGGCGGACATTTCGGACACTTTTCTGACATTTTTGGGACCATTTACATTTATACAGTGAAAAATGCTATAAATATGCATTGATTACTGTATAAATGTGACTGGCAGTGAAGGGGTTAACCACTAGGGGGCGGGGAAGGGGTTAAATGTGTGTCCTATGAGTGTTCTAACTGTAGGGGGAGGGGGGGTGACTGGGGGAGGTGACCGATTGTGTCCCTATGTACAAGGAACACAATCTGTCACCTCTCTCCCTGACAGGGACGTGCAGCTCTGTGTTTACATACAGAGCTGCACGTCCCAGCTCACTTACAGAGCAATCGCGTGTGCCCGGCGGCGATCGTTGCCGCCGGGCACTCGCACGGGATCCCCGCGTAGCGGCAGGTGCGCGCGCGCGCCCGCCCGCGGCTTTAAAGGGACATCACATCATATGACGTGATGTCAGAACAATGGAGTCGTCTGCCCGCCGTCATTTGACGGCGGGCAGATGACAAGTGGTTAAATGCCAACACAGTTATACAGTGCATTTAATTACCATGAGTAATTCTCACTTATGGTAAGGCATGTCTTGTGGTGGGAATGAACCTTCACTGATAAATCAATTAATATTTTTCACTTACCAATGTTGTGTATATATACTCGTACAGACCAGAATGCTTACAGATATCTTTAATTAACCAGCCATGATTTAATAGTTTAATCCCAAATGTTATAGTTATTAATTTAGCGAAACATTTGTGTTTGTGCCTTTTAAATCAACGGTCTTCATCACAGTCACCTCACAAGAGGGTATATTTATTTCAGTAAAGCATTTTAACAGTCATAATGAAAAGAATGCTGACACTGTGATTAATCTCTAATGTACTGTAATTATGAGGCCTCATAAAACCCACTGCTCATTCTAATTGCTACCATCTGACATCATCGAGAACTGGCAGGTCAAAAGACACCATGTGATGTGTATTGAAATTGTAGGTACAGCGAAGCACGCCTTTATTTATCTAACAAAAGACTTTTGCAGGTTACTACTTTCAATAAGAACTTATTCTCCTTGCAATGAAAGTTTAGCTAATATGGAAATTATCATGTGTGTTCCCAAGATGCTTATAAATGCTGTGTCTTTGCACACCCTTTACACTAAATCATAGCTCATTTGGAGACCACTTCCATGACACCGTGAATACATAGAGCAGCCATTCTCAACCAGGGTTCCGTGGAACCCTAGGGTTCCTCCAGGGGTGGCTAGGGGTTCCTTGAGCTGTGGCTGATTAACCTCCTGTTTGATGGTGCCTACATACTTCTGAGCCAATGCCACTTGTAGGAGTCAATGATCTTTATAGCTCTCTGTAAGAGGGCCATTCTTACCACCACTGTAAGAAAGGGCATTCTCACTGAAGTAAGGGGCATTGTTTACACTTACCCCCAATTAATGGCTTTTATCAGGGGTTCCCCTGTGACCTGAAAATTATTTTAAGGGGTCCTCTGGGATAAAAAGGTTGAGAAAGGCTGACATAGAGTCTTCTGCCCCCTTGCCAGCACTTTCCTTGCTACAGTACTTGGGTCTTGAGCTTTGTCACATGATTGAGTGAGTGATTTCACTACCCCCCCCCCCCCGGCATCCGGATACTAGACATCTGACCAACCAGGGCTTTTAGTTCCATCTGCAACAGGGCAGGAGTAAGAAATGAGTTTATCTGACTGTGTGCTCAATGTAGACACTGCTGTTTTGCACGGTATGGGAAAGATGACAGTTTCTCTTTAAAGTGAACTTGTTACTTCGTCCTGCAAGCAAAGCATAGGTATGTTTTAAAGTATATCTAAAGTCCATAACTTTTTGCCGGTTTAGAGTGGAGGAGAGATTAATCCTCTGTGATGTTTCAACTGCTGCATGTATCTTCACTGGAAATATTTTCATTTTCTATATCCTGGTGACTATTGTCACTGGGGCAGAAAGTGAGGATGTAGTGTTAAATGCCTATTTACTCACCTAGCTCAGGTGCAGACCCCTTTATCTTCTCCCACAGCTCCCTGGGCTCCTGAACATTCCAAATTAAGATAGGTTTCTCTGCTACCCTCTCTAAGCATCTTCAAGAGGCCACTCCTGATAAGACAGTGATAGCTGAGCATAGAATCTGCAGCTAAGTGGGAACTTTTCTACTTTATGAACCAGCGTGCAGACAGCCAGGCAGAAGACGAATAGCACACAGCTTCAATGGAAGACTTAGCTACTGTGGGGAGCACCTACCAAACTGCTACCAAAGTACTCAATAATAATTTCAATGAAGTACCCTGCTGGTGCCCGGAAATTATGGCACCCAGTTTCGCCTGATGTGTTGCATCACTAATCATGTGACTTCCTCGGAGTATGCAAAACTTTTGGGCAAGGCCAGGTAACGTCACTTCCAGGCACCAGCAAAACTGGAAGTGCATTGAGTACGGCGTTTCTCTATCCTACTTTGTATATTGCTGTAATGCTTGGAGATCTTTGTTTCTTGTAAATGCATCATAGCTAAATAAAGAGGTTGGAATTGGTTTTAAAATATTACGCTAAATGAGGTTTCTTAAAAGGACCCTGCAGTTGGCTCTTTTCACAGATCTCTGAGAGGAAAGCTGCTGACTGTCAGTCAGTGTCTTTCCTCTCTGCTTCTCCACGCTCATTTGAGTGGTGAGCTGTGAAGGGGCAGGGAGCAACCGTCTCAGCGGCTCACCGAGACGCTGAGACTGCCATCAATTAAGGCAGCTGGCGGATCCAGACTTGAAAGTCGGGATGATGCTCTGCCTCGACTGATGGCAGTGATGTCAGCGGAGAGCAGACTTCAGACTGCTCTCCACTGAAAACAGGTCACAACACTGCAAAACGAATTGCACTCCTGTGACCCAGAGGAGAGGAGAGGCCTAAAAAGTTCAGGCTGGACTTCTCCTTTAAGGTGAGCATGCATTGCACTTAGAGCATTGGAAGTAGGGATGAGCTTTGCGCCAAATTTGAGTTACGTTTCACAGACCATAATTTACTGCGACATTGCTGGCTGATGATTGGCCAAGCATGCACTATGAACCGCATGCTTGGCCAATCACACCTTGCAAAAAACGGAGAGCCATAATTGGCCAAAGCCAGGGTGGCTTTGGCCAATTATGGCTCAGGGGGTTTAGTACACGCCCCACACTATAAAAGGCCGCCTGCAGGTCGGCCTTGTGTAGTGTGTTGTGGCGGTGGTTAGAGAGAACAGAGAGAGACAGGGTGAGTGTCATTTTTTGCAGGTAGATAAAGCAGGCAGGCAGGCAGGCTAGTCAGTTAATGTTACAGTGTGTAGAGGATATATATACATCCCAGGTGTTGTACTTATATTTATACAATGTATAGTTTAGCTAGATCAGTTCTTCCTAATTTACTGGCAGGCAGGTGATTGTGCTATTTAAAGACGTTTTCACAGGCATACTATAGACACCCAGCTGGTACAATATTTAAAGGAATTTTTAATTTTTATTATTTTCTTTTTATTTAAGCGTCATTAAAATCACTGCTTCTGAGCAGTGATTTTAATGATGCTTAAATTAGAAAAAATATATTGTACCTGCTGGGTGTCTATAGTATGCCTGTGAAAACGTCTTTGAGAACCCGGGTCTTGCCCGAGCTAACATGTATCAATGGAAAAAAGTCCTGAAAAAAACGACAATTTTCAAAACTTTTTTTCCAATGATACATGTTCCCTGGGGAAGGACCCGGGTTCTCTAAGATGTTTTACGACAATAACTTGCATATAAGGCTTTAAAATGAGCACTTTTGAATTCGAACATTCGAGTCCCATAGACATCAATGGGGTTCTAAATGTTCACGCAAACATTCGGTCCGTTCGAAGGTTCTGGTGTGAACCGAACGGGGGGGTGTTCGGCTCATCCCTAATTGGAAGGATGACATGGTGGTGCAAAATCTGGATGCATGAAATTCAGACACTGGCGTTTAAAGGATTGTTTGGAAACACCTTTGTTCGTTTTAGGATGACCTTTGACACATTTAGGCACTCTGTTTCCCGCCTGCCTGCCTACTCGCAATGTACTGCAGACGAGCAGCCGCTGTAGACAAAGCAACATACTCATACGTCAGTGCTTACTTCCAGTTTTAGGGCGCGCACATGAATGGCCATACATGGCTGGGCTTGCTGATCGGCTGTGTATCATTGGTAAACAATACAGAGCTCTGTACAGAGGGAGCGATCTGTGTAAAAAATGAAATGTAAACCATACAAGAATACTATAAATCAGTGTTTCTCAACCTTTTTTTGGTTAAGGCACCCTTTAGAATTTTTTGCACAATCTTGGGGCACAGCAGGTGCATCCAAGCACAAGCACACTTTTGCGTGCATTTCCACGCATTGTGTTTTTTAATGAGTTGTCCTATACACATTAAACAAGCAAAAATGGCAGAAGCATTGTACTGGGGTACCATGCATTTTAGCGGGTGCAAACACATGTGCATTTGCTAGATTCATGGGGGTGTCACAAGAATTAATGGCACCTGCGTGCATCTGCAAAAGGCAGCATGTTTTTGTGTGGGGTGCGAAAAGAAGCATTCTCTCACACATTCCCGCAAAACACCTGGTGTGAACAGGCCCTAAATTGTAGTGGAATAAGGGTGTAGTGTGAAGCAGAGTTCTGTGGTCAGTAGGTTGTGACACAAAGTTGCCTTGTACATGTAGAAATATGTGGGCAGTATATATTTACTGGCAGGACAGCACAGTTTGTAGTGGTAGGGCGGTCAGTGAGCGGTATGGTAGTGTCAATGAGTGAGCGGTATGGTAGTGTCAATGAGTGAGCGGTATGGTAGTGTCAATGAGTGAGCGGTATGGTAGTGTCAATGAGTGAGCGGTATGGTAGCATCAGTGAGTGAGCGGTATGGTAGCATCAGTGAGTGAGTGGTATGGCACCGTCAGTGAGTGAAGGGTATGGTAGTGTCAGTGAGTAAGCGGTATGGTAGCCTCAGTAAGTGAGCGGTATGGTAGTGGCAGTGAGTGAGCGGTAGCATGGGTGAGTGAGTGGTATGTAGTGTCAGTAAGTAAGCAGTATGTAGTGGCAGTGAGTAAGCGGTATGTAGTGTTAGTCAGTGAGCAGTATGTAGGGGTTTGTTTACTAAAGGCAAATCCACTTTGCACTACAAGTGCACTTGGAAGTGCAGTTGCTGTAGATCTGAGGGGGACATGCAAGGAAAATAAAAAAACAGAATGTTTGCTTGCACATGATTGGATGAAAGAAATCATCAGAGCTTCCCCTCGTTTTGATCTTTCCCTCAGATCTAAAGTGACTGTACTTCTAAGGAAGGGAGACGTGTTGTTTTCTCTGCTCCTTCATCTTCAGGTGCTGGGTCAGCCATAGCAGCCACTTGTGCAAGAAGGGAAGGAAGTGGACACACCCCTGGTCCCAACCAACACCTCAGGTTGCATTAGGAGAACCTGTGGGATAAGAGTTGCATATGAAGTCAGAAGAGAGCGCCACAGACAGCCCCCGCTCTCTTTGACGTGTTCCTCTGTATCATTTGTGGAGGCAAGTGAGGAGAAAACAAGGATGCTGAGCGGGCTCCGGATGGTCTCCTTAGCAACTGATGATTTCATTAGTTAGCAGAACATGGGCAGGCATCCCACACAGAGTCCCACAGAAGTTGCATGCAAGTTTAAAAGGCACAAACAACACCAGCACGGTGATTAAAAAATAGAGACGGCGGTAAAGATTTTTTTCATTTAACTGCCTATCTTAGTTGGGGCTTTTCTTTGTGATTTTGCTGTAGCACCCCCGATGACTCTTTGGGGGACCACAGTTGAAAGATCCTGCTATAAATAATGAGTTTGATTTACTAAAGGCAAATAAGCTGTTCACTTGGCAATGGGAAGTTGCACTTTGCAAGGGAATTTCTCCTAAAGCTTAGTGAGTGTGGTGCAAGTTCACTTTGCAAAGTATAACCAATCACATGCTAAGAAAAGAAAAACTAAATTTTTTTATGCACATTATTGGATGAAGAAAAACATCACTAACACCTCATTTCTAAGCTGTGAGGTTAATTCCTGTGTGAAGCGTACAGTCTGTTTGACTTTAGTAAATCAACCCAATACGTTGTTTATAGAAAAATGTTGCTGTTTTTTGAAAAACTGTGCTGTGTAAGAATTAATATGGGAGTTCCACTGTTGAAATTACAGATAGCACCCAATGTTGTTGACCCTCTTAAACCATTTTTGTTTTTTTTCAAAATATGTGGGGATTTTTTCCCTGTAGGAAGTGTCCCACTGAAGACTCCCAAAATGTATAATATAATTTTCCAAGACCTGGAAACCAGGAAGAGATGTAAAAAAAAAATGTTTAACCCCTTTGCCGTTTTTGCGTTTCTGAAGATTACACAAAACCCACAAATATTCTATATTTTTTTAAAACAGACACCATAGAAAATAAAATAGTGGTAGTTCTAATTTTATGTTTTATCGCAAAATTTCAGTAAAAAAACGCACTAATGTGAATTTGAGGGCAAACAAACGCAATAAATTACCAAAATTTGTGGTAAAATATATAAAAGATGAGGATGCACCGAGTATGTAGATGCCCAACATTTTTATGCACACGTGAGAAATGACTTCAAACTTCAGTACCCTATATTTTGTAAAGGTGGCCCTTCAAAAACCTCCTATAGGTATCAGTTTAGTGTTACAGGGGTGAAAGAATTATTGCTCTCCCTCCAGCGTGCGCGGCGATATGTAACGTGTATAGCAATCGGCGTCTGCATGCACAGATGCCCCTAAGCTAAAAACAGAGTGTTACGTATTCACAACTAAACAATGAAGTGGACTAGCACTGTAACAAGCTTCCACTTGACATACTAAGGTAACAAGAATGCAGACAAGGAGTATCATCCTTCTGGATGAAAAGATACCCTGGAGACTTGCCATTTCCAGCCTGGAACTTTTAAGATTCTTTGGCTACATGAAGTAAAGTAACTTTTTTACTTTAAAGAATATATGCTTTATTGTGGAGATCGCCTTGCAAAACACTATTTCCCATCTGAGCGGGGACACTGAGAGCTTGACCCGGACGTTATGCCAGAGACGTTGCTTTTCGGGGCACACAAAGAAGGGAAGGAGAGTGGACATGTGTCCATTCTTCTCCTTCCCCTCCAGCCGCCGGCACTTGCAATGGAGCTCTAGGGCCCGCCAGTGGGAAAGCGGGGTTTATCGGTGGGGCAGGAGCACCGGTCATCTGCAAGCTGGTTCCTACTATCGGTATGGTTCCCTTGTGCAGTGCGCAGGCGCAATCCGAGCCGACGGAAAACTCAGAGCAGGAACAACTGTTCGTCAGCTGTAAATGCGCTCGCTCCCGATGCCGTATAATACACGCCGCCGATGCTTGGTAATACACGCTGCCGATGCTTGGTAATACATGCCGCCGCTCTATACATCAAGGGGGCAGAAAGGGGCGGATGTGATATTGAACATAATGATCCATGGCTTGCTGCGTGTAGCCGCTGTCCAATAGGACATGATTATTGGCCCCTTGTTGGCTCTGCCCCCTTTTCCAGGGTTTTCTGCCCTTTTTCCACCCCTTGTGGCGTGAAGTCTGTGAGCTGTCTCCGCCCCGCTGTGGCCAATGTGCGTGAGCGAGCGCCGAGCTTGAGCGAGCGTCAAGCGTGTGATGGGCGCAGTAACAGCTGACAATCAGCTGTTGAGTTTGGCTATTTCCATAGTCTGCGGAGTCTGCACATTTGGTTCTGGAACCTATCCGATGGAGGAACAGATCGGAACCAGATAGTTAAGACAGGGGTGTTTTTCCTAGCGATCGTGCGGCAGCATAGCCGCCCAAATACTCTCATCTGACAGGCAGGAGTCTGTCCTGTCAGTTTTACTGGCATTATATGTGGTATTACACACATTTCGGAGGCTGCAGCCTCCGGATTGTGTGTAATACCCACCACTGTCAGGTCCATACAAACTATACGATACTATATAGTTTCCTATCTATTTTCTAATGTTAGTGGCATAAGGATTAAAAATAGTCAATGTTGATTGAGAGTGAACTCCTGCTTTAACCACTTAACGACCGCCCACTGTATATACGTCCTTTTTTTAAAGATGGATATCTCGGTAACGGCAGCAGCTGCTGCCACAACCGAGATATCCATCTTTACAGTGGGCGGTTCTGTCAACGATAACGGCGGCCTCCGCGGCGGATTCGCCACGAGATTGCCATTATCGGTGGCGGGAGACGGGCCTCCCCCACCGCTCTCCCGCACCCTCCGCTGCTTACCGTTGCCGTCGGGTCCGCTCGTCTGCTGTCCGGGGATGCGACTGGGGGAAAAATTTCCCTCATCCGTCCCCATAGCTCTGCTGGGCGGAAGTGACGTCAAAACGTCAGTCCCGCCCAGTGTCTTAAAGAGACTATTTCTTTGTTTACCTTTTTTTCTTTTTTTTTTCTTTTTTATTTAAGCCTAAATATGAGATCTGAGGTCTTTTTGACCCCAGATCTCATATTTAAGAGGACCTGTCATGCTTTTTTCTATTACAAGGGATGTTTACATTCCTTGTAATAGGAATAAAAGTGATAATTTTTTTTATTATTTCAGTGTTAAAAATGATAAAATAAATAAAAATAAATCCGAAACCCCCAAAAAAATTTTTTTAAAGCACCCTGTCCCGACAAGCTTGCGCGCAGAAGCGAACACATACGTGAGAGCGAGAGCAATAATTTTAGCCCTAGACCTCCTCTGTATCTCAAATTTTTTAAACGTCGCCTATTGAGATTTTTAAGGGTAAAAGTTTGACGCCATGCCACGAGCGGGTGCAATTTTTAAGCGTTACATGTTGGGTATCATTTTACTTGGCGTAACATTATCTTTCACAATATGTAAAAAAATGGGCCAAATTTATTGTTGTCTTATTTTTTAATTCAAAAAAGTGAATTTTTTCCAAAAAAAAGTGCGCTTGTAAGACCGCTGCACAAATACGGTGTAACAAAAAGTATTGCAATGACTATCATTTTATTCTCTATGGTGTTAGAAAAAAAATATATAATGTTGGGGGTTTTAAGTAATTTTCTAGCAAGAAAAAAATGTTTTAATCTCGTAAACACGAAATCTGAAAAACACCCTCGGTCCTTAAGTGGTTAAATGTCATTTTACTCATGCTTACAGTGATATTTAACAACATAAATAGTTGTCTCCTAGGATCACTAGAAAATACATTCTTAGTTTTGAATAATTTTAATATGCCACAATATGGCATATATTCTATGAAGTAGAAAAGTTACTTTATGTATCCAAAGAATCTTAAAAGTTCTGTGAGTTTCCAGGCTGGAAATGGCAAGTCTCCAGGGTATCTTTTCATCCAGAAGGATGATACTCCTTGTCTGCATGCTTGTTACCTTAGTATGTCAAGTGGAAGCTTGTTACAGTGCTAGTCCACTTCATTGTTTAGTTGGGAATACGAAACGGTCTGTTTTTAGCCTTGGGTTTTCCACATTTGGAGGAAGCTTGAACAACCATTACACTCAATCTGTCTCTTGTAATTAAATCACATATGTGCGTATACATATAATATAATTACATGAAAAACTCTTCACATGTTTTAAAGACACAGAAAGTATTTTTTTCTTTTTTTGCAAATACCGTACAAAGTCACAACTTAATTATTTACTATATTATACTGCTTAACTGTTTACTTAAATATCAAAGGCTAAGCATTCAATATTGTGCCTTATACTACTCCATCACGGTTTTGAATGTGGATAGTGAAATACAAGAGCAGGATCAGAAAGCTGACAATGTCACCTGTCAGAAAACCTAAATACACTCCTGCCTACAGGTATGCCTTATTATAGGCTTACCTGTAGGTACAAGTGGTGTAGCTAGGTTTACTACCACTTTAAGTCCATTGGGAAACACATGGACATCCACAACTTTTTTTCTGTGGTTCTTAAAAAGTTTTGAGATTTACAGCTCTTTTGACCCTACTTCTCCTATGGATCACAGGAATGCAGTTCAGCACCGCTGTGACCCGTTTTCAGCCAACAGCAGGCCTTACAGCTGACGTTACTTTACAGTCAGGATCCACCCAGGTTCCTGGACCAATAGTTGGCTCAGCCTCTCAGCGAGCCACTGGGAGACTGAGCCAGCTGCTTCTGCACCCTCCACAGCCATGCTGCTCACTGAAGACTGAGAACTGAGAAATCAGCAGTCTTTGATCAATTCTCAGTCTTAAAAACGGTGGGGGATCAGTGCTGCGTCCACCTAGGTGAGTATATATATTTTGTTGTTGTTGTTGTTGTTAAACACATAGTTCTTTTTCAAGGGAATTTGAAGCAGTGGTAAAAGTAGGGGTGTACTTACTATTTACAGGTGAGAAAAATGTATTTTAGTTAATTTAAATTATGACAATAAATACACTAAAGCCCTGTACACGCGATCGGTTTGTCCGATGAAAACAGACTGATAGACTGTTTTCATCGGACAAACCGATCGTGTGTGGACCCCATCGGTTTGTTTTCCTTTGGAGAAAAATAGTAGAACATGTTTTAAACTTTTCCTATGGATAAAAAAACGATAGAAAAAAACGATTGTCTGTGTGGAAGTCTATCGGTCAAAAATTCACGCATGCTCAGAATCAAGTCAACGTACGCAAGCTTAATTTTTCTCAGCTCGTCGTAGTGTTGTACGTCACCGCATTTTGGCACGGTCGGATTTTTGACTGATGGTGTATAGGCAAGACTGATGAAAGTCAGCTTCATCGGATATCCAATGAAAAAATCCATCGGATTAGATTCCATCAGATATCTGATTGTGTGTATGAGGTTTAAGTCAATTTATAATTTTCTCAAGTGTGTCATTTTTATCTGTAGCCACTGTTTGAATGAATTATGCAAATATACATTAAAAAAATGTGTGTCATCATGTGGCATTCTCTTCATACAACATATCATGCAGGGAGCCTCCCCAGAGTGATAAAACATTTGCCTGGTCATTGTAAATTTGACTTTTTTTCAATTTATTTCATAAATATAGGCCAGCTAAAAAAAGCCACATGCTAATTTCCAGTATATGTCCTATATATTAATGGCATTAAACTGTATATATTGATTTACATTAAACTAAAGTGGAACAGTTGTCCATTGCAGGTTTTCTATATCAAACAAAACAGATCATTTGACTTTTCTGTAACTTAGGTTTCTAATAATAGTTACTGTATATGCATATGAGAACACATTCAAGTTTCATGCAACTGATTACAGTATGTCACTTTACAGAAGTAATCTGGAACCCGGATCTTCGTGCATGAATTATTTATGTGTAATCAGTGGTGAAGGAAAGTGTGAAAAATATTTAATTGAATTAACTGCAACAAATCACTTGTGTACTGATAGATGCCTTTTCGAGGGTATTACTGAAAAGAGTGCTTAACCGTGATCAATAACAACGTTAAGAGAATGAAGACTGTCAAAAGGAAATGACATAGTAAGTGTTTACAACCTTCTCTCTGTAGGATCTAAATGAAGTGAAGATGATTTGTGACCCCCTGCTACAGTTTTTAATATTAGCATAATCCTTAACTGCGCAAGGAAGAAGCTGATTTTTTTTTTTAACAGAGTAAATACAAAAAATAATAAAAATAAAAATATACCTTAAGTATTTTAAATAAAAAGATCTGATTAAATCACGTTTATACACTTTTCAATAGTTTGCCAGAATGTAAGTTATTTATTTTCTATATTTACACAACTCTGACATATACCAGTGTGCATTGCAAAGTGCATTGAACCATTCACATCATTCCCTGATCCAGAGAGGCTTGCTTCAGGGATGCTTACTTTATTCAAATGCTAGTCAAATTACCAATATGTTTTTTGTTTCTGTTTTTTGAGAGACTTTTTACAATCTCCAGTTTCTTTGGAAAGAATGGTGCCCAGGACCCAAGCAAATAAATGCAGCCCATATATCTGAAATATTTAATTAAGTGGAAAATATTTTTTAGCACATACATTAACTCTCCTGTATACAGTTGCTCCAACAGAATTAGCACGCTGTTTGTTTGAAACACATGTTTGGCATTGAGAACATGGTGGTGATTGGCTTGTGGTTTAACTGTTCAATGTACTAAAAAAATGACAAGGATGGCCTTTTACACACTTATGCCTTGTACAAACGATCGGTCAAACCGATGAGAACGGTCTGATGGATTTTTTTTTTTAAAAACGATCGTGTCAGAACGCGGTGACGTAAAACACAACAACACGCTGAAAAAAATGCTTCCAAGCATGCGTCGACTTGATTCTGAGCATGCGTGGATTTTTAACCGATGGACGTCCCTACGGACGATCGTTTTTTTACTATCGGTTAGGTATCCATCGGTTACTTTTTTATAACCGATGGATAAATAACCGATGGCGCCCACACACGATCGGTTTGGTCTGATGAAAACGGTCCATCAGACCGTTCTCATCGGTTTGACTGATCGTGTGTACGTGGCCTAAGACTTAGGCCTCGTACACACGACCCGGTTTCTCGGCAAAAAACAGCAAGAAAATTGATTCTTGTCGAGATTCCCGTTCGGGTGTACGAGGCATTCAGGTTTCTTGTCAGGAAATCTGGCCAGAATCTCGACGAGAAAAAAAAGAGAATCTGCTCTCTTTTTTCTCATTGAGATTCTTGTCGGCCTGTTTCCTGACGAGAAACCCGAGTGCGTGTATACTTACCTGTCGCCGTGGAAACCCGCGCATGCGCGGAAGCTTCCACGGCATAGGTAGGGTGAAGCAAGATAGCGGGGACTGCATCGAATGTGACAAGCGCATGCTCGTCATATGCGATGACGTCACCGCGTTCTTTCCTTTCAAGAAAACCACTGTTCTTTTTAAATGACAGTCAGTACACTCCGGCGGCAAGAGTTTCTTGCCAAGAATCTTGTCAGGGTTTTTCCTGACGGGTTTTTCCTGACGAGATTCTCGGACGTGTGTACGAGGCCTAACTCTGTTCTGTGTCCCACTGGAGAGACTTCTGTTCACTTCCTGCCCTGAAGATGCAACAGATTATAATAACATTATAATAATTATTATTATTATTATATATTATTATAATATTATAATAAAACAGCTCTGCAAAGTGAATGGAACTGAAGGCAGCAAGGCATAAAAAACAAATAAAAGACACAGACACAAAAATGGATATACATTCACCATAGCCCTTTAATATTGGTTTAAAATAGATTTTATTTAAAAACAACTAGTCTTCATAAAATTCTAATTCATCCAACAAGATAATAACCTGTCAGGACTCAGGTCTGAAACTGCAACCTCTACTGTGTCTGGTGATGTCTCTTCTTGCTAAGCCACCAAGGATGCTGGACAGCTCCCTGGACAATTCCTTGAATGATCTTGCCTTGAACCTTGTTGCTCTTGAACTTTGAACCCTTTGCTCTTCCCACAAACTTCCTATTCTAGCAATACCTTTGCACTTCCTGTTTACCGGATTATTGTGCTCTCTCCAGCCAATATTTTTCTTTTGTCGCTGGATGGACAAGCTACAGCACTACAACAGGTGTTTGGCACCATAGGCACTGACCAAACAGTCACCACTGAGTTAGACAAAGAAGATCAGGTTGTACAGCAGGCTGAGAGCATAATACAGGGCTCTGACAAGGTTCTTGAGCTACAGATCTTGCTTGCACATAGGAAGTCTTCTACCTGCTGCCCCCTTGGATCCGATTATCTGCTTTTGCAGAAAGACCTAGATTGCAGGCTGACATCTAGAGGTTTAATCTGTGCTGCCCCTTTAAGAGAAATCAGCATTTTCTATTGCCTTGCTAACTGCTGTGATCTCACACCCAGTAGGTGGGGCCTATCTGCCCATATTAGTAAAGTTGTTTGCACTGATCCTGTTTTTAGAGGCAGCTGGCTTCCGGCAGGGAGAGACTTCTCTGTCTATTCTGGACAGTGATGGGGAGTAGATATGGCATAGCTTTCTCCTAAAAAAAAATAATCTTTCATGTAGTTATTGGACACAACATATTTCAGCGGAAATAGGCCTATATTTTTTGTGTGAAAGTAGCTGCCACGGTAGATGTAAAATCTATAGTAAAGTTTGAAAACATTAACACTACAGCCCCACACTTCGTACATACTGGCCATGGCACAACAGTTTAATAGTATAGTCATAGGCGTGCGCACAGGGTGTGCCAGGTGTGCCCAGGCACACCCTAATCACCCTGTGCAGAACAGATTCCCCCTACTGACCTGGCTCCCCCTCCTTTCCCTTACAGCACTGCTGGCTTTCCTCCTCTCCCACCTGGCTGTTGCTGTGGATGTTTTAGGATGAGTGGGGGAAGGGGCAGTAAATATGCCATTTACCAGCCTCTTTCCTTTCTGAATGAACATTGTAAGTGATCGGTAGTGTGTGTTTGAGCTTTAGGGTGCGCACCCTAATGCCAGAGGCTGCGCACACCTATGAGTATAGCATCATTTATGAGCTGTTTTATTAGAAGTATCACACTGCGTTGTCCTAAAAGTTTAATAAAATGTCAACAGAGCACCGAAACATTTCCTGGACCCCCTCCCATCCTAGTATACCCAATTATTCTCCCAAAAATTTCAAATATAGACTTTAGGCATATGTTTGGTAGAAACTTTCTAGCATCAGGACAGTATTTGAGTAATTGAATAGGCAGCAAATAGAAATAACACTGCAGGGTGGACATTTTGTAACATATATGCTGTCAGCAGCACAGTTGGGGTCTGCAGCCTCTGCTTATGCTGTGGTAAAATTAACATCTATGAGGAAACACAAGGACAATGCACAGGGAAAGGAGTCACCGCTCCAGGTGGATCTTGTAGGCAATTAGGGAACCTCTCGGAATACCAAGGTGCTGGCGATGGACGTAGCAATATCAGAAAATAGGAAGAAGGATGGACTGCCGCACTCCAGGAAAACTTCCAAAAAAGTTGTCTTTATTGATAAAAGATGGGCATACAAAAATCAACACAGCCACAGAAAAGGACAGCCGACGCGTTTCACACTATGTTAGTGCTTAGTCATAGCTAATTAAGAGCAGTTTGGTACAACATATATGAGGAAACACAAGGACTATGCACCAAAGTGCAAAATGCATGCACTACTCATTCTCAAGTGTGCATTAATAGCTGTTCCTCAATGGCAACCATTTTTGTATTTCAGTCCTTTGCACTGCATTCCCTATATAATAATGTAGGACACATTTCTTAGCCCTTTAAATCCACCTTCTCTTTAAAGTGGATTTAAACCCACAATATAGAGTATAAGATTTCCTATCATCTGTGCCCAGTCTTGCCACACAGAGTTAATCCAGATCTGAGTAATCCTCTTGCAATGTTCAGTGCAAATTAACAGAATTCCAGATAAAAACTTGCCAAATTATAAAGTCTGTTTCTCTGTTTTTGCTTTCAGTGACAGGTTATTTACTTATCTAGCTTGGACATGTTAATCATATGCTATGTTATGTTTATCATAACATGAGGTGATCCAAAGTTCATTGTATATTACCAGGATGTGTTATGTGGGGGAGGGGTTGATTTCTCACTTTTTATACCTCATGTTATGATAAACATAACATAACATATGATAAACATGTCCAAGCTAGATATGTAAATAACCTGTCACTCAAAGCAAGAAGAGAGAAAACTGACTTTTTATTTAGGCAGGTTTTTATCTGGAAGGCTGTTCATTTTCACTGAACATTAAAAGAGGATTACTCAGATCTGGATTAACTCTGTGTGGCAAGACACACAAAAGGAGCGTCAGTTTTGAAAAAAACACAATGGCCCAGATTCAGAGAGCCATTACGCCTGTCTAACTGGTGTTAGACTGGAGTAATTTCAAATTACGCACGTTTTTTAGCTATTTGAAAACCTCAAACCATGAATAGACGGATGCGGGCTTCAATTCGACTGGATTAAGTGTTCATACGCCTTCGGATCTACGCTGCAATAAAATTGCGGCCACTGGGTGGACTTCCCGTCGTTTTCCGCGTCGGGGTATGCAAATGAGCTTTTGCCGGCGATCCCCGAAATTACGATGTTCAATCGCAATCTCTTACGGCACCTTTAGTCATCTTTTATTTGCGTAACACTATACCAGCTTTTTGCTGCTCTAATATTAGACAGCCCATGTTAAGTATGGCCGTCGTTCCCGCGTCGAATTTCTACGTTTTCCGACGTCTTTTATTATTTTTTACGTAAGTCGTCCGGGAATAGGAATGTTCGTAAACGACACTACTCAAACAACGAATGACGTAACGACGTGATTTCGCGCAATGCATGGCGGGAAATTTCTGAACGGAGCATGCGCAGTTCGATCGCCGCGGGGACGCGCCTAATTTAAATGCTTTACGCCCCCTAATCGCGTATTTCGATTACGCGGCGAGAAATAGACTACGCCGCCGTAGCGTACGGGCAAAAATCTACCAGGATTCGGTGTAGAGCCTGGTAAAATACGGCAGCGTAGAGTATTTCGATTACGCAGCGCAATATTAAGTGTATGTGAATCTGGCCCAATATTTTGTACTTTTTGCTATAATAAATATCCCATCTTCATCAGTTTAGGCCGATATGTATTCTTCTACATATTTTTGGTCAAAAAATTGCGTGAGTGATAGTGATAGTCTGTAAGCAAGTGTGTGCTGGAGGCAGAAGATGAGAGAATATATATACTGGAGTGTATATAGTTCAAGTCCCTACAGAGTTTCATTGATCAAATGGGCATCCCATATGCACCCTTCCCCATCCAAGTTCAATTCTAATAATAAAAAAACAAACAAAGCTGCAAGGACTGTTTCTTGTCTCTAAGTGACTGAAAATTTGTGGCTGGCTGTGCCTGGCTGTGCAAGGTAGGAGACAACCACAATCACCAGCGGACCTTACGGGGTGGCATTATATATATATATATATATATATATATACATTTATATATATATATATATATATATATATATATATATATATGTATAAACTGTATGTTTATAGAGACATTCAGCTACATCACATATAAAAGGCACTTTCTGCATAAATATTTTTGATACAAAAGGCTCTTGATATAGATTAGCATTTGTACATTTCATGGATGGTAATCTGTTTCGTCAAATTTAAGAAAAGCATACCTACAAACGCTAAAAGCTGCAGGGACATATTTGTGTGCTCATGCCATGACTTAGGATTAAGTCAGATGAGAACATATACTGTAAGTGTTTTTAATTGAAAATGACCCCGTAAATGTCAAACTGAGCTACTAATTACTGCATCATTTCACTCTGGAATTAAATGGAAACACTCTGACCCTGTCATGCATATTTTGGAAAAGATTCTCTAATTTGACAGCATTACAAGTATGAACTTATTGAGGATCAGCTCTTGTGTGGTATGCATTTTTTATAAGAAACTCAGGCGTATTTTGTAAATTGTGTTAGGAATCATAAAGTGCCAAATCTATAACATAACAACCCATTTACATTACGATAGTCCCACCGGCATGGAGATCCAATGCAAAAGCAAACTTTATAAAAGTCCCTTTTGGCATAGACTTGAGCCCCGTACACAGAATCGGAATTTCCGATGGAAAAAGTCAGGACTTTTTCCATCGGAAATTCCGACCGCGTGTATGCCCCGTCGGAGTAATTGTATCGGAAATTCCGATGAATTCCATCAGAGTTTACATAAAGAACGTGTTCTCTTTTCTTCCGATTGAATTCTGTCAGAACTTTGATTTAAGTCGGACGAAGGTCCGATCGTGTGTACGGGGCTTTAGGCCCTGCCTTGACACACAAACAGTTCCTTCCTTCAGTTCCAACAGTTTAGTGATTGAGACAGGCAATAAATTGCACTGTCACATAGGATGAAGGGAGATGTGCTCCCCTCCATACATACCAGGAGTACAGAAATTTTGAGGGACTCCAATGATTCTGTTAGGTGGTTTAACAAAACTAAGCTACGTGATGACATTACATTGTGGGGTTTAGATTTGCTATTTCCTTGCTATTTCCTTGAAATGGTAATTATTACTAATTAGGCACCATCATAATTAGTATTTTTGTTTAACCGTACTCATTTCAATTATATTAAAACAAACATATAGTTCAGAAAATCCTTTATTATAATAACATTAATGTATTGCTGACTCTTTATGTGTAAATGATAGACCTCCTAATGTTCGTGACTTAAGTTCATTGTCTGGAACTAGCTTCTAATAAGCGAGTGGTAGATTCACTGACTACTGCAGGGTTAAATTAAACAAATGTTATACAATTTGCTTTGGGGGGTTGATAAAAGCAGAAATAACTGGTATGTGATGTTCGAAGCAGAAACCAAAATCCCTGTGGGCACCAGCGGGCTGAAGTTGACATATCTTGCAAAAGATTAAATAAAAAGAAAAATATTCCACATACTTGTACTACAAATGCTTATAAATTTTGACAGGATACCTGAAAGTAAAAGTAATCATGCAAATCCTGCTGAAATAGTTCATAACAGACAAAATACTGTAAGAAAACATTGGGTGGTTGAGGGCATGCACACTTCCAGATGTCTGTTTGAGAAAGTGGGTTTATATAACATCCACATACCGTATATATATTTTACAGTAACTAACAATGCAGTAAATGTGACCACATTTTTATAACTGGAAAAGTTATTTCAGGTTATAAATAAAGGCGATATAATAATGCAAAATAATATTAATAATACATAAAGTTAGGATGTGAGGATTGTATATAGTATATTAAAATAAAAATATTATGTAATATTACCTAGATGATATTCAGTGTCTCATATGTGGAGTCAGTAACAAACTAGAAGTTATAAATAAAGTACAATTCCATCTTTCTGACAAATGTTATATTTGACAGGCAGAACCGAAACAAATTAAAGTAGAGTAATTATCAGATAACATTTTCCAAGTGTATGCATGTTAAGCATTGGGTGTAACACTTCTAAGAATGTATTTCCGCTAACAGAGATCAAAGTACTACCCCTAACAATGACTTCTTCTATACCTTAAAGTGTTTGTAACCCTAAAAAACTAAAACAAATAGATCCTTATCCTTTAACGCTTTGTATACGGCACAGTGATTGCGCTGTGTAATTTAGCCCCCTGTATCACCTGAAATATCTGTCTGATTCTGCCTGGATCTGCCCTCCCCCAGTAAACTGACCACCTTTTTTTATGGCTGCTGAGCCCTGACACTGTAGTCAGTATACGTGCCTCCATTATCCGCAGCTCTCCTCTGTCCTCTCCCCCCTCCCTACCTGTCAGCTCCCTGATTCTCCTATCTTGATGATAGAATAACAGTGTAAAGTCTTTCCAGTGCCCTCTGTTAGAAAATGCTATGTTCCCCAGTGTGTGTGATTTAAAAAAAAAAGCTTCTGTGTACCTTATTCCATAGTGCCGGTCGCCATTTTTTCCTCCTCTATTCTCCTGCTCCCAGCTGACATCAGCAAGAGTTTTCAGCCCCTCCCACTGTAGCTGTCAGCCTGGAGAGTAGAGGAGAGAGCTGGGCGGTCCCGTGAGTGGCAATCGGTGCTATGGAATAAAATCACACAAACTGGGGAACATTGCATTATCTAACAGAGGGAATTGGAGATATTACAAGTGGCTTTACAACCACTTTAAATTAAAATAATAGGTGTCACGCTTAATACATGTACAGGCAGGTGATCAGAAGTAAGTATGATCCTGACCAATTTTAACCAAAAAAATCTAATGCTACAAAACTCTATATAAAAAAATAATAAAGTGAACATATCATGGGCAGACTAGTACTTACCAAGGCTGAGATGTCCAGAGCGGTTCACCCTTACGACTAATCGCACTTTGACCCCTGGAGGTGAGACAGGGGAGGAATGGCACGAAGAGGCACATGCTACCCAGAAGGTGCAAGTAGACTTGTAACAGGGTCTTTCAAGTGGTCAAGCAGCTGTATCAAACTGGCAAGTGCATGTTTTTTTGGAAGAGCTAGATCAGAGAATCCAGAACCAGGCTGAGGGTCAAGCACAGGCAGGTAAGATAGTCCAAACACAGACGGAAGGAACACACAAGACAAGTCCAGGTCATAGGCAAAAGGTCAAGGCAAGGAGACAAGTGGCAGAGTCTGGGTCACAGGCTGAGTGTCAAACACAGGGGACGACTGGAGTCCGTAGTACAAGCCAAGGTCAGGTCCAGGAGAAGATCGGCAGAGTCAGAGGCAATCTGGGTCACAGCAGGTAATCAAGCACAGAAACAAGTCACACGTAAACAGGAAGCTGAAGACGAACCACCAATTCCTCTGAGCACTTGCCCAGCTTTTATAGGCAGCCAGGAAGTCATGTGGTGCGTGCACTAAGCAGTTGAGTGTTTCTCTGACAGCTTCTCACTGTCAACTTTGCTGCCATCTAGAACATTTATCAAACTGAGATCAAATGCGTTGGTCAGGGCTATTGACCATGACATCACATACAATTGGCGTCACTTTCGGTGTGTGGAGTGCTTGACGAAAGTATCAGGAAACTTGGGCAGGAGGAGCCATTTTGGACAGTAAAACCATATTTGATGATGGCTTTTATCCTCTTCAATACTAGGCACTATCACCCCCAATTTGTAGCTTTAAGTGCAATCGCACTTTCAATGGCAATTGCGTGGCAATTCAAAATTGTACCCAAATATTTTTCTTAAGGTAGAAAGAACTTTCTTTTGGTGGTATTTAATCACCATTAGGTTTTTTATTTGTTGCTAAACAAACAAACGTTTTTCTTAGCTTCTGTTAAAAAATTTAGCAAATAAGTAATTTTTCATCTTCATTGATGTGCACTGATGGGACTGCACTGATGAAGTTGCACTAATGGGCACTGGTGAGGCTGCACTGATGGTCACTTATGAATCTGCACTAATGTGCTCTGATGAGCACTGATGAGGCTGCATTGATAAGGTGGCACTGATAAGGTGGCGCTGATGTGGTGGCAGTGATAAACTGTACTGATGGGCACTGATGAGGTGGCATTGATGAGACTGCACTGATGAGTTGGCATTTATGGGCACTGATGAGCTGTGATTGGCCTATTACAGCATTCTGTGATCAGCTGTTTTCAAAGGACACAGTGGTTACAGAGTACGCCCGATGTACACCCCAGGGGTGTCCTTCTAGAACAAGAGAGTTGTCTTTCGGCTATGGCCCGGTATTGATGTGGTTAAAGAACCTTTGAATGTAGGTGCACAGTTAGGATATTTTCTTACATTTTTAATAATCACTGCACCGTGGCCCTATACTATGGTATAACCAATGTGGCATTGGAGGAATAGTAAAGTTGTGGTGTATAAGAGTTTAACTTGTTCCCGACCGCCCACCGTCATATTACTGCGTCTCGCGGGAGCACGTAGCTCTACGTCCTATTCTTTTTGGCCACTAGGGTACGATAGCCGCCGGGCACCCGCGCTCGTTACAGAGCGGGGAACGGGAGGTATGTGTGTAAACACATACCTCCCGTTCCTGTCAGCGGGGGAAACGCTGATTTTCTGTTCATACAATGTATGAACAGAAGATCAGTGATTCCCCCTAGTGAGTCCACCCCCAATACAGTTAGAACACAAATAGAAACACACTTAACCCCTTCCCTGCCCCCTAGTGTTAACCCCTTCACTGCCAATGGCATTTTTATAGTAATCCAATGCATTTTTATAGCATTGATCGCTATAAAAATGCCAATGGTCCCAAAAATGTGTCAAAAGTGTCCGATGTGTCCGCCATAATATCGCAGTACCGAAAAAAAATGCTGATCGCCGCCATTACTAGTAAAAAAAAAATATTAATAAAAATGGCATAAAACTACCCCCTTTTGGGTAAACGCTATAAATTTTTTTTATATCTTTTTTGGGGATATTTATTATAGCAAAATGTAAAAAATATAGCATTTTTTTCAAAATAGTCGCTCTATTTTTGTTTATAGCGCAAAAAATAAAAACCGCAGAGATGATCAAATACCACCAAAAGAAAGCTCTATTTGTGGGAAAAAAAGGACGCCAATTTTGTTTGGGAGCCACGCCGCACGACCGCGCAATTGTCAGTTAAAGCGACGCAGTCCCCAATCACAAAAAGTGCTCTGGTCTTTGGACAGCAATATGGTCCGGGGCTAAAGTGGTTAAGGGGTCCAAACATAAGCCTAAACCATAACATAACATAACCATAGCTCTGTACTCCATCAAAGTGGAACCAGAATCTTGTTATTATATTTTTTAATTTTTCAAGGCCAGTGTTGCAAACTTTTGTTAAAAAAAAAAGAAGAGGGGGCACAGGTAGCTGGGCATTGTCACACAGAACAAGTACCAATGCAAAACAAAAAAACATGATTTAGTAATACTGCTAGGAGAGGAGCTTGTAATGTGTCTTAAAGGGCTTAAAGGGCAACATTAAAAATACACATATCCTTTAAATAACATGCTTTGAGGATGCCTTAAATCAGTAGGAAGTACTCCTTTAACTTTTTATTACATTTTTTTTTTCAAAAAGTGAATCTGTCATTTATCAGCACTAGCATTGCCACCCCCAAATTATAAATCCCTACTAGCTTGTTTGTAAAAAAAAATGGGTTGAGGATCATGGGTAATGTCATTGACTAAATAGGCGGAGATTAGGCCCTTGTCCCCAACCCCTCATGTGCTTTCTAGCCAGACTGCATACGGACAGGGTCTTTTATGAATCCTTCTGGGTACACCACACTGATTTTTTTAATGTTGTGCTATAAGAAAAAAAACACTGCATGGGGTTTCCCCCTAACAAATAATAAAACACCCTTATCCAGGCATGCAAAGGTGGAGGCATGCCCTTAACATTGGGAGGGTACCTTGCAAAGGGGAGGTTTGACTGCAGGAGGAGGATGGATAGGGAAAACTAATTTTCGAAATGTTTTAAATCCTTGGCTTTCATTTAAATATTACCTACTTATTCAAACAAAAATATATTTCATTGTACTTTCTATTATGAGGTGACAAAGCTCTAACCCCTCAGTTCTGCTCTTGCTTTGTCATCTTGTCATAAAGACTGCTGATAAAGACTACAAATTTCTGTCTCGACACACATTACACATGCATTAGATATGCCATAAAACCATTGCTATAGTGCATGCATGGAGACAGAAAGTGGCTGCAAAGAGTCAGGAAGTGATCAACAGCTATGAAATGCAACAAGTAAACAAAAAAGGAAAACAAATATATCTATTGTTTATGCAACATGGTGCTTTATGCCAGGGACCGGACATTTTGACAACAAAACCGTGGATTTTTTTCCAATGAATGTTGGCTCAAACTTGTCTTGCATACACACGGTCACACAAATGTTGTCAGAAATTTTGAATGTCAAGAACGCGGCGACATACAACACGTACGATGGCACTAGCAAAGGAAAGTTCAATACTAGTCGTGTTAGTAGAAGTTTGGTGAGAGACGATTCGCACTTTTCAGCATCATGCTTTTCAGTCTGTCACAGTGTGACGAATGTTCGATCTCCATTTTTAACGCTAGTTTTACCAGACCGATCGCTTCCATCTCGTACTTGATTCAGAGCATGCATGGAATTTTGTATAATCAGAATTGTCTACACACAATCAGAATTTACGAGACCGGATTTTGTTGTTGGAAAATTTGAGAACCAGCTCTCAAATTTTTGTTGTTGGAAAATTCTGACAACAAATGTTTGATAGGGCCTACACACGGTCAGATATTCCGACCAAAACCTCACATCGAAGATTTGTTGTCGTAAATTCTGAGCGTGTGTACGTGGCATTAGTGTGAAAAAAGAGAAATGAAAGTGCAGCTGTGCAGCTTCCAGATGTGTGCTTGCTTGCTTTCTTTTTTTTGCAGTTGTAAACTGGACAAGATAAGCCCATGTGAATCTTGCACCCAGCAGGGTTGGACTCACTGGGTGATCTTGGTGGACCTTTGAGCAGTGTTTTGGCCTAATTGGGTATTTCCTGGTGCTTTAGCAAGCAATTTTTTTTTTACTTTAAACTTTTTTTTACTTTAAACTAACTTGTGAGGTAAACATTGTGCCTAGATGGCACTTTTGGCTATACATCACCAAAAGTTTTATGGGAAGTGTAGAAAAGATGGTTTGTGAACATGGCGCAGTCAATTGGTCTTTACATAAGCCTTAGATTTGAGAGGAAACTGTAAATTGCTGGGCCTGATTTGTAGGTATCATCTGCGCTAGTGCCCACCAACATGCTGCTTGTATTAGTGTATTAGTCAAATATTGGACAAAGATGAAACCATAGGCTAACCCATATGAGTCTAAATCACACACACTATAGATTAGCATTACATATAAAAATATCTGAAACGTGTTATTAAGATTCTTGGATGGGCTCTTTTGCACATTACCACTTGTGACACAGCAGCATAACATTCTATAGTTTGTAATAAATGTATCACCAGTAATTCTCAAATTCTCTCAGTAATTTTTAATTTAAGTAATGTAATGAGGGAAATTGCATGAAAAGCCATTATTACAGTGCTAAGCATCTGAATTCAGCTGGATAATGGTGGGTTATTGCAGTAACTAAATTTCTGTTAATGTGTGCATCTTTCATAAACAAGAGACTATCGCTGTATATTGTAGCACTGGGATTTAGAATTCAGTCACAGCTGAGGTTCTAATATTTCCTAGGTTGGCTGGGTGCTCAGTTTTTGTTTCCAGGGCAGATACTTAGAAGTAATTGTTCTTATTCCATTAAAATTGGACCTAAAATCCATTAATTTCACTTGTAGATATAACATTGACATTAGATTGTAAGCTCTCCTGGGGCAATAACTGTAAAGCTCCCCACCATCACCACCACACTCTAGAATTAACAAAAAGTCTGATTTAACAGCAAGATTAAAATACGCTTGAGAGTTAAATGAGACCAATGATAAAGGTAGCACAGAGAGGAAGTTACTATATATATATATATTTTTTTTATGATTCTACAGGATTTATATAGTGGCAACAGTTTGCTTAGCACTTTACTTTGTAAAGAGAGACAGTATAGTTACAAAACAATTCAATACAATAGGGGTAGCATAGCACAGACTTCAGGAAGTATACCATCAATTACTCTTAGGCCGCATACACACGATCTAATTTGTCCGCTGAAACTGGTCCGATGGACCGTTTCAGCAGACATCTCCAATAGTGTGTATGGGCTAGTGAACATGTTTGTCCAGCAGACAAATTTCAAAGCATGCTTTAAAATTTGTCCGCCGGAGACATGTCCGTCGGATATGTCCGCTGGTTAGTACACTAACCAGCGGACATATCTGCCCGCACATGCATCGAATGGATTCGACGCATGCGTGGAAGTTATTACAAAGAAAATATGTAGTGCTTAGACATAAATAGAAAATAAAAAATAAAAGGCGAATAATATAAGCTAGATATTAGACACCATAGGTGCACTTGAAGTGTCCTTAGAAGTGATATAGAGTCCACAGGGATCAATAAGGTGACTGGGTGAAAGTGATCCACCACCGTAGGTTAAGTTGAAGAGGCTTACCAGATGGATAGCGACCACAATAAGTGTACACCTATTTGGTCAGCTATAGCTTAGGGTTAAACGCTGTTCTCAAAGGGACTCAGAAGGGATGAGTGACAAAGATAACCAATCGATTGAAGAATCAAACTTAAAATTTTCACTCCTCTTCTCAATGCATTCAGCCGACAACATGACTCGGAAGGCCCAATGGCAAAGAAGGAAATAATAGAGCAAACATAGCGTAACTCTGATGAAAAAGTTTTACTAGAATAAACAAAAAATGGTACACTCACATTTGATATGAACAATCATGGGCGTATAAAATGTACAGGCAGTAGGGTCAATCGGTTCCCGACGCGTTTCGTTTCACAAACATCTTCATGGGGATTGTCCTACTGCATAGAAAGACCCTTAAATATATACTAAGCCCCCACAGATAATTGGCAATGAAGCGAATTGTACAGAGTGTTTCATTACTGAGTACTTCCGGGTGGGGGAGGTAAGATGGCCGCTGCAGCGTGCGTTCCAAGCCTCGCTTTGGTGTAATGATACCAGAACGCACATCCGGGCGTGTAAAACAGACCATCACTAATAAATATTTCAAAACAGGGCATATAATTAAAACTCACAATAATGTGAGACAATCAAAAGCCTGATCGTGTTAATGTTCGCACTGAATACACCGCCGTGCGCTCCAAGCCTCGCTTCACCACACAGCAGCACAGCAGTGGAGCGCACAGGGCGCAAGCGCGAGCACACCACCCAATCACATGGTGCGTCAAGCGTCACCCGGTCACACGGTGCGTCACGCGTCACTGGTTCAGAGACCGCGATGCGTTCCACACCTCGTTTTCAGATGAGGAAAAGGAATATTCACTCAAAACGTGCCGTCGGAACACACGATGACGTCACAACAAAGAGGGGGAGGGGGGGCGCATATCCATAACATTTACCCATAATCTCGACGGATATAAAGGGGACAAATCAAATACGAGGGAGGCACCACAACTCTCAGATAGATGTAAACCCCGTATTGCGCCGATAGACTATCTACACAAGGGCATAGTATGGTATGAAGTTCGCGATGTAAAATCGCAAGCTACAATTCAATTAATGTGCAAACATTTTTAAAAGAACAACTGATTAAATTATGAAAAATAAACCAGTACATCGAAAAAAAAAGGACATAAAGTCTTAACATATGTTGAATAGTTAAACTCGTATAAAGGATAGATATTAAAAATAATCAAAATTAAAATGTTATATAATAAAATTACGTGTTAGTATATAACTATACACCAGACATAAAACAATGGGCTAGTTCATATACTATGGGATACCGGGCTATATTGAGCCCTAGAAATATTAACATAAATTAAAATATTGGAATATCATAATTAAAAAATATTCCCAGGAAGGTTTGAGACTTATGATACATTAAATGGGAATACTGAGGTGACAACACATGATGGCTGAAAACCCAGTAAAAACTAAAAATAATAATCTCAAGACTGATTGATAAATGCATTCACGTCCCACTCGACATTCAAGCCGTGTGGGACATAAGTGCGTAATGTGTAGATCCAATAGGTTTCCAACCTAGAGACACCCCTAGTCTTGGCTCTGCCCCTCCAAGGTGCTACATATTTATCTATAATAAGGAACTGGGTACCCTTAGGGTTGCGTGCATGGCACTCCCGATAATGACGGGGTACCGTATGTATAGTGCAACCACCTATAATCTTGGCCACATGTTCACCTACCCGTACGGAAAATGCACGTATAGTGCGTCCCACATATTGTTTTCTGCACGGGCAGGTGATAAGATACACTATGTGAGTTGATGCACACGTGCAAAAGCATTTTATAGGGTAAGTCTGTCCTGTTGAGGTGGATCTAAATTCCAAAGATTTAGTTCTACCACTGGTATTCCAGTGGCATACATTACATTTCTTGCATGGAAAGTAACCTTTCATGTCATGAAAGAAAACAGGGCGGACAGGTGGATCGATGACATTTGGAGCAATGCTGTTCCTTAATGATGGAGCTCCCTTAAAAATGATTTTGGCCATATCGGGTAGATTAGGTCCAAGAACTTTATCAGTCTTGAGTACGCCCCAGTGCTTATTGATGATGGATTTGAAGTCTCTATGCTGTGTAGAGTAGGAGGTCAAAAAAGAGAACTTGGAAGTACCATCGGGTTCTCGTGGAGGCTTGTGGGATAACAGGGACACCCTATCTGTGGTTCCCACCTGTTGTAGTTCCAGGTCTATAACTGAGGTGTCATACCCCTTTTCAATAAACCTCTCCTTTAAAACCTGAGCCTGTATGAAATAGGACTCGTGATCCGTACAATTTCTGCGTAGACGCAAAAATTGGCTGCGAGGGACCGAGTCCAACCAGGATCGGTGATGGCAGCTGTCTCTAGGGATATAGCTGTTGCGATCTGTTGCCTTGAAATGAGTCTGAAACTTGAACTGACGTTGATGTAGCTCAATCTCAAGATCAAAAAAGACAACCTTACTGGAACTCCAAGTGTGAGTGAGAGAGATGCCACGATCATTAGCATTCAGGGCCAAAAAATACTCAATCAATGTTTCTGGTGGGCCATCCCAAAGGAGGAGGATGTCGTCTATGTATCGGGCCCATAGGACCAAGGACGGGTGACGGTCCAAATAGACGACATCCTCCTCCCACTTGGCCATAAACAAATTGGCCAGACTCGGGGCAAATTTGGCCCCCATTGCGACACCACGCTCTTGAAGGTAGAACTTCTGGTTGAACCAGAAATAATTGTGAGTAGTCGCGAATTTAAGAAGGTCCATGATGAATGATTTTTGTTCATCAACAATAGAGTGGCTCAAAAAGTGGGTGACAGCTTCAAAACCCAGGTGTTGGGGAATACACGTGTATAGCGAAGCTACGTCCGCTGTCGCAAGGCGATAATCACCATCAATATGTGTACCTTCTAGGAGTCTAATTGTGGCGGTAGTGTCTTTAAGGTACGATGGCGTAAGCTTAACAAGAGGCTGTAAGTAGTTATCAATATAGCGACCAATTCGGGACGTGATCGAATCAATGCCGCTAACTATTGGTCTACCAGGAGGTCTAAGGGGATCCTTATGGATTTTGGGAAGTTGGTAGATAGTGGGTATTCTCGGAGCAAGTGGAATCAAGTAGGATTGCTCCTTTTTATTCAAAATGTACGAATTGAACCCCTTATTGATAAGATTGGTAAGTTCTCTCTTAAAAATACTGGTGGGATCGCTAGGTATTTGTTTATAAGTATCAGTATCACTGAGGATGCACGCAACCCTAAGGGTACCCAGTTCCTTATTATAGATAAATATGTAGCACCTTGGAGGGGCGGAGCCAAAACTAGGGGTGTCTCTAGGTTGGAAACCTATTGGATCTACACATTACGCACTTATGTCCCACACGGCTTGAATGTCGAGTGGGACGTGAATGCATTTATCAATCAGTCTTGAGATTATTATTTTTAGTTTTTACTGGGTTTTCAGCCATCATGTGTTGTCACCTCAGTATTCCCATTTAATGTATCATAAGTCTCAAACCTTCCTGGGAATATTTTTTAATTATGATATTCCAATATTTTAATTTATGTTAATATTTCTAGGGCTCAATATAGCCCGGTATCCCATAGTATATGAACTAGCCCATTGTTTTATGTCTGGTGTATAGTTATATACTAACACGTAATTTTATTATATAACATTTTAATTTTGATTATTTTTAATATCTATCCTTTATACGAGTTTAACTATTCAACATATGTTAAGACTTTATGTCCTTTTTTTTCGATGTACTGGTTTATTTTTCATAATTTAATCAGTTGTTCTTTTAAAAATGTTTGCACATTAATTGAATTGTAGCTTGCGATTTTACATCGCGAACTTCATACCATACTATGCCCTTGTGTAGATAGTCTATCGGCGCAATACGGGGTTTACATCTATCTGAGAGTTGTGGTGCCTCCCTCGTATTTGATTTGTCCCCTTTATATCCGTCGAGATTATGGGTAAATGTTATGGATATGCGCCCCCCCTCCCCCTCTTTGTTGTGACGTCATCGCGTGTTCCGACGGCACGTTTTGAGTCTGAAAACAAGGTGTGGAACGGTCTCTGAACCAGTGACGCGTGACGCACCGTGTGACCGGGTGACGCTTGACGCACCATGTGATTGGGTGGTGTGCTCGCGCTTGCGCCCTGTGCGCTCCACTGCTGTGCTGTTGTGTGGTGAAGCGAGGCTTGGAGCGCACGGCGGTGTATTCAGTGCGAACATTAACACGATCGGGCTTTTGATTGACTCACATTATTGTGAGTTTTAATTATATGCCCTATTTTGAAATATTTATTAGTGATGGTCTGTTTTACACGCCCGGATGTGCGTTCTGGTATCATTACACCAAAGCGAGGCTTGGAACGCACGCTGCGGCGGCCATCTTACCTCCCCCACCCGGAAGTACTCAGTAATGAAACACTCTGTACAATTCGCTTCATTGCCAATTATCTGTGGGGGCTTAGTATATATTTAAGGGTCTTTCTATGCAGTAGGACAATCCCCATGAAGATGTTTGTGAAACGAAACGCGTCGGGAACCGATTGACCCTACTGCCTGTACATTTTATACGCCCATGATTGTTCATATCAAATGTGAGTGTACCATTTTTTGTTTATTCTAGTAAAACTTTTTTATCAAAGTTACGCTATGTTTGCTCTATTATTTCCTTCTTTGCCATTGGGCCTTCCGAGTCATGTTGTCGGCTGAATGCATTGAGAAGAGGAGTGAAAATTTTAAGTTTGATTCTTCAATCGATCGGATATCTTTGTCACTCATCCCTTCTGAGTCCCTTTGAGAACAGCGTTTAACCCTAAGCTATAGCTGACCAAATAGGTGTACACTTATTGTGGTCGCTATCCATCTGGTAAGCCTCTTCAACTTAACCTACGGTGGTGGATCACTTTCACCCAGTCACCTTATTGATCCCTGTGGACTCTATATCACTTCTAAGGACACTTCAAGTGCACCTATGGTGTCTAATATCTAGCTTATATTATTCGCCTTTTATTTTTTATTTTCTATTTATGTCTAAGCGCTACATATTTTCTTTGTATTTACTGTGTTTGCTAAATTGATCATTTAGTTATGTTTGCTGCTGCATTGTTTTAGTAGCGCGGTGAGTGTACATACTTAGGTATATACCAATTTTTTTCACATTGCGTGGAAGTTATTCACTTCTTGGTTCAGTGACGTGGCGGCGTCAACGTCACCGCCACGTCACCGCCACGTCACCGCGCTGTCTGCCGGCGGGGATTTTGATCAAAATGACCAAAATCCGATGAGACATGTCTGCTGCAAACGGTCCGTCGGACATGTCTCATCGTGTGTACGCGGCCTTAGAGGTGATTGCTTGGTTCCGGCTGTAAGTAATAATGGAAAATTTAGATGAAGGCATACTGAGCCATACTGAGTGAAGTTAAACTGATTTTAGCATAGTTGCACTATTAACTGGATTATTAGCACACTGAATGACTTCGCTTGTTGTCTATAGATGCTATAAAAAGTGTATTTACTGTATAGCCCAAACTTCTTTTTAGTTTTAGATAGAGTATGGAAGGGTTAGAACACCTATCAGATTTTCATTACTGTCTGTGTTCCTCCAAGGTATACTCCTCTGTATTTTGTCCCAATGACCACTATTATGAAACAGAGGAGTTGATTTACTAAAAGCAAATAGAGTTTACATTTTGCAAAGTGCAGATGCACTCTCAGTGGTGGCTGGTACTAATTTTTTTTTTGGGGGGGTGCAAACAAACTAAAAAAAAAAACATCAATTGCAGCCTCTCTGTTCATCAATTGCAGCCACTGTGCCCATGAAATGCAGCCTCTGTGCCCATAATATGCACCCTTTGTGCCCAAAATATGCAGCCTCTGTGTCCATTCCACTAGGCGTCCAATAAGGATGCCTGTGCCTTCAGCCAATCAGTTGACAGGTATTTGACCCGTGCTACCTAATTGGTGGAGAGGCGGTTCAGCAAATATTCAATTGCTTTTCTAACACACTTGGGTGGACTCTGAGTGCAATGCTCTGCACTCCGAGTCCCCTATTTTTGAAGCCGTTTAGAGCCTATGGCTCTAATCAGGTGTTTAAAAATAAAACGCCACTGGAATTCAGGTGCCGGACACCTGAATAGGGATGCACCGCCACTGTGCACTATGCAAGAGTAGTTGCTCCAGAACTTTGTGAATGAGCATACGCCCTGCTGACTTTCATTATTAAAGGGTGTGGCTGGGTTATAGTCAACTGACCGAATTGCTTGCCTTCTGGTAAGCTGCTTTTTTTTTCCGGTGGAGGGTGCACTTATTGTGTTTATGTCACATGGTGTTGTGGATTGTAGGAGTTTTTTCTGCAAAGGAACAATCTGCATACCAGGGGCGGACTGACCATCGAGGAACTCGGGCACTGCCCGAGGGCCCCATGCCACTAGGGGGCCCCATCAGGGTTGCCAGGCTCATTAAAACCAGGGATAGTATGTAAAAAATCTGTGTTTTTTTTTACATCTGTCCCCGATATGTCCGAAACCTACATGCTTTTGAAGTGAAAATCCTGAGATTTTAGCTGCCTCGCCTCTGTACTGCCACCTGGCTTGGCGGCCATCTGTAAAACCAGGGGCCCCATAATCTTCTATTGCCCGGGGGCCCCATGAGTTGTCAGTCCGCCCCTACTGCATACCATATGGACATCTCACCAATCACTTATTGAATCTATGAATTTTTTGTTTATCACACTCTCAGAGTTTGCTGAATTCAATAACTTTAATATTTATTTAGTAATTATTAAATTTTTCTTTGGCGTGGCTTCTTGTTTATTTTGCCACATAGTGAAGGGTACCAGTTTTAGAGTCAACTGCCTTAGAAAATAATTCCCTGTACTTTTTAGAGATTCCTTTTACTTCTTTCTCCATCTCTGGGACAGAAATCTCCCCGCTGGGACATGGAAAAACATGGACAGCAAACATTTTACTAACAATGTTTTTCTACCATATCTAAATAAAACAAAACATATTTGGCTGTACATGTATGTCATTGACCATGTAATGTATCTATTTATTTGAATGGAGAATATAATGAATAATGCGAAAACATTGTTCAGTTGAATCAGACAAACATGGAATACAATTTCCATGAATATTAGATTACAGATTTAATTGAGTTCAGCCACTTAAGTTGTTTTGTGAAGAAAACACCTCACATAAGGCTTAAATTGAGTCACGCTCAGTTATAGTAGAGGCTCTCCTGCCTCAGATGTACAAAAAGCACCACTACCCTTGAATTTGATTAGTTTACGCTTAGTATGTATGGCTTGGAATAAACAATGCTGTTTCTTGAAGTTAAATTTAACTTAAGTTGTTTCTTGAATAAAACACCACACATAAGGCTTAAATTGAGTCACGCTCAGTTGTAGTAGAGGTTCTCCTGTCTTAGATGTACAAAGCGCATCACTACCCTTGAATTTGATTAGTTTACTCTTAGTATGTATGGCTTAGATTAAACAATGAACAAGGTCTTGAAATTGGTGTCACAGCATCGGAAGATGTATATTGTTTTTGTGCATTGTCAATCTACAAAACATTGCAAGCTAAAAGCATTTTAGCATCCATGAAAATGGCGTATCCTAAAACCGTTGTTCATAGCCTGAACTGTATCAAATCTATTTCTACGCTGCATTGTAAGCAGTCAACATCGGTGTTGTCTTTACGTTCCACACATTCTTTACTTGCTTTACTAAAGGAGAAAGAACAGACTGCCCCGGTATAATTTGTTCTGGCAATTACTGCACAGCTCCAACTGTGAGGGAAGCCTCTGCTTGCTGATGCATAAAACCGTCCAGTCATCCAAGGTCCAAACAAAAGCAGTCTTCTTTTCTGTGTGTGTAGTGAAGCATGTATTGACATATTGGCTGAGGTACCAGCCCATTACAATCCTAGTGGAGGACAAAAAGAGATATAGAAACTGAAAGACGTAAAATGGAATCTGACAAGTGATGTGGATGAGCTGTTTTGACTACCTGGTCACATAATTCATCACAACATCTTTGGTCTGGTGGGTTTTTTAGGCTTTTCTCAAATGAGAGATGAGTCTTTCGCAAGACAGTTTCAGTAATGTGAAACTATTTCTTTAGAAAGTCTAAAAAAGAAAAAGAAAGACAGAACCTCTGTATCATGAGGATTATTGAAAGAGTACTGAACTGTGTAAAAATAAAAACAAGAAATAAATAGCTGGCCTTGAGTGACAACTAACTTTTGTGCCTGTTCATTTTCGTGACCACTGGCACATGATGTGCCGCTTATTGTTAAATTCAAATTTTTAACACCAGCAATATTTATTCATAGGCTTGTTAAAAGTAATTCAAACATGCCTCTGTGGAAGGCATTGAATGTTTTATAACTTATTCAAACTATTAAAAGGAATAAAAAATAAATAAATAATTCCCCATTTGCTTGTGTTTTCCAATGTATATTGCTTTATTTATCTGATTGTAATCTAAAAAAAAATCTCGATTCTCTAATTTATTAAGGTATGCTCAACCAGGGGATCTGAATGATGGGGTGCTTATTTGAATGATGGGGTTCCTTTTTTTTAGAATGTATTCTGCATACTGTTGGAACACGTCCCAGCTCTCATTAAACAAGTATAGAATGTTTTCTCAGAACATTAAATATTATCCTAGCTTATTAGAAATGATAACACTGTATTCGATTAGAATACCCACGCATGCACAAAGGAAATAAAACAAAGCTGATTTTAGTTTTCATTAAATTGGGAAGATTGAAGGCAGCAGAGCTGCACCTAGCTATGTGAACAGTCATTATTCTAAATGTAATTTTTTTTTACTTCTTAAACCACTTCAATACCCGCTCATCTTTAAATGATCTCCCATCCCGGGTGGACGTCATATGACGTTCTGGGCTTCCCAGCCGTCTAGGGGGCGCTCTGGATCCGGTGTGTGTGCCCACTGGCCACGATGTCTGCCGGTCACCCGCGTATGCCCATGATCACGGAAGGACTTGGATCTGCGTGTGTAAACACACTGATCCACGTCCTGTCAGAGGTGAGGAGACCTATGCGTGTTCCCAGTACAGAGGAACACAGATCGGTCTCCTCCCCTTGTGATTCCCTGCCCCCTGCAGTTAGAATCACTCCCTAGGGAACATATTTGACCCCTTGATCACCCCCTAGTGTTAACTCCTTCCCCGCTAGTCACATTTACACAGTAATCAGTGCAGTTTTATAGCACTAATTGCTGTATAAATGTGAATGGTCCCAAAAATGTGTCAAATGTGTCCGATATGTCCGTTGCAATGTCACAGTCACAATAAAAATCGCAGATCGCCGCCATTACTGGTAAAATAGAATGCAATAAATCTATCCCCTATTTTGTGATCAAATACCACCAAACCAAAGCTCTATTTGTGGGGAAAAGTGTTGCATGACCATGCAATTGTCATTCAATGTGCAAAAGCGCTGAAAACTAAAAATTAGTCTAGGAAGGAGGGGGGGGATGCCTTGTATTGAAGTGGTTAATCAATCACCCCCTCTATGCAGTTCAGAAGTAATATATGTTCAGAGGAGCAAAAATAACATTTATTTTTAGACTAATGTCGGCTACAATGGCTGATACAATTGGTAAAAGGGCAATAATATGGGCCATAATGCAAAATTAGAAGTCTGCCCATTATTTTAACCTTATGGAGGCCACTGGGAAACTAAAACTTCCAGGATTGTCTGACCTCACATTACTAATAAAAAGTGAGCATTTACTGACAGGTGCTTAAAGTGATTGTAAAGGCTTGTTTTATTTTTATAAAAAAAACAACACACATCTTATACTTACCTGCTCTGTTGCAGGGGATTTGCAACAGAACAGAACGGAGCAGCCCATTCTCGGGTCCCTCTTCTGTGATCCTGGCCTCTCCCTCCTGTTCATTGCCCCCACAGCAAGCACCTTGCTATGGGGGCATGTGAGCTGATTCACAGCTCCCTGTGTCCATTCAGACACAGACCCACCCCTTCTCTCCACAGACTGGCTTTGGTGGACAGCAGTGGGGGCCAATGGTGAAACTGCTGTGTATCAGCCAATCAGGAAGCAGAATATCGGATGACTGAGACACTCGTGAACATTGCTGGACAAAGGGGAACCTCAAGTTAGTGTTAGGGGTTTGAGGGGGGCTGCTGCACGCAGAATGAATTAAGATAAAAAAAAGAAAACACCTTCTGCCTTTGCAACCACTTTAACTAGAAATTACAGGTCTCCAAAAAAAATTTGTGGCCCCCCTCTTCAACCAAATTGAAAAAAATCAAAAATATTGCTCGCCTACTGATTATTTTAATAAACCTCAAAGGAAATACTGGCATTATATGTTCTGCTCACAGATGCTAATAAATCTCAAAGGAAATACTATTTTGAATTCTTTTCCAAGCATTCAAGTGAATGCAAAACCTTGGTGAATGCGTCTGTCTCTGGAGGATCAACAATGCCGCTGATCTATAGAGCAGTGATGTCATCCCAGTGGCTCCATAGTGTTAGAGCATTGTTGGCTCTAAAACAGTTAAAGTCCACCAGCTGCACAGACAGACATAGGGCCAGATTCAGGTAGAGTTAGGCTGGCGGATCAATGGATCAGCCAGCCTAACTGTCACTTTAAGCCGGAGTTTTTGTTTTCTGTAACCAGAAAACAAGAAACGCCGGGTTGGAGTTCCGATGCGATCGGCGTAATTGAATTTCGCCATCGCATCGTTACTTCAACTTAAAAATGGCGCCGATTTATGCTCAAAAAATATGTTAATGAGCGGAAATCGGCAATTCACGATCTTTTTCGGGCGCGACGCAGTGACTTTACGACGTTTCTGGAAGTGATACGCGGCGTATAGATAAAGCAGCCCCCTAGTGGAGTATCCTATGTTAGGTATAGCCGTCGTCATCGAGTCGGAAAAAAAACAAATCGCGTCGTTTGCGTAAAACATTCATGAATGGGGACGTGACGTCATTGACGTTCACTGACAGAACTTGGAGCATGCGCACTGGGATGCATTGACACTTGACGCATGCGCAGTACGTTCGCCGCGGGATCGCGCATAGTTAGAATACTACACGCCCCGTACCCGCCCAATTTGAATTCCGCTGGCTCATTTGCGATGCGCTGCCGCAACTTTAGGAGCAAGTGCTTCCTGAATAACAGCACTTGCTCCTAAAATTTCTGCAGCGTAACGCAAATGAGATGCGTTACTCCAGAGCAAAGATGCTCTGATCTACCTGAATCTGGCCCATACTTGCTGGAACTATGCAGTAATGTGATCAATGGTAAAAAGGTTCAAAAAGTTATATCCATTGAGATTTATTAGACACTGTATGCAGCAAATATAAGAGCAGTGAGGAGACTTAAAATTTTAAATGTTTTTTGTTTTTGTTTTTTATAGCTTATCCTTGTACCACCACCAATGAAACTGTGAAAAAGGGGGTATAATTACACTGCAACAATGAAGCTGGGGAAAGGGAAAAGGAGGTGTTGTAATTATCCCCCCCCCTTTCCTAGCTAAATTGGTGGCAGTGTTAATGATTAAAAGTCCCCATATTCACTGGTGGTGCTAGTTTGCATTGTGCACAAACCCCCTGGCCCCCCACTGTCTCCAGCATAATTATTGACAACTGGTGACAAGTAAATAATAACTTTGATGCGATCATGATTTGGTGCATAGCCTCCTCCCACAGCACTTGCTGGTTCTGGCTAATCACGTCTAAGCAGAAACTAGAGATTACTCCACACCTATTAGTCCTGGCATACACTGACAATGAGAATACTTGAGAAGCACAAGCACTGATGACTGTGGTGCACCGCATGAAATGAATGGAATAATGGGTGCGGATAGTGGACAAACCTCAATGGATGTCTTCTGGACCTGACTTGGTCCTCCTCTGCCTCAGGCGCCATAGCAGCCTTGTGGGACCAGCACTGTTGCCTCTAGACATAGAGCCTGCTTGCCCTCTTTTATCGGTTTGTGACTCTCTGCCTCTCCTTGTTGTCCTTCCAGACATACTAATGTCCTGCAGGGAGATGCAGCTGCACAAATACTGACAATACCTCCTGATCCCTGCCTGTGGTATTAATATGAGTACACCGCAAATCTATTGACGTAGCTTTAGGTCCACACTGTGCAGAGGACACAGTACACCACGTGAGAATACGTGCAGATCCCCTTCCTGTGGTATAAATATGAGCAGATCCCTGCCTGTAGAAATTAATATGAGTACACCAGCAAATCTATTGGTGTAGCTTTAGATGCACACTGTCAGGGCCGGCCTTAGGCCTTTAGGCGCCCTGTGCGAGAAATCTTTACAGCGCCCCCTAGTGACCACGCCCCACAGTAACCACGCCAATCAGTAACCACGCCCATTAATAACCACACCCCTCAGTAACCACACCCTTTCAGTGTCCACACCCATTTCTCCAATAACGGCTCCATTTAAAGCCTTTCATTCTGTTAAGTTCCCAAAAACCAGATTACAAGCTATGATAAAAATACAACTTTTATTCACATGGTATAATAACGCCACATATACTGCAAATCACACGCTAAAATAACGCCACATATACTGCAAATCACATGCTAAAATAACGCCACATATACTGTATATCACACGGTATAATAACACTACCTGTAAATTTACAATCAAATATCAAACATAATTACAATAAAAAAAATGTAACTTTTGAATTTACTGTTCCTTTAAGAAACACCCTATTTAAATAAGAAAATACAAAACAGACATTAAGCAGTACACTGCATTTATAAAAAAAAGAATTTACTTACAGAAAAAGGTTTTTACATTTGCTGCCTGCGTCTGTGGGTTCATGCCCTCCTTTGTCTTCTCAGTAAGCATGGCATATGAGCTCCTCATCCCTGCTCCTCATAGCAAGGCAAGGACAGCCGCCCACGCCATCTTTCCGGCAGAATCCGCCTGTGGCTTGCCAGGCGTACCTAGAGCATTTGGTACCCGGGGCGGATCCTATATCTGCCCCCCCACGGTAAAATGAAAAAAACACCCCACTGTGCCCCCTGCATCCTTCAGTATCGCTGTCACTACTGTGTACCCCTCTCCACAACTGCATTTCTGGACCCCTCTACATTACACAGCCCCCTGCACCTCTGGTCCCCTCTACATTACACAGCACCCTGCACCCATTTACAATACAGAGCACCCTGCACCATTGGACCCCTCTACATTACACAGCACCCTGCACCTCTGGTCCCCTCTACATTACACAGCACCCTGCACCCATTTACAATACAGAGCACCCTGCACCATTGGACCCCTCTACATTACACAGCACCCTGCACCTCTGGTCCCCTCTACATTACACAGCACCCTGCACCCATTTACAATACAGAGCACCCTGCACCATTGGACCCCTCTACATTACACAGCACCCTGCACCTCTGGTCCCCTCTACATTACACAGCACCCTGCACCCATTTACAATACAGAGCACCCTGCACCACTGGACCCCTGTACATTACACAGCACCTTTGGCCCCCTTTACATTACACATCACCATGCATCACTGTACCCCCCTTACATTACACAGCACACTGCACCTTTTGGACCCCTTCACATTACACTGCACCTCTGGGCCCCTTTACATTACACATCACCCTGCATCACTGGACCCCCCTTACATTACACAACACCCTGCACCACTGGGCCCCTTTACATTACACAGCACCCTGCACCTCTGGGCCCCTTTACATTACACGGCACCTTTGGCCCCCTTTACATTACACATCACCATGCATCACTGTACCCCCCTTACATTACACAGCACACTGCACCTTTTGGACCCCTTCACATTACACTGCACCTCTGGGCCCCTTTACATTACACATCACCCTGCATCACTGGACCCCCCTTACATTACACAACACCCTGCACCACTGGGCCCCTTTACATTACACAGCACCCTGCACCTCTGGGCCCCTTTACATTACACAGCACCCTGCACATCTGGACCCCTTTACATTACACTGCACCCTGCACCTCTGGACCCCTTTACACCACACAGCACCTTGCATCACTGGGCCCCTTCACATTACACAGCACCCTGCACCTCTGTACCCCTTACATTACACAGCACCCTGCACCTATGGGCCCCTTTACATTACACAGCACCCTGCACCTCTGGACCCCTTTACATTACACACAGCACCCTGCACCTCTGGGCCCCCGTTACATTACACAGCACCCTGCACATTACACAGCACCCTGCACCTCTGGACCTCTTTACACTACACAGCACCCTGCACCACTGGGCCCCTTACATTACACAGCACCCCACAGCTCTGGACCCCTTTACATTACACAGCACCCTGTATCACTGTACCCCCTTACATTACACATCACCCTGCACCTTTGGACCCCTTTACATTACACAGCACCCTGCACCTCTGGACCTCTTTACACTACACAGCACCCTGCACCACTGGGCCCCTTACATTACACAGCACCCCACAGCTCTGGACCCCTTTACATTACACAGCACCCTGCATCACTGTACCCCCTTACATTACACATCACCCTGCACCTTTGGACCCCTTTACATTACACAGCACCCTGCACCTATGGGCCCCTTTACATTACACATCACCCTGCATCTCTGGACCCCTTTACATTACACAGCACCTTGCATCACTGGGCCCCTTACATTTCACAGCACCCTGCACCTTTGGACCCCTGTACATTACACAGCACCCTGCACCTTTGGCCCCCTTTACATTACACATCACCATGCATCACTGTACCCCCCTTTACATTACACAGCACCCTGCACCTATGGGCCCCTTTAAATTACACATCACCCTGCATCTCTGGACCCCTTTACATTACACAGCACCTTGCATCACTGGGCCCCTTACATTACACAGCACCCTGCACCTTTGGACCCCTATACATTACACAGCACCCTGCACATTTGGACCCCTTTACATTACACTGCACCTCTGGGCCCCTTTACATTACATATCACCCTGCATCACTGGACTCCCCTTACATTACACAACAGCCTGCACCACTGGGCCCCTTTACATTACACAGCACCCTGCACCTCTGGGCCCCTTTACATTACACAGCACCCTGCACATCTGGACCCCTTTACACCACACAGCACCTTGCATCACTGGGCCCCTTTACACCACACAGCACCTTGCACCGCTGGGCCCCTTACATTACACAGCACCCTGCACCTTTGAACCCCTATACATTACACAGCACCCTGCACATTTGGACCCCTTCACATTACACTGCACCTCTGGGCCCCTTTACATTACACATCACCCTGCATCACTGGACCCCCCTTACATTACACAACAGCCTGCATCACTGGGCCACTTTACATTACACAGCACCCTGCACCTCTGGGCCCCTTTACATTACACAGCACCCTGCACATCTGGACCCCTTTACATTACACTGCACCCTGCACCTCTGTACCCCTTACATTACACAGCACCCTGCACCTATGGGCCCCTTTACATTACACAGCACCCTGCACCTCTGGACCCCTTTACATTACACACAGCACCCTGCACCTCTGGGCCCCGTTACATTACACAGCACCCTGCACATTACACAGCACCTCTGGACCTCTTTACACTACACAGCACCCTGCACCACTGGGCCCCTTACATTACACAGCACCCCACAGCTCTGGACCCCTTTACATTACACAGCACCCTGCACCTCTGCACCCCTTTACATTACACAGCCCCAGACACCTGTATGTTACACAGACGCCCCCTAACAGTTCTGGACCCCCTGCATGTTACGCAGACCCCCCTACAGTGCAGACCCCTCCCCCTACAATACAGACCCCTCCTTACAATACATAACCCCCCCCTACAATACAGAACCCCCCCCCTACAATACAGTACCCCCCTACAGTGCAGATCCCCCTACAATAAAGAACCTTCCCCCACAATACAGAACCCCCCATCCCCCTTCAATACAGAACCCCATCCCTAAAATACAGATCCCCCCATCCTACAATACAGACCCCCCTAAAATACAGAACTCCACCCCAAAAATACAGAACCCCCACAATACAGAACACCCCCCCAATAAAGAACCCCCTAAAATACAGAACACCCCCCCCCTTCAGACCTGTAAAGCAGGCACAGATAAATTATGTACTTGCTGCGTGCTGCACACACAGCACAGTGCAGACAAGGGGGAGGCGGCTTCACTGCTCGGCTGCCTGTGACTGTGAGAGAGGCACAGGCAGCCGAGAGTCGAGACTCATCAGACGTGCGAAGCTGCCACAGAGTAGGGGGATCGCTGCGGCCAGGTCCCGGGTGTGCCGACGGCTCGCCCCCCCCCCCCGCAAAGCTAGGCATCCGGTACCGCTCCATGCCATTGTCACCCGCCAAAGTACTCTGCAGTCGCGCGCGGGGGGGTGGGGAGCGCCGGCGGCACACTCCCCCCCGCCCACTACTTAGTATGAAAAATTATTAAAGAATCTGTGTCGGTCGCAAGGCGCCCATGTTGCTATGGTGCCCTGTGCGACCGCACTTCCCGCACACCGCAAAGGCCGGCCCTGCACACTGTGCAGAGGACACATTATATCATGTGAGAATACATGCAGATCCCCTGCCTGTGGTATTTATATGAGCAGATCCCTGCCTGTAGGAATTGATATGAGTACACCAGCAAATCTATTGACGTAGCTTTAGGTGCACACTGTGCAGAGGACAGTACACCATGTGAGAATACGTGCAGATTCTCTGCCTGTGGTATTAATATGAGAAGATCCCTGCCTTAGGAATTAATACTGGATCTGCTGCAGTAAACTCATTTTGAGTCTAGCTGTGGGGGGGGGGGCAATAAAATCTTTGACCAGGGCCCAATGAATGTTAAAGACGGCCCTGACTGCGATGCCACTCGAATTTGGCGTGAACGGCCCATATCGTTCGTAATTCGACGAACGATTGAACATGAAGCTCATCCCTATTCAGTGGTGCTCTTAAGGCAAGGTATAACATGATTGCCTTGGGCATACAGGGGAGAGGTTGAGCTCCGGAGGCCACAATGCTGCTTGCTCTGACATACTTTTTAGAAAGGAGGCAGGCATGAACATGGAACAAAACTAAATATTGCCCACAGGCCATCAAGCTGGCAAGTATCCAGCCTGACAACCCTACCACCCTAGGCTATAACCTATGTTGCTTGTCCACAACAGATCTGCTTTATACAGTCATGGGAATGTTATGTATCTAAACAAAAATTCATAGAATAAAAAAGTGTCCCAAACATTAGTTACAATATCCTAGAAAACATTCCAAACATTGCATTGTCCTATTTTATAAACTTTTACTAGCAGTACACTGTCAGAATATTCTGTACGGTTAAATTTATAAGAACAGACAATGTGTTGATGTTTTCAAAAGAACATTCAAGATATACTGTATATGGAAACTCTGGGGTTATTTGTTGTGTCTTGTATTTTTGTTATTGTAGCCCACCATTGCCTGTCAATGTATATAGACCACAGCTTCTTTACTAAGGTATGCTCCTCAGTGCTACAGGGACAAGCAGCGCCACAGCATTCAACAGTTACAGTGAGACAAAATAGCTTCTGACAATGTCCCCGTTTTGTTATCCCTCTATGTTATATGGCCTTGGGCAACATTATTCTTTTTTCCAACATAGATTATGATTCCATAGGACTATTGTGAGTTTAAAGAAAAACTAATCATATGTACTTATCACGTATTGCTTTGAAATGTGTTATTAGCAATTCATTGTCTGGCAGAAGAAATATAAATAGATTTCTGATGTAACAAAATCATGGCACAGCAAAACAATCACTACAATTAATAACAAGCTTCATGGTTACATAGTTACATTGTAAAAAAAAAATAACATGCACATTGAACTCAACATAAAAAAAACTATTAAGTCTCATACACACGCTCGGTTTTCTCGGGCAAGAAAACTGCTGGCAGAGCTTTCTTGCCGAGTACACCGTGCGTGTGTACGAGGCTTTGAGGTTTCTCAACGAGAAAAGTGCCCAGAATCTAGACAAGAAAAATAGAGAACCTGCTCTCTATTTTCTCGTCAGTGTTTTCCTGCCAAGGAACCCAAGCGTGTGTATACTTACCTGTCTCCATGGAAACCCAAGCATGCTGGAAATGACTTTGACGCATGCGTGGTAACTTCCAAGGCATAGGTGGGGTGAAGCAAGATGGCGGCGATGGCAGTGAATGTGACGAGCACATGCTCGTTGTAGTCGATGACGCGTTCGTGCCATTCAAAAGAACGGCAGTTCTTTTGAATTGAATGTGTGTACACTCGGCCGGGAAGAAAATCTTGCCAGAAATCTCGTCAGGAAAAACAACGTTTTTTCCTGATGAGAATTCTGGCCGTGTGTACAGGGCTTTAGGCCAGCTTCACACTGAGTCGCCACTCGTTTTAGCGGTAGTTTAGCGCTGTTTAATTCTTGCCCGCTAGTAGGGCGCGTTTAACCCCCCGCTAGCAGCTTAAACACGCTTGTGTTGTGACGCTTCCAAATCGCTTCTCAGTCGCTTTGGAAGTGCTGCCCATTCATTTCAATGGGCAGGGCATTTTGGGAGCGCTGTATACATCGCTTTCAAACCACCCCAAAGATGCTGCTTGCAGGACTTTTCCTATCGTCCCACAAGTGCACTACCCCAGTGTGAAAAGTCACACTGAAGTGAATGGAAGGTGTTATTCAGGAGTTATTTAGAGGCTATTTCACCCCACATGATGTCCGGAATGTCATGTGGGGCAGGTGAAAACATTGAAAACAAAGGGCCAGATTCAGAGAGCCGTAACTCCTGTCTAACTGGTGTTAGACTGGAGAACTTTCAAATTACGCACGTTTTTTAGCTAGTCTGAAACCTCAAACCATGAATAGACGGCTGCGGGCTTCAATTCGACTAGATTACGTGTTCGTACTCCTTCAGATCTACGCTGCAATAAAATTGCGGCCACTGGGTGGACTTCCCGTTGTTTTCCGTGTCGGGGTATGCTAATGAGCTTTTGCCGGAGATCCCCGAAATTACGATCTTCAATCGCAATCTCTTACGGCCTCTTTAGTCATCTTTTTTTTGCGTAACACTATACCAGCTTTTTGCTGCTCTAATATTAGACAGCCCATGTTAAGTATGGCCGTCGTTCCCGCGTCGAATTTCAACGTTTTCCGACATCTTTTATTATTTTTTACGTAAGTCGTCCGGGAATAGGAATGTCCGTAAACGACGCTACTCAAACAAAAAATGACGTAACGACGTGATTTCGCGCAATGCACGGCGGGAAATTTCTGAACGGAGCATGCGCAGTTCGATCGCCGCGGGGACGCGCCTAATTTAAATGCTTCACGCCCCCTAATCGCGTATTTCGATTACGCGGCGAGAAATAGACTATGCCGCCGTATCGTACGGGCAAAAATCTACCAGAATTCGATGTAGAGCCTGGTAAAATACGGCAGCGTAGAGTATTTCGATTATGCTGCGCAAATTTAAGTATACCTGAATCTGGCCCAAAGTCTTTTTTGTCTTAAAATTAAATAAAAAAAACAGGTAGCGAGTCATGTTTTATCCTAATGCAAGGTTTGCAAGGTAAAGAAAATAAAATAAAACATTTTGACTTTAGAACCACTTTAAAGAATATTTTATATATATTATGAATATTCATTAGTTGAATTAATTGAAGCGAGAATTGCTTTCATGTGTTTGTTTTGTTTTTTTATTGTAGTTATATTTTCTTTTTTGTTTTTCTTTTATACTCAGTTACAATAACTGGGGAGGAAAATGGAAGTTTGTGGCTTCACTAAAGAATACTGATGAACTGGCAGGATCACCCAGTATTAGTAATTACCTCTTAAAATTTTGATTATTTACCTTTGGTGTCACACAGAGAAATCTCAAGTTTTGGGTGTAAAGGCACATTAAATAGTTTTTTCCAAGTGAATCTGATATACATCACTGTAATTTGTATTACAGTTTGGACGTACATGGACAGTTTGACTGTTTGGACATACATTAAATTACCATCTTGCTTCTTGAAGTGCCTTTGGAACAGTACATTACTATTGCAAAACATCTGCATTATCTCTAATGCCCTGTACACACGATCGGGATTCCCGGTGGTAAAAAGTCTGCCGGAAATCCCGGGGGAAAACCGAGAACCTGCTCGGTTACTTTCCCCCTGTACACACCAGAGGTTTTCCCGTCGGAAATACTATGGGCCAGATTCAGGTAGATGGGCGCTTCTTTACTTTGGAGTAACGTTTCTCATTTACGTTACTCCGCCGACACTTTCGGCGCAAGTACTGTTATTCACATAGCACTTGCGCGTAAACTTGCTCCAGAGTAACGATAATGCGCTGGCGTAACCCGACGCAAGTGGAAGTGGGTGTGATCATATGTAAATGATGGGCGGAGAGGCTTACGTTCAGCGCATCATCCACGGAGCATGCGCAGTGAGTGAGGCTCCACTCGCCCCCTTGTGTGCATGCTCACAACTTCCGTCGGCACCACTTCACGGGAAACGTCAGCGCAATGCGTTCCATTGGGCGTTTAAATGCGCCCGTAGATGCGCCATTCCGGCACTAAAGTATATCCTGTTCCCCCTCCCCGCAGTGAAGTTACTTTTGTTCTGAGATGGCTGCTCCCGTTCCCCGCAAACACACAGGAGAAAGCTGAACTCTAAAGGCCAGGAGCTGTCAGCCGTCATCTCGGCTATGGAGACCTATGATGTCTTCCTCCATGGCTGTAAAAGTTGACAGACAAGCATGGACAGAGGTGTTGTCCTGCAAGTGGGGGTGCTCAGCTAGCTCTTATCGTCGGTAACGCTGCTGTAGCTGCTCTCCTGCTGACCTGTGGCCATCTGGAGTAAAGATAAAGCAGCTATTTGTAGAAATAACTTTGAGACGGACGGACGAGATACGCGCGGCGCATGTAGCCAGCGTATGGTGCTAATCCGTTCGCGAATCGGGAAATCTCCCTCATTTGCATATTTGCAGGGGAAATCAATAGGCGCGACTGATGCGCCAAGCGAAATTATGCGCTGACGAGACTCTGGCGTCGGAAAGTTAAGCCGATCGGAAATGGCCCGTTTTCTGTCGCATCTAGTTTGGTGGGTATGGCCACATAGAAACGACGGCGCATATACACAATTACGCGGCGCATATCGAAATACTCCAGCGCAACTCTACCTGAATCTGGCCCTATGTTTTTTTTTGTTTTTGTTTTTTAAATTGGGCATATGGGGATACAGCAGGATGTTGTGGTGTACTTGGGTGACTGTGTGGTGTTTTACGTGCAAAGTGTTTTACATTTTTTTTCTAAGGATAAAGCAAGGTGCTGAGAAATAAATAGACAATGAGCAGCTACTGCCTGATGCCTTATTGACCCTAATTTCAAAGGTCAGACAGTGCTTTATGGTTACAAAGAAGTCAGCCTGGATCCACAGTGATTGCATAGCACTGGCCAGTGCAAACCTCCTCATGTATAATGATACTGTATTAGACAAGCTCCACCTCTTTGCGGCATGCAACTTTTTTTAATAACAATTAATACTAGAATATTTTAAAAGAGGGACAATGCTGTTTGCGTGATATTCAGGATTATTTTTCAGCTCTGCAAACCATCAAATAAGAAAGAGTAGAGACAGTTTTGTGTTTTGTGAACACACCTTAATCTACTTTTCTCTTGATGAACTTAGCCAAAATTTTCCAACTCAACAGAATGAAAAACAAAATAAGGAAAAGGTTAAAGTAGGGTGACCAGACATCCCCGGTTTCAGGGGACAGTCCCCGGATTGAGGACACTGTCCCCGGACCAAGTCTGTCCCCGGTTTTGTCCCCGGATTGGATTTGAACAGTAGCTGGGGCAATTTCAAAAACAGTCAGTGCAGAATTAAAAAAAAAAAAATCTGATTTAAACCCCCCCACCCGCTCCTACTAGCTTAGCGGGTGTATTTTTTTCCATTATCTGTGCCCCTTTCTGATAATCATGTGCTGATCGGAGCAGAGGGAATATTTCTTCAGTTTCGGGCGCATACCTATTCAGCTCCGCTTACATGTTCTTCTGCCTTGACTCAAGTCCTGGCCAGCCGCTTGCCTGTTTATCTCCTTGCCTTCCATGGCGGAGTGATCTTCCTCCGCTCCCCACCCAGTAGTAGCCGGGGCCCAGAGAGTAGGACTTGACAGGCTGTCAGGCGGGCGGCGACGGGCAGAGAATCGCTGATTGCCGCAATTACTAGTAAAACCAAAAAAATATGTCCCCGGATTTCATTTAAAAAATCTGGTCACCTTAGGTTAAAGTGGATGTAAACCCGATTTTTTTTTTTATGTCACAATGTACAGTATAAGATTTCCTATCATCTGTGCCCAGTCTTGCCACACATAGTTAATCCAGCTCTTTTTTTTTGTTCAGTGAAATAAAACAGACTTACAGAGAAAAACCTTAGTCTGTTCCGCTCCCTTGCTGTGACAGGTTATTTACATATCTCATGCACTAGGCATTATTTTTTAATTCCCACCCCCACTCTTTTTCTGAAGTCATGTGGTTACTTTTCTGGATTTTGACTGGATGTTAGTGATCATAGCAGAATTCAGTGTAATGAATACATAGGAAAAAATGCATGTGGCAGGGGGAGTGTAGAGGAGTGTGGGTAGTCTACTGACATCAGGACTCCACCCACAGAGCTCCAGACAACAGATCCACTCACAGAATCTGCAGTTTTTCAGTTCTTATAACAGACAGAGAGGAAACATTTGACGGGTACGGATACATGCAGGAGGAATGTATATCCTTATAGATCAGCACTATGGTAGTAGTTTAGAAAGGATGAGAGTGGGTTTACATCCACTTTAAAGTTTTTGTAAAGGCAGAATGTTTTTTTTTTTATCTTGGTACATTCTATGCATAGGTAAAAAGCCTTCTATGTGCTGCAGCTCACCAACCACCTAATACTTACCTGAGCCCATCTAGATCCAACGATGTTGCAGGAGGGTCTCGGCTACCAAGGACCCCCCTCCTTATTGGCTGGGACAGCAGCGTGGTGCCATTGGCTCCCACTGCTGTCATTCAAAGTCAATCGGCCAATGAGGAGAGGAGAGAAATGGGTGGAGCCAGGCTGAGGCTTCATGTCTGAATGGACACAGGGAGCCATGACTCGGATTGAATGCCCCCATAGCAAGCTGCCCACTCAACAGACTGCACAGAGCAGGTGGGTATAGCTTTTTTATTATTTTTATCAAAAAAAAAGTGCCTTTAGTATCACTTTAATGTACCTTGTGCCTTTTAGAGCTTGGAGCGCTTTAATCTAAACCCTGTTGCTCTAAGCATTGTCCAACTTGCAATTAAGGTAAACACATCACTGTCAAAAGGTTATATGTATGATCAGGTATCAGTACCAGGGGTCAAGTCCTGGGGAAAAAAGTGTGGGAACTCCCACCCTAGATCCACTCCCCCACCAAAAAAAAAAAATCATACGCTCATATGCATATATATTTCACAGAAAATACTGGTGCTGGCCTGGCTGGTCTCGGTACTGGCCTGACTGGTCTCGGTGCTGGCCTGGCTGGTCTCAGGGTGCTGGCTGGCTGGCTGGCCTCAGGGTCCTCTGTGCTGGCCTAGCTGGTCTCAGGGTGCTGGCTTGCTGGCCTCAGGGTGCTGGCTGGCTGGTCAATCTATATATATAAATATATATTATAGCAGGGTACCAAAAGAGCTTTTTTTACAGCTCATTGCACACACGTTCCCATGCGTTCCAGCAGGACTCAAGCCCTGATCAGTACTTTTAAAAGCCTGTAGCTATTTTGAGGACCCTTCTTAAATTTACCCTCCTGCTGAAGTGCATGTGAGCTGGTGTAGCATGGCAGGGGGCCACTGGGTCACTTGCTTGCTGCCCTCTTACTGATAGGGATATCAGCCCACATAGCTGGTGGGTGTCCATCCTGGTATACAAACTATGGGCCAGATTCAGGTAGAGTTAGGCTGGAGTATCAGTGATACTCCAGCCTAACTGTCACTTTAAGCCGGCGTTTCTGTTTTCTGTAACCAGAAAACAAGAAACGCCAGGTTGGAGTTCCGATGCGATCGGCGTAATTGAATTTCGCCATCGCATCGCAACTTTAATTTAAAAATGGCGCCTGATTTACGCTGAAAAAATATGTTAATCAGCGGGAATCGGCAATTCACGATCGTATTCGGGCGCGACGCAGTGACTTTCCGACGTTTCCGTAAGCGATACACGGTGTAAAGATAAAGCAGCCCCCTAGTGGTGTATCCTATGTTAAGTATAGCCGTCGTCATCGTGTCGAAAAAAAAAAAAATCGCGTCGCTTACGTAAAACGTCCATGAATGGGGATTTGACGTCATTGACGTTCACTGACAGAATTTGGAGCATGCGCACTGGGATGCATTGACAGTCGACGCATGCGCAGTATGTTCGCCGCGGGATCGCGCTTAGTTTAAATAATACACGCCCCGTACCCCCCCAATTTGAATTCCGCCGGCTCATTTACGATACGCTGCTGCAACTTTAGGAGCAAGTGCTTCATGAATAACAGCACTTGCTCCTAAAATTTCGCCAGAGTAACGTAAATGAGAAACGTTACTCCAGAGCAAAGATGCTCCCATCTACCTGAATCTGGCCCTATATTGTAATCTGTAAACATAAGCTTGTCCCTGAATTTTCTATATTGGCAACATGCGCTAGTTTGTAAAAAATAAATAAAAAAAATGAAATAATCCTTTATATCCTTTATAGGTTTATTTTAAGATCAGAAATTTGCATGAAAATCCCGAGAACAAACAGCAGACTGCAGAATCATCTATGTATCAGATTCGTTTTATAGACATAAGATGAGCAAGAAAATATAATCCTCTTGTGTAAAAGAAGCCACTAATTAAGAAATATAATTAATTGCTGGTATATTAAATACTGCACAGCAAACAAAACCATCGTGTTTCTTTTCCCTGGAGCTCCAATTTCAGTAAAGAATAGCGCAGGCAGGCCCTGTGTCCTTGTGACTCATCAGAATTAAAGATCCAATAAGTTTCTCAGATAAAACTCGCTGCTCAGATGGCAGGGATGTACATTTATGTACAATATAATCTCTCTACAATTAGTAGGCTGCCAGCAGTCTAAAGCAAACAAAAAAATGTAACTAGCGGATGCTAATAACGACAGCATTCTCCCGGAGTACTGTAATTCCTAATTAATAATGATTTAAAAGACCAGCCCAGATGCATTGTTTATTTGCATAAAAGGATATGCGACATTAAAAGGCTTGAGCTTCTAATTAGGTACAGAGAGCATCCAATTAATCTCGGAAATATAAAGAAAGGTTACAGGGCTCTCTTATATCACAGCTTATATGCATGTTGTTTGTCAGCCTAATGAAACAAGCTACCTGCAGCAAGACCGACCAAAGAGAATTTATAAATGGTTCTCTTTAATTTGATTTTAAGATTCAACGAAAACACATGCAACGTGCCCTTTGATCAATATATAATTAATTTAAATATGAGAATATTGAGTTGATTTCTTCTTTTTTATCATAATGGAGCACGGTCAATGCATCCAGAGATTTTCACTTGTGAATGACTTCTTACATAAGTCTCAGAGGGCTTGCTCAGTGATTCAGCTTGGAGGGGGTGGGATGCAAGAGGGGGGAGAATAGCAGATTGAAGCACAGATGCTGATTGGTGTGTCTTTTTGAAATTCTCTTGTTCAGTTCTCAGTGAAAGTTGCTTGCCCTCACAAGTGACACAATTCAAGTTTTCCCAATTTAAGAGAGCAAAAGGCAGCACAGTTGCTTTACAGGAATTACAAGTTTTATATCATTGGAATCCTAAGTGGACTGAACAGCACTTTACCAAAGAATCTGGACCAAAGGAGAAAAAAAAGGTAGGTCCCTGTTAACATTTTTATGTCAATGATGCTAAACAGAAAGCAGTCTTTTGATTTTAAAGACACACATTTATGTATAAAAATATGTATGCATATATATATATATATATATATATATATATATATATATATATATATATATATATATATATATTTGTATTTATTGATTTATTTTTATATAAATGTGTGTATTTGAAACTGCTTTCTGTCTTCTTTTCTTTTGATTTTAAATATATATACTCTCATATACTCTGAACTCTCCAACCAAGGTTTTACTGTGTATATATACAGAGTAAAACCTTGGTTTGAGAGTAACTTGGCTTGAGAGCGTTTTGCAAGACAAGCAACATGTTTTAAAAATGTTTACCTTGATATACAAGCAATGTCTTGATATAAGAGTAGCGTCATGTCACAACTGAGTATAAAAAAGTAGAGAGGAGCCTCTGAGTGTAGCAATATGGTTACATTTAATGAAGGTACAACATTTATCAACTTATGGTTACACTTAGAGGTGCCTCTCTTCTCTTTTATACCCTGTAAAAAAAACATATTTGATATACAAGTGCTTTGGATTACAAGCATGTTTCTGGAACAAATTGCTGTATATATATATATATATATATATATATATATATATATATATATATATATATATACTGGAATTTATTTATTTTTAAAGCTGTGACCCATAGGTTGTTTAAAATGTAAGCCAGCTTAGCAGAGAAAAAAAAAAAAAAAAAATATATATATATATATATATATATATATATATATATATATATACAAATAAATTAATAACGCAGATGCTGCTGAATCACATGCAACTTGTTAACAGTTTCCTCTGATTAAAATGATCATTGGCAATATTGAAACTGTGCAATATTTAACCACTTCCATACTGGGCTTTTTCACCCCCTTCCTGCCCAGACCAATTTTTAGTTTTCAGCGCTGTTGCACTTTGAATGACAATTGCGCGGTCATGCAACACTGTACCCAAATAAAATCTTTATGTTCCCCCCCCCCCCACAAATAGAGCTTTCGTTTGGTGGTATTTGATCATCTCTGCGGTTTTTATTTTTTGCACTATAAACAAGAGAAGAGTGACAATTTTGAAAAAAAAACACAATATTTTTTACTTTTTGATTTAATAAATATCATTTTTTTCCCCCTCAGTTTAGACCGATACTGTATTCTTCTACAATAAGCGTATATTGATTTGCGCAAAAGTTATAGGCCCAGATTCACAGAGCGATTACGCCTGCGCAACAGGAGATGCGCGTGCGTAAGTCTAAATGTGCCCGTGCGTTTCGTTGCGCGGCATCCCCAGAACGAGATACGCAAAAAATCGTCTTTTTTTTGTCCCGTGTAATTTCGTTATACTGGCGCATCCGTCCGCGCAAAAGTGCGATAGACACACCATTGATTTGCTAGTCAAATATGCTAATGAGGGACTTACGGGGATCCACAAAACAACGTTGGGGCAGCGCAGGCGACGCAGTGTGCGCTACAGCAAATTGTCCTGTCTAAAATTAGAGCTGATAAAAGCTGGTCTAAAAAAAGAAAAAAAGTCTACTTGTCAGATAAAGCAACACTGTTAGTGAGGAGTTCAGCAGTCACACGTGTTGCACAACAATCTGTATGCCAACATGCCAGGGGCATCGTCGCACATAACTATACTACTGACTTTAGATGAACAAAGAAGGAGGAGGGCACGGAGGATGGCACTAAGGAGGGCACAGGAGATGGTTTTTTTATTTTTTTTATTTGCTTATATCAAATTTACAATTTAATCTAATCTAATACAATATTCTTATCTGATACAAGCCCCTCACTCTTCACTTGATATATCACACCTGCATAGACATCTTTGGCATGAGTGATTCTGAGGTGTCTCGCATCTTCAGATTCACCCCTCATGCCATCCTGGAATTACCACAACCTTGCAGGAGGACATCAGCAGCCCAACACATGGCACCACCCATGACACCCATGACAGCTACATATCCAATCAGAGCCCCATCCCCACAGATTTCGAACAGAACATGTATGGGGACAGCTGGCTGGTTGGTGAGTGACATGGGTGGCAGGCATGACTATCCCCTCCCGTGATGCACACCTCACAAGTGGCACATGCATGACTAACATCCTCCTGTCTTTTCCCTTCAAGGTGACTCTGCATATGCACTGGTACCCCATCTCATGACCCCATCTCATGCCAGCTCACATTATGCATCTTTGCACGTTAAACACACACATTAATCATGGCACAATGAGAATGCATGCATGCACACCACTGTGGTCCCTAGCACACACACACCACATCGTCATCACATTGGATTGGCACCAGTCCACCATGCAGGACTTGTGAGCTGCAACGCCACGCCACGGCTCCAATTATGTCACTGTACATTCATACACCATTCACACAGACCTGGGGATCACTTCTCCACCACAAATGAGGGTGACACCCCTTTTCCCGCAGGAATATCACCCCCACATTCCAAAATCATACACAAACAGAACCAAAAAAAATTAAATAAATGACGAGCAAAAAAAAAAAAATTCCCAGCAAAAATATAATTTAAACAAAATAACAACAAAGAAAACACATAAAAGACAAAAATCACTCTGCAAAACAGTCCCCAAATATCTCAAAGACACGTCACAAACAAACAGAAGCACCTTGCTGTAGAGGGAGGGATACAAAGGGATGTACTTTTGCAAAGGAAGTGCATTTGTGTCTGTCTATTTATGCTGTCTGCGTAGTTCACAAAGTTGCCCTAGTCCATTTCCAATTTCACTGATTGCGCCGCTCCCGAGTTGTGAGCATGTGCACAGCGGAGCTGACCATGGTCTCCTTCAAGCGCGCATGCGCGAGCCGGCCGGCCCTTGATTTGCATGGGGTCACGGCTCATTTCAATGTAACACGCCCACGTCCTTCCCAATTTGTATTACTCCTCCTTACGCCTCTGGAAAAACGTTACGTATGCGCAATTTCCTGCGCAAAAGCTACGAGAATAGGGTGATTACGCGGCAAAATTGCGCAAGTCTAACGTAAAGGCGGTGCGCTACGCCGGTCCAATAATGCGCAGATGTACGTGAATCTGGGCCATAGCGTCTACAAAATAGGCGATAGATTTATGGCATTTTTATTTATTTTTGTTTGTTTACTAGTATTGGCGGCGATCTGCGATTTTTATTGTGACCGTCATATTGCGGCGGACATATCGGACACTTTTGACAAGTTTTTTGGAACCATTTACATTTATACAGCGATTAGTGCTATAAAACTGCACTGATTACTGTGTAAATGTGACTGGCAGGGAAGAGGTTAACACTTGGGGGTGCTGAAGGGGTTAATATGTTCCCTATTGAGTGATTAAAACTGTAGGGGGAGGGGGACTCACAAGGGGAGGAAACCGATCTGTGTTCCTCTGTACTGGGAACACACATCGGTCTCCTCACTTCTGACAGGAGATGGATCTGTGTGTTTACACACACAGATCTACACTCCTGCCATGATCGTAGGCAATCGGGGGTGCACGGTGGACATTGCAGTCGTCGGGCACGCGCACTGGGTCACGAGTGGTGCGCACCCCCTAGATGGCCAGGAAGAACGGACGTCATATGACGTCCACCCGGAGGGAGGGTTCCTCCCGGTGTCATATTATTATGGCCCCGTAAGGAAGGGGTTAACAATACCCCTTAGGGTAAAAAGCCCCAAGGGCCTAGACTTTTGTCACATCACAGTCATAACATGTCTGTCGTTTGTCTTTTAGTTGTCTAATGTTATGCTTGCTACGTAAAGGCTGATTTATTAGCCGATGTCATGAATATTTATGCTTACTATACTCCAGTAGCACAATAATGAAAACTTTTCAATATTTCCCAGTGGAATACTTTTCCCATAGTGGTATAAAATGAACTGCATGGTGAACTTCTTTGTCATTTGCGAAAAATAATTAGCAAAAGTAACAGATTAGTTCTGCCACATAAAGAATGGGCACGCATTGGATGTTCTCTCACTTTGAAGAGAGATCTATACTCCCTCTGGCCTTCTTAACATCCACAGCTACAAAGATGTTTTGCAAAGGCAACATCAAAATATATTTACCAAGAAATCTGGATCCATACATCACTGACTTGCCTATGGTAAACTGAAAACTGACCAGTTGTGATAGGTTACTGCACTTTATATATTGCCACTGCTGTTTGTATGGCCCATGTTGGCTTTAGGGTTCCAAAACTGCTGTAAAACTTTCTGTAGAACTTTTTAAGCTGGATGTACGACATAAAAATAAAAAGCGGTGGAGGAACTGAATTTCCACTTAAAATAAGTAATGTGCTGGCAAGTCATGGACTAATGATGCTAAACTGACTTTATTAATAACTAGATTACTATGCATCCCTTCCCTATTTAATAAGACTTTAAAGAGTCTTCTAGCCACATTTTTTTTTCGCTGGGTTTAATTTCCTTCTCACCTTTTGTGACAGCATGATGGAAAAGGTTGTTTCAGCTATCTTTACCAAGCCTGAATAATGAGGCTGATTGTTTTCCATTCATGTACACATAATGTCGATTTACTATGCTGAGAGGGGAGAAAACACTTCTCCCGAAATACTAATTGGGATTAGAAATGTTGCATTGCTAGAGGGAATGTTAGAGAGCAGACATCCCTCTTACATTACACCGTATTACTGTGGCGATTCAAATATTGCAGAGCGGAAATGCTCTTTATGTGTGCACTGTACTTAAATCAAATAAGCACTTCATTACTTTCTTTTATGTATATATGTGCTTTTGACTATGAACCCAAGCTCCAAGGCAGAAATTAATGAGAAACCGTTTCTTCACTCCTATGCAGAAATGCAGCTTATTAATTGGATTCATTTCAAATAGCTGCAGGGAAATTGGGATGGGTGTCTGTTTTGTATTTTCCACATACTCTCTAACAAGGTATCAATGAGGTTGTCCCTTTTCATTTACAAGAGCAGAGGACCCATCTGAATACATTACAAAGCAGCAGAGCTGTTGGTTGGGTGAATAGAGGAGGACTGGGTACTTGCAAAGGGCGATCATGTCACAGCATCTCTTTGAAGCAGATTCACTGTTCTAAAACAGTCTCCTAGCGTAGAGGGGAACACATCAAGTTTCCATGCCAAGTGCCCATTCAAACGTTGATGCCTCTGCTGAGCTCTCACACACAACTCAGAGAGTCATTTTTTTCCTAGAGAACAAAGACTTTGGTAACTCTGGTATTTATAAAAAAAGAAAGACTGTTCCATGTGTTACTATATTGGGACAAAGAAACAGACTATTCCACACATGTATTCTGAATTTCAAATCTGGCAATGTAAAAATGCAAATGCGATAATCTAATTTCAATTGAATTTCTCCTACACATTACTTGTCAAGATTAGCCTAATGCTGCGTACACACGATCACTTTTTGTGATGAAAAAAAACGACGTTTTCAAAAACGTAATTTAAAATCACCGCGTGTGGGCAAAACGTTGTTTTATGTCTTCAAAAGAACGACCAAAAAAAAAATTTGAACATGCTTGAGTTTTTTGTGTCGTTTTTTGTGTCATAAAAAGTGATGGTGTGTGGGCAAAACGATGTTGAAAACGACGTTTTTAAACCCGCGCATGCTCAGAGGCAAGTTATGAGACAAAGCTTTAATGGAACAGAGTGCCGTCGAACATGGTGTACGTCACCACGCTTTGCTAGAGCATTTTGGAAAAACGATGATGTGTAGGCAACGTCGTTTTGGAAAATGAAGTTTGAAAAACGTTGTTTTTTTCATCACAAAAAGTGATCGTGTGTACGCGGCATTAGGCTTTACTAATGCCGCGTACACACGATTGGTCAATCCGATGAGAACGGTCTGATGGACCGTTTTCATCAGACCAAACCGATCGTGTGTGAGCCCCATCGGTTATTTATCCATCGGTTAAAAAATTTGAAACTTGTTTTAAAATTACCCGATGGATACCTAACCGATAGAAAAAAAACGACGAACTTCATTTTTTTCAGCACGTTGTTGTGTTTTACGTCACCGCGTTCTGACACGATCATTTTTTTTTTAACCGATGGTGTGTAGGCAGGACTGACCATTAGTCAGCTTCATCGGTTAACTGATAGAAAAATTCATCAGACCGTTCTCATCGGATTGCCCGATCGTGTGTACAGGAGTAATTACACACAGGCGTAAATGCCTCCTAATGCTACTTCATAAGCCTCATACACACGTGCGGTTTTCTCGGCAAGAAAACTGCTGCCAGAGCTTTTTGCCGAGAAAACCATTCGTGTTTATGGTTTCTCGTCGACAAAACTGTTCTGAATCTCGATGAGCAAAATAGAGAATCTGCTCTATATTTTCTCATCGAGAGTCTCAATTTTCTCGTCATGATTCTCGTCGGAAAACGACGAGAAAACCGGTCGTGTGTATGCTTAAAATAGCTCAGAATCAAGTATGAGACGGGAACGCTCCTTCTGGTAAAACTAGCGTTCGTAATGGAGATAGCACATTCGTCACGCTGTAAAGCACTGAAAAGCACAAGGCTGAAAAGCGTGCAAAGTGTGGTGCCAGTGGAATCAAACTTCCCCTTTATACTGCCGTCGTATGTGTTTTACGTCACCACGTTTTAGAACAACGAGATTTTGGTTTGACAGTGTGTAGGAAAGCTAGACAAGAATATCGTCAAGCTTGACGAGAATCCCGTCGAGAAAAACAATGTTTTTTTTACGACGGGATTCTCACCCATGTGTACAGGGCTATAGAGTTTTGCCATGTAGCTACTTGCTGCCCTAGAGCAATGATATAAGGATACTTATTCATTCTTTTATTTCACCAGCTTTGTCAAAACAATACTTATTGGTTCTTAAAATTAAGTTTGTGTATTTTGAAAAAAAAGTTAAATTTCACATTGTGTGATGTGTCACCCTGTATCTGTGGGTTCTTATCAAAGTAAAGATGCATTATGTTTTTTTCACATTTAATGAAGGCAACATGTCAATCCAAAACCTTATGTTTAAACTCCCAGAATGCTCTGCTGTAATGTTCATTATGAGTTCATCCAGACAACCAAACTGGTTGTTAGGAAACAATGGGACCAGCAAGAGATTATGTTGGCATCTGGCACTTGTGAAGCCTTTAGCGAGTTGTGCATCATTGGTGCTTGCATTTGGAACTATGCTTTTTGGCCTATGTCTGTCTCAAGAGTAGAAAACAAATTAAATATGTATCATAATGTTATATGTCGATGGTTAAATTTGTTGACTTATGTCATAAATGATTTCTGTTGCAACTGTTTCTCCAACATGGACATGTATTGTATACAAGTAATCATTATACACACTAAAGTCACAGTAACGTGTTTATTTATACCTACAGGTAAGCCTATAATAAGGCTTATCTGTAGCTACAGTAAATATCTCCTAAATGTGCACAGTTAAGAGATACAATATTTACTTTAGCAGCAGGTGAATGTGTGCTGCGCTCTCAAAGGACGGCATGCCATCCATTGAGAGAGTTGTGTCACAGCCGTGACTACCACACACATATATCTTCACGGCTCAGGCCATTTAAATGGTTGGAGTGCGCAAGAGACCAGGTAGGTAACCAGGTGATAATGGAAGCCCTGTCAGCATTCCAATCTAAGGTCCCTAACTCACATTCATACACATACTAGGTATAAAAAAAAGGTGGTGATACTGCGCTGTCTGTTTACAATAAATGTGAACAAATAACAATAATGCACACACAAAAAATAGACATATATAAAAAACAAGCTGCGCAAATGAACGTGAAAATATCCAAGAAAACTAATATAACCAAGTAAGTGAATTCATATATTGTCAGCACGCCGCTTCTCCCATCATTACTACACAAGAGAGTCCCGGAGTGAACGGGCTGTGTTAGCCGGCCGGCTATACAATTTTCACATGCGATTTTTTTATCTTCACACTGTAAGGTTTAATTTTAACCAATTTTTATATTAAATGTTTACTGGATATCAACAATATATGCATTCACTTACTTGGTTATATTGGTTTTCTTGGATATTTTCACGTTCATTTGCGCAGCTTGTTTTTTATATATAAACATACGAGGGCCAATTAACCTACCAGCATGTCTTTGGAGTGTGGGAAGAACCAGAGTACTGTAGGAAACCCACACAGGCACATGGAGAACATGTAAACTCCAGACAGGTAGTGCAATGGTTGGCATTTGAACCGACAGCCCTAGTGTTGCTAGGTAGGGGTGTTAACCACTTATCCACTGTGCTGTCCACCACTTATTTTTGTTAAAGAAAACAAAAAGTTGTTAGGTCTTGTTGAAACAATGCTAATCTGTTTCAACAACATTTTACAATCTAAGGTCCCTAACTCACATTCATACACATACTAGGGCCAATTAAAATACCAACATGTCTTTGGGGTGTGGGAAGAACCCGGAGAACTGGAGGAAACCCACACAGGCACATGGAGAAAATGTAAACTCCAGACAGGTAGTGCCATTGTTGGCGTTTGAACCGACTTACAATCTAAGGTCCCTAACTCACATTTATACACATACTACGGCCAATTAACCTACCAGCATGTCTTTGGAGTATGGGAAGAACTAGAGTACTGTAAGAAACCCACACAGGCACATGGAGAACATGTAAACTCCAGACAGGTAGTGCCATTTTTGGCGTTTGAACCGACTTACAATCTAAGGTCCCTAACTCACATTCATACACATACTAGGGCCAATTAAAATACCAACATGTCTTTGGGGTGTGGGAAGAACCTGGAGAACTGGAGGAAACCCACACAGGCACATGGAGAATATGTAAACTCCAGACAGGTAGTGCCATTTTTGGCGTTTAAACCGACTTACAATCTAAGGTCCCTAACTCACATTCATACACATACTAGGGCCAATTAACCTACCAGCATGTCTTTGGAGTGTGGGAAGAACCAGAGTACTGTAAGAAACCCACACAGGCACATGGAGAACATGTAAACTCTAGACAGGTAGTGCCATTTTTGGCGTTTGAACCGACTTACAATCTAAGGTCCCTAACTCACATTCATACACATACTAGGGCTAATTAAACTACCAGCATGTCTTTAGAGTGTGGGAAGAACCCGGAGAACTGGAGGAAACCCACACAGGCACATGGAGAATATGTAAACTCCAGGCAGGTAGTGCCATGGTTGACATTTGAATCAACAACCCTAGTGCTGCTAGGTAGGAGTGTTAACCACTTACCCACTGTGCTGCCCACCACTTCTTTTTTCTAAAGAATTTTTTTTTTAGGCCTTGTTGAAACAATGCTAATCTGAAAAACAGTGTGTTTTTATAAAGCATTTTCAAAGCTTGCAACTAGCTTTAAAAAGCTTTTTGAAGCTTTTATAGTATAATCCAGTTCCAATTTGAGGATGTTGACAGTCATGGTAATGAGAGTTTTGGCTGTCACTTTAAACAGGCTTTAGCAGGCTTGAAGCTTGTTGAAAGCCTGGTAACAGTTTGTTTAAAGTGTCAGCCAGCACTGCCATTAAAATGTGTGTTAATGTACTCAAACTGAAACTGAAGGGTGTATTAAAGAAACTTTTTGATGTGGGCTAAGAAAATTGCAAACAAGTTGTAAAAGCATACAGTACACATTGCTCTCTTTTTAAGCTGATCCTTTAAGATGGATCATTTAAGATGGGGGGAGCAATGGTAGGGTTAATATACAAAAGGGTACATACACAGCAAAAAAGGTCAGATGTACTCTATTCAATACAGTGATAGACCAGCCTGCTATTACAATGAAGTGCTGGCCTATAAAGTAGAACACTTCACATGTTTTAATCAGATTTGAGCTCTAATTAGCCCCTAATACATTCAATGTTAATAATTTGTTTATGCAAATGGTAGAGCTGCCAGTCTACCAGCACAAGTTCAACAACAATATTTATAATGTGTGCTGCTTAAGTGAAAGGAATTATGGGAATTATGGTAGTTTGCCTTATGTAAGTTCTCAGTTTCAGGGATGTGCAGTCAGTGGAGACAGGTGAGGCAGAAAAAAAAACTATTGGCTTTAAGGGTTGTAGCTCGGCGAATAAATGCAAGCTGGCACACTCTGTTTGCAGAAGACTGAGAGGAGGCACTGAGCTCAATGGACAGCTTGGAATCTTGGACCAATGGTAAAGTACCATTGGCCCAAGCTGTCCAATAAAAATGCTGCAGTGGAATCACGCCTCCCACTGCAGTGTCGTAGAAGGGGGAATGTGTCTAAAAGAGAAATACTCCCTTCCAGCCCAGCCCTCTTATCTACAAGGAAATACATGGGTTTATGTGTATAAGATTTACCCATAATCCCATGTTTTTCTCACACAGTTAAGAGGAAAAGTGAGAATCTGCTGCTGCTTCTGAAAAGGTACACAATAAATCATATATTATTATGCTATACGTTATAAGATAATCATTTATTATTGATCTAGTTACTGTGAAATTACTGGTTTGATGTTATAACTTCAAATTTCAGAGATTTGTCCATTAAGCCACATGCTTGAGTACAGTTTTTAAAAATATAGTAAACTACCTTAAAAATAATATATAATAATTATTTGTATATTACGTACTTATGGTAATTAACCCCTTGCCACCCAGACCAATTCTGACACTTCTCTCCTACATGTAAAAATCATAATTGTTTTGCTAGAAAATTACTCAGAACCCCCAAACATTATACCGTATTTATTGGCGTATAACACGCATCCTAACTCGTATAACACTCAGGTACAGTTTACCCTCTATTTTCAGGTTAAAAAAAGTGTTATACGCCAATAAATACAGTATATATTGTTTTAGCAGACACCCTAGGGAATAAAATGTTGGTCATCGCAACATTTTTACACTGTATTTGCGCAGCATTTTTTTTTTTTCAAAAGCATTTTTTTTGCGAAATAAACTGTTTCATGAACAAAGACATCACCAGCCTGATTTTTTGTAAAGATGATGTTATGTCGAGTAAATAGATACCTAACATGCATGGGTGTCCGCTGAACTTTTTCAGGGGGGGGCATCATTTTAAGTTCATCCATGCTCGGTCCCCTTTTGACTCAGGAACACTGTGCCAGTTAGGAGGAGAATATTTTATATTACAATTTGCTGCTTGTAAAGTTGGACAGCTGAGCTATTGCTGGAAAAATGTATATGTGTGTGTGTGTAACAGTGTATGTGGCACTGCTGCTGTTACCTGTGGTTCTTCAGCCCAGGGCAGGAAAAACAGGGGGAAAGTCAAGTGTCTTCTCTTAGGCCGCGTACACACGATCGAACATGTCTGCTGAAACTGTTCCGCAGACCAGTTTCAGCAGACATGTTTGATCGTGTGTACGGCCTATTGGACCGTTTTCCAGCGGACCAAAGATTTAAAACATGCTTTAAAACCTGTCCGATGGAAATCTGTCCGTCGGACAGGTTCGATGGTTAGTATGCAAAATCATCGGACCAAAAACCCGCGCATGCTCAGAATAAAGTCGACGCATGCTTGGAAGCATTGAACTTCATTTTTTCAGCACGTCGTTGTGTTCTACGTCACCGCGTTCTGGTCTGATCGGATTTTTGGTCCGATGGTATGTACACACATCAGACCATCAGACCACTTCAGCCTGGTCCGATGAAAACGGTCCGTCGGACCAGTTTCATTGGAACGGTCTGATCATGTGTACGTGGCCTTACGATTCCAGTGTGGAATGGCACCAAAACTTCAGTACTTAAAAATCTCCATAGGAGATGCTTTCATTTTTTTTTTACAGGTTACATGTTTAGAGTTACAGAGGTGGTCTACTGCTAGAATTATTGCTCTCTCTCTAACATTCACAACGTATGTAATCTGTGTGTATCGGAGTTGAGACTAGCCAGTGCCTCACCATCCACTGACCTCACTCCACGTCCCTGCTGAGTTTTTATGTTTGATTATCATTTCCTTTAAGCTAATACTGTATATCACAGTGACTATATTGATACATAAATGTGAATACTTTGTATTCAATAAAAAAAAAATACTGTAACATCTCGCACATCTTGGATTTGCAATATAGGTAGCATCCTATTAGCAACCCATAATCCAGTGCTGGCTATTCATCTCAGAAAAGATAATTCCTTTGTAAGCCACTTTATGCAGTTTTATTGAGGATTATGAATGTGGCTCTTGTAAAGGCATGGTTAAAATACCGTTAATTGTCACAGTTTAACACTTATCTTGGTTTTATTAACCATAATCCTCTTATCAAAATACTTGAAACAACAATAAAACCAAAACCCCTTTTATGTGGACTATTTTTATAATGTAAATGCAGTACTGCTGACAAAACAGCACCTTTGTTTAGTTAAGCAGTGTACTTAAATAATCACAGTATGTGTTCTACCAGCTGCAGTCTTTTACGATTTCTACATATAAATCCTGAATTATAATGCAAAAGCAGATTTATGTTTTTTTTTTTTTTATCACTTATTTTTAGGAAGTTCACTTTATTAAACATATGAATATGTAACCTTAAAAATATTTTTTAAAATGCCATGGGTGTATCTGGCTTCATCAATAAACTATAGCATGTTATTCTGGAAAACATGTTGGCTATTGCTACCAATCAAATTTCATCGTATTTCCAGTGCAGGCTTAAAATGAAAAGTTGTTATGGGCACCCTCTCCAACTTTTGTTTTCATCCTTCTTTCAGAAAGTTCCTTGCATGCTCACCCTTTATGGTACATAGTATTATATAATACTTATTTTTATATACATGTTTTTCTATAGAAAAAAAACCTAATGATTAATGACTGCCAATGAGTGGTATGGAAAAATACATGACTTGGTTACAGAGACCACCAGTCTCACTGAGATCACAAAGGTCTTCATGGTGCCTTAAGGAGCCAAAAGTCACATGTGTACCTATTGAGACAGTTCTATTCACTTTTAAAGTGCTACCGTGAGATTGGGGTTTTGCCCTGACAGTTAAATTGAAAAGCAGTAATCTGTCTTAAAGTCTCCCTAACACAGGGTTTCACGCTTCCTTTAAGAGGTGGTTCTGGTCATTTTTGGTAATGGTGGCCTGGTTTTGTATCTGTGTTCATTGTTTACCCAATATAATCATATGGCAGAATAACAGACATGTGATAATGACTGACATATGGCTACAGAATGTCTGGTTGCTTAAGTGTAGTTGAAGGTAATATACTGAATAAACTGGTAAAAATAAGAAAACGGACTTGCAATAAGCCATTATTATTAAAAGGTAACTCAAGACAACACTACATTTGTAGTCATCTATATCCTATCATGTGGAAAGATCTGTTGCCATCTTGAAGTACGTCTGAACAAAAAAGGTCTCGACAGCAGTGTTGCCAACCTACTAGATTGAAATTTACTGGCACGACACCCAAAATTTACTGGCGCAGCCACCTTTTTGCTGCCATTTCACAAAAGTTACTAAATTACATTTTTAGGTGCAAATTTCAGTATTTAGGTACAAACAAGTACGCTAGGCAAATAGCAATGTGATTTAAGGTAGATATTAAGGTAAAAAAAAAAAATATTTTTGTTATTTTCGATATAATAAGGGCAAATTATTCAGTCACATAACCCCCTGCCTCCACCCCCCTCTGCCAACAACACCCTCTGCCTTCACCCCCCTCTGCGATGCCACAATCTCCCCCTGCCTCCGATCTCCCCTAGGCCCCCTGCCTCCAATCACCCCCTGCCTCCATCATTCCCTGCCTCCATCCCCATCTGCTGTGCCACCAACAACCCCTGTCTCCATCCCCCACCCTCTGCTGTGCCACCAACACCCCCTGCCTCCAATCACCCCCTGCCACTAACACCCCCTGCCTCCAATCTCCCCCTGCCTCCATTGCCCATTGCCTCCATCCCCCTCTGCAGTGCCACCGCAGCCACCATCACTCCCTGTCTCCAATGTCCATGCGCAGTTCCAAGCCGAACCGATCTCGGCTATTTTTACTGGCACATTCCGGCAACCATGGACATTTACGAACGGGGAAAAAAGTGCCTGTTTTTATAGACTATCCGTAAAAATATGGATGGTTGGCAACACTTCTCGACAGATAATTAAATACATTGTCCTACCTGCTTGGACTATGAGACATAAGTAAGTAAGCAGATCTACTAACATGCTGTATGCCTTAAAAAAAATGGCCATAGACATTGGAGAATGGAGAACACAATTCTATATCTCAGGATGTCCTATGCATAGCTAGTGCTGAGCCTGTCTTCCAGGGTTTTTATTCTCACTTGTATACATAATACTAATCCGATTCTGTGCTTTAATTCAAAGATATAATTCAAGTAGGTGCTCTGAGTACAAGCTCTACTTTTTCTCCATGCTTTGCAAATCGGATTCATATAGTTTAAGTGAACTCAAAAGTAAGTACACTGGAGCTTAAAACAGATGAAAAACAGCTTTGTAGAAGTATATGGCTGGGAAGTGGCGGCCCAACCATAGAGGGCGCATGGGCGCCACCTCCCCTATCCATGCATCTGGCCCCCTGATGTACATATCAGGGCACTGGGCTATGGATTCCAATGTGGGGTGGGTGTTTTTTTGAAGCACCTGATTAGAGCCAGAGGCTCTAATAGGCTTCAAAAAGGGTGGGCTCAGAGAGCAGAGAATTCGATTTATGATATTTTCACATTAAAATTCCTCCCTGCCAATCAGGATGCAAGTTGTGAGACCTGTTTCCTGCATGCCTAGTGCTTTGGCAGAAGAGGAGACACGAGCAGGTAAGTGTTGTCTAAGTGCCGCCACAGGGGGGGTGTGATTTGTTTGCCGCCCCCCCTCCCCCCAAAATAAGAACCCATCAGCCACCACAACTGGGGCTAGTTACATAAATCTGTCAATTATGCTGGGTACTGATTTTAAGATTCCAATGCAGGTATCTTGAGACTATATATTAATGTAAACATAATATATGCCACAACAAACCACTCCCACAGGGATGTCTCATTGGGAGCAGCGACTGTGTCCCTTAAAAAGCAAAGGGACTGCCAACATAGGGATGCACACAACACCTGTGCATCCCCATGGAGGGGATTCACATAAGCCAGGGTCACATAGTGCAGTTGTGGGTCACAGCATGGGGCGCAGTGCATCTCTGTTCACTGGTTCAGGTGTGAATCAGATCCAAATTTGTGCCTGAATTCACACCTGAATTGGACCTAAAGACAGACAGGACCCTTTTGGAATGTGGACTGCAGCCGCATTCCTCAGCAATTCCCGCACCCACAACCACCTGCTGTAAAAACACGCTGCTCTTTGGAGATGCAAGGGGCTTCCATTCATTCTGAATTGGCACCCCCAGGCATGTAAAAATGCAGCACGTTTGCAGGTGCTGAAACCACAGGGACATCGCAAGAAGACCATGCCATTTTCCTGCAGTAGCATTTTTTTTAAGGTGCACGCACCTTTTTCTTTCTGGAAATGCAGGCAAGGCAGCTCATTCAAATGACCATACCAGAAACAAATGTGGCCCAAAAAAAAGACCGATAGGGAAGGTTGGAAGGTTGAAAGAAACAAAGAAAAGGGAACAGGAAAAGTCAACATTTAAATATACAATAGCTTCACCGGTTAATCTCCCAGTGTTCTGACTTTGTAACAAAGGTTTTTAAAAGGTTAAAGTAGATGTAAACCCGAAATGTTTTTTTTTTGCTGTCACAATGTAAAGTATAAGATTTCCTATCATCTGTGCCCAGTCTTTCCACAAAGAGTTAATCCAGCTCTGATCAATCCTATTTTCTTTTTTCAGTGAGATAAATGGACAAACAGGAGAAAACTTTTGTCCGTTCTTCCCCCTTGCTGTGAATGACAGGTCATTTACATATCTCATGCACTAGCCTAAACTTGGCATTATTTTTTAATTCCCACCCCCACTCCTTTTCTGAAGTCATGTGGTTACTTTTCTGGATTTTGACTGGATGTTAGTGATCATAGCAGAATTTAGTGTAAGGAATACATAGGAAAAAATGTATGTTGACAAGGGGAGTGTAGAGGTGGGCGGGGAGTCTACTGACATCATGACTCCACCCACAAAATCTGCTGCTCTTCAGTTCTTATAACAGACAGAGGGGAGACATTTGACAAGTAAGGATACATGCAGGAGGCATATATATCCTTATAGATCAGCACTATGGCAGTAGTTTAGAAAGGATGAGAGTGGGTGTACATCCACTTTAAGGTCTTTGTAAAGCAGCTTTTTTTCGTTTTGAATAGAGTAGGGGAAGCATAATTATAAATCAGTTTTTCTCCTGTTAATGTCCAACTAAGAGCAGATCTGTATAAAGAGATGGGATATCACTCTATGACAGATGTCATTAGAAAATATTTCTCCATTTGCAGAAATAAATATATTTCTCCATTTACAGAAATAAATATATTTCTCCATTTACAGAAATAAATATATTTCACCATTTACATAATATTTATGTCAACTAATATTTTAAGGAATAAGTCAGCATTGGCAGTTGTAGCAGGTTTACTATAATATATATATATATATCTAAAGCCAAACTATTTTGTTCTGCTTTGCACTGGATCTCGAAGTGTTAGAATCCCTGTTAAGTTTGCTTATTTCTGCCTTTGTCCCTATTACAGGAAAATCCAAAATTTTGAATTATCATAAAAACAGCAACAGGGTTGAAACCATTCAATGAGGACACTCTTCTGGTCACAACTGTCTAAAGCCCTGTACACACATCCGGGATTCTCGTCAGGAAAAAAAACTTTGTTTTTTCTGACGAGATTCCTGGCAAGATTTTCTTGCCGGCCGAGCGTACACACATACGATTCAAAAGAACCGCTGTTCTTTTGAATGGCACGAACGCTGTGACCTCATTGACTACCACGAGCATGCTCTCGTCACATTCAATGCTGTCGCCGCCATCTTGCTTCAACCTACCTATACCTTGAAAGCTACCGTGCATGCTTCAAAGTCATTTTGAGCATGCGTGGGTTTCCATGGAGACAGGTAAGTATACACCAGCTCGGGTTGCCGAGAATCACAATGAGAAAATAGAGAGCAGGTTCTCTATTTTTCTCGTCTTGATCCTGGGCAGTTTTCTCGATGAGAAACCTCAAAGCCTCGTACACACGCACGGTTTACTCGGCAAGAAAGCCCTGCCAGCAGTTTTCTTGCTGTTTCTGGCCAGTGTGCGTGTGTACAAGGCTTAAGAGAGAAATTATTGTCATGTTCCATGGTTTAAAAAAAATGACACCAAGAAGGGTTTCAACCATTCCCTAGTTTGGGCTTTAGATCTACTTAAATCATTAAGAACTCTCTTCCAAGTAGAAAATTGCGTTTAAGTTTCTTCATTGCAACCCCAGTATTGTTTTGCATGCTGCAGCATTTTTAACAGTTCACCCTCTGACTTCTGCATTTGATCTTTCTTCCTTTTGATCAACTTCTCTTTAGAAACTCATCATTTGATCTTAAAATAATGAATGATAAAAGAAAAACATAACTGAGCAAAAAGTATGAAGTACAGTTTCCAGCTCATTCAGAGTAAAGAAACGGGGACTGACATGTAGTGGGATTAACCTTTTTACTGCCCTAATTTGTCTTTGATCTGAAACTTGTTATACCCAACTAACCTTCCAGTCAGTAGAAGATCTATTTGCATTTCAAATATTTACATATTCACGTTATGTGTCCCATATGTGCCATTTTTCTGCTGCTCTGCACAATGGAGGCTCATTTGTAAAGGGGAACTTGTAAAGTGTGACTCTTGTATGGGAAGTTAAATTGGGACTTTTGTATATACAGTAGATTACAGTTTTTAAACAAAACCAGAAAAATAAGTTACTGTACTGTAATAAGCCATGATATACAGACAAAGGATAGCCATAGTGGAATAAGTGCCGGTTCACAATACTGCGACTTGGGATCCGACTTGTGTCGCCCCAAGTCGCGCGACATGAGAAATTAAATTGAAGCGAATGAGAGCCGTCTTAATGTACACTACTGAAGTTGCTCCATCTTTAGAAAAGGTTCCTGTACTACTTTAAGGCAACTTCTAGGCAACTTGTACCCATAGATTTCAATGGAAGTCGCCTCCAAGTCGGATCTCCGTCTTAACTGAAGCAACTTTACAGGAAGAGAAAATAGTTTTCTCAGGCAAACCCCTCCCTCCCACAGAGCTGATTATTCTGTGATTGGCCACAGCCAAAGTCGTCTGTCCTGGAGGCAACTTTAAGTCACGTTGTAAGTTGCTCCAAGTCGCGCTGAAGTTGCCTTGCAAAGTCACGCTGTAAGTCGGGTTGCCCCTGTGTGAACTGGCACTTAAGGATTCACGCGTAAGTCACTGTACATTAATCTTAAAGTATAACTTAAGGAAAAATGTTGTTTAATTTCAGTGGAAAGGGATCAGAACACTTGTCAGGTTTTTATTGCTGTCTGTGCCACTGTTTAGGAGATTCAACCTCTTTATTTATTGTGCTTACTGTTATCACTGATAGTAAAAGTGAAAGAAATTCCCCAATTTTAAGCAGAGAGAATGGATATCTTCCAATGGGGTCACTAGTTCTGTTGACCATGGTGACAACCTTGAATTCCCTTACTTTGGATGGATTCCCTCTCGCTTACTGTGTTGGCTATTGAGCAGGAAGTAAACGGAAATAGAACACAAATGGAAAAAATGGATAGCGGTTATAACCATTCCTTTCTGTATACAAAATAAAAACAAATCATAAAAGTTTTGCCTTTGGTTCTATTTTAACCACTTCAGCCCCGGAAGAAATTATCCCCTTCCTGACCAGAGCACTTTTTGCGATTTGGCACTGCGTCGATTTAACTGGCAATTGCGCGGTCGTTCGGCCAAACACATTTTATTTTCCCCACAAATAGAGCTTTGTTTTGGTGGTATTCGATCACCTCTGCATTTTTTTTATTTTCTGCGCTTTAAACCAAAAAAGAGAGACAATTTTGAAAAAAAATATATATTTATTACTTTTTGCTATAACTATATCCCAAATATATATATATATAAAAACGTTCTCAATTTAGGACAATTTTTTTTTCTATTAGTAATGGCGACAATTTGCGATTTTTATCATGACTGCGACATTATGATGGACACATCGGACACTTTTGGCACTATTTTGGGACCATTGTCATTTTTTATACAGCGATCAGTGTTATAAAATTGCACTTATTACTGTGTAAATGACACTGGCGGGGAAGGGGTTAAACACTAGGGGCGATCAAGGGGTTAAGTGTGTCCTAGGGAGTGATTCTAACTGTGGGGGGGGGGGTGGACTCACTACAGCATGACAGAGATCACTGCTCCCGATGACAGGGAGCAATAGATCTCTGTCATGTTGCTAGGCAGAACAGGGAAATGCCTTGTTTACATCTCCCCGTTCTGTCGCTCCATGACATGATCACAGGAACCCGGCAGACATTGAGTCCACGGGACCCATGGTCACGGTCACGGAGGGTGCACGCACACGCCACCATGGCACACGTGCACCCACTATGCCGCGATTTAAAGGCAACGTATAGCTACGTTGCTTTGTGGAGCCATGCCATTCTGCCGATGTTTATCGCGTGCAGAAGTCGGCAAGTGGTTAAATGAGGACTAGTATCACTACTTCCTTATTTTCCTCAGTAAGACAGTGTAAGAAGGGTAGAAGCAGCTATTCAAGATGGAGAGGTCAGGGGCATAAGATCACATGGGGAAGGTAAGGAAGTTAAAAGTTTTAAGAGGCCTGTTCTGCACTTGCTTCATGAATGAGAACAAATTGTAGATGGCACACTTTGGTATTGTATCTCTATTGAATAGTGTTTGGCACACTTCAATTGTTGATGCCTCCTGAGTGGGGTTTATATTGTGCTAAAATAGTTCTTTAGATATTTACAATATATTACTGGACGGCAGTATGAATGCAAATACCAGAGGCTTTGTTGATGCAAGGAGCTTCTTCTCATAATGGTATTATTATTTATTATTATTATTATCGTACAGGATTTAAATAGTGCCAACTGTGTGTGCAGCGCTTTACAATGTAGAGGGGGACAGTACAATTATAATACATTTCAATGCAGTAGGCACAGAAGGGCCTTGCTCATGATGATTACAGTCTAAAGGGAGTGGGAGGTGGTACAAAAGGTGACAGCTGCGTAGATGATCTGATGGAGGCGACCAGTGTTGCCAACCTACCAGATTGAAATTTACTGGCACGACACCCAAAATGTACTGCCACATTTACACAGCATTTCACAAAAGTTACTAAATTAAGTTTTTAGGTGCAAATTTCAGTATTTAGGCCACAAACAAACTAGGCTAGGCAAATAGCAATGTGATTTAAGGTAGATATTAAGGTAAGAAAACATATTTTTGTTATTTTCGATATAATAAGGGCAAATTATTTAGTCACATCACCCCCTGTCTCCATCCCCCTTTGGGACCAACACCTTCTGCCTTCACCCCCCTCTGCGGTGCCACAATCTCCCCCTGCCTCCAATCTCCCTCTGCCTCCAATCTCCCCCAGGCCCCCTGCCTCCATCGTCCCCTGCCTCCATCCCCCTCTGCGGGGCCACCAACAACCCCTGTCTCCATCCCCCACCCCCTGCCTCCAATCACCCCCTGCCTCCTTTCTCCCCCTGTCTCCAATCTCCCCCTGCCTCCATCACCCCCTGCCTCCAATCACCCCCTGCCTCCAATCTCCATGCGCAGTTCCAAGCCGATCCCGGCTATTTTTATGAACGGGGGGAAAAGTGCCATTTTTTACGAACTGTCCGTAAAAATATGGACGGTTGGCAACACTGGAGGCGACTCGAGTACAGTTCTTAGGTGGAGGTGGGGTGGGGCTGATGGAGAGGTCAGAGTCTAGGATTACACCCAGTACCTCCTTGGTGTGTTTAAAGGGACCAATGGTTGTGCCGTTGATCTCAATGGTAAAGTCATTGGGGGGAGGAGAAGGGGGGGGGGGGTAAGAGGAAATATTCCAAGCTCAGTTTTAGAAAGATTGAGTTTGAGGAAGTTGTGTGACATCCATATCCAATCTCATATGTTGATCAGTAAGTTTGTGATACGTGATGAGATTCAGGGGGTAAATTGAGGAGTGGAGAGATGGCACTGTGTGTCATCAACATAGAGGTGCTATTGGAAGCCATGGAAGGTTATCAACTGGCCCAGGGAAGTGGTATAGCGAGAGAATAAGAGGGGCCTAAGGATGGAGCTTTGGGGTCCCCCAACAGAAAAAGGAAGTCCTATGTCCTACTGTTCAACTACAGGGTTTTACTAACTTACTAACAAAATTAGCAAATGTGTAAAGAAACATGTAAAGGACCTTTCAGTGATTGGACCAAAAATATACAATGTAAAGGACCTCTTTGAACCCCCAGTAGCAGGGCTTTCCTATTGTACATGTAACAGCAGTAAATAGAGGCCTCTTACAAGACAGAGGTGTAAACAAAATAATTGCTAATTATTTTACATTCAAATGTTTATATGGTAAGAATCTGTATTCGGTAATGCCGTACATAACCACTGATTATATTTAGTTGTTCACTCTCCAACTGTGATTTTCCAATACAAGTTGGAATCTGACTGATTGCCATGGGGCAACACAGATAGGCACACATTCATAAATGAACCCAACTACGAGCTTTAACATTTGTATATCATGCTACAGAGTAAATTATGAAACAGATTTCAATAGCACAATACTGTTTTAAACATTTTACAGCGTAATTGATTGCTTTTAACACAGTCAGCAATAGCACAGGATGCACCATACTGAGATGTGAGGCTTGGTGTCAGCAGGTAAGCCAGAGCATCAAGAGCTGAAAATGTATTCAGGAGAGTTGATGCGACAAAAAAAGAAAAATGCAAAATATTATTGATCAGCAGATTGCCTGGTTCTCTGTACTTGTCACCACAGTGTCAAATGACATACAGATGCTAAGACAGCAGTTCTTGTGAACTACGGCTTTTTAATAATATATGCTATCACATGCAGGGCCGTTGTAATTATCTACTGGTCTACATTTGTTGCATTGATTTTATAGGGTTCTGACCGTAAGTTTATAAGTTAATGCTAATACTGGCAATGGTTCCGGAAATGACCTAAATATTAGTGATATATTACGGTTTGACTGTAAAATACTGCAAAGTTTAGGCTGATGCCTCGTACACACGATCAGTTTTCCCGACGGGAAAACTGTGAGGAGAGCTTTTGGCCAGGAATCCCGGCAGGGAAAACTGCCCATGTGTAGGGGGAAAGACTGAACCAAGCAGGTTCTCGGCTTTCCACTTGGGATTTCCGAGAAGTCATCCAATATAATTATTGTGACCTGGGTATTCATTTTGGAAGGAAATATATTTATTTTCCTATTTTCTACACTTTTTATCATTTTTCTACACTTTTGTTCTCTATAGGGTGAATCAGGTCAGAGAAGACAGATCCCAGATACCCCATTCAGTTCATGAAGCTATGTATCTGCAGATTCCTTCTAATATGCAATCACCCAGCAATAGATCACTATACCAGTGATCTGTTGTAGGGAGAAGCCGGAATCCAAGACTACATACTACCAGGAAGTGCAATGACGTCACTACAGATGTAAACACTGCGTGGAAGCCAGTGGGAGACCCCACGGAAAGCTGCTTTCCATAAGCGCACCTATGTGTGACTCCCATCACAGTGAAAGAGAAGAGCATAAACACTTCTCTTATGGCAGAGCAGGTAAGAGTGAGATGTTCCTGCTGCTACAGAGTGATAACACTAATGCGCATGGAGTGATTAGGGTGCACACACTGTGCGCACACCTATGGTCTACTGCCTCATTCCTCTGCTATCAGCATGAATAACTTCTGACAAGTGGTGACAGGGCAGGGACCTCCAGCTGATTGACAGCCTCAGCTCTGTTACTGTGTGTTGTGTAAGGGCGGGGGGGGGGTGTCCTTTCCCTCCAATTAGTTGTCAGAGCTCTCCTCACTGTGCTCTGCAAAATTTACTGTCAGCTCTCCATCCCCTTTTTTTCTGAACTTTCTGACAAGCTTTAAAATTCAGCACTTTGAATAATTGTACAGAAGAGAAGACAGCAGATACACTGGTACAACTTATGTAGGAGGATTTTTTTCATCTCCATGTATCACCTGAGGCCAGTAACTTCACTGGGGATATGGGGACTGGGGATACAACTTTAATTTCCAAAGGTATTAATTAATATACTGTATAGTCCTCTATAAGTCCTCTATAACAAGATTAAGCAACGTTTAAAGCAATTTTCTCTTAAAAATATAGGAACTTGTCAGAATGGGTGCAACCACAGTAAAATAAGCCCTGAATCTGTAGGATATGTTTAATTGCATCTATTTTAAAATACACTAATAGAATGGTAATGTATAGCACAACATCTTTTTTTAAACATGGTCCTTATTTGTATTTCAAACCCTTTGAGTCCTTGCCTTTGTAAGTTTTAAAAGACATTCATGCATAATAACTATATTGCTTCTGACATTGCCTTAGACATTTTTTTGCAAAAATTATGGCAATCATGTTAAACACATAACACAGGAGACTAAAAAGTTCATCTTTCAGTGTGAACGAAATTACATCTGCCACTTGATTTCTATTGGATAATGAACCAGTAACTGGTCCATTTACATGTATATTCCTTAAATGACAAGTCACATTATAATCAGCTTAGACACTGAATACAGAATACTCCAACATGGTTACAAACACATAGAAAATTGCAGGGATATCTGTGCTTCTTCCTGAGCTGTTTTATCCAAAATGTTTTGAAATTCTGCTCTGAAACACAACAAAGTAGCTTTGTACATCATTTCTTTCAGAACTAAAAATAAAATGTATTTTGTATTACAGTAGTCAAGTAAATATGAAAAAATGCTTAATGCATATGAATATTTTAAATTACATTTTTAAGCCTGTAGAAGGATCTCACAGTGAATTTGTTTGCCACGTTACAGACACTCAAATATTTACCTATTCTTAAAGCGGTTGTAAATCGCAGATGCTAATAGATTGTAAGCTCTTCTGAGCAGGGCCCTCTTAATCCTCTTGTATTGTATTGTAACTGTATTGTCTCCCTTTTATATTGTAAAGTGATGCGTAAACTGTTGGCGCTATATAAATCCTGTATAATAATAATAATACTAGCACATTATGAAATACTCACCTTGGAACTAAACCCTCCATCGCTGTAAAGTCACCACTGAGAGGGCTCACATGTTCCCATGTCTTTCTTTTGGCTTCTCAAGCTCCAGCCATGTGATTGGCCAGAAGCTTGATGATGTCATACCTGCACATGCGATCGGTTCCGGCACAGAGCTCTGAAGTTCTGGAACGGTATGTTGGACCTTCAGAGCGCATGCATCAGTGATATCAGGTAATTCTTATTATAGGCTTACCTGTAGGTAAAAATGACCAGGCGGGGTTTACAGCCACTTTATCAAACTGGAAATCACAGGTGCCCAACCAGTGTGCCGGGGGCCACATGTGCCCTGCGGAGCCTTCTGATGTGGCCCCCGACCTCCTGCTCTGGGATGGAATAGAATAGAATAATGTTATTAAAGGTGTGTTTATCACTAAAATCACAGTGTATATCTGGGCATATGTGTTCTGCAGTGGTTACTGAGATGCTTTCAAACTGATCCGCAGGTGCAGAGAAGTGTACCTGTAGGTTGAGACAACAAATGTTAAAGGTATAGAGGAATGGGCTTTGTAGGCACCAATTATAAATATACCAAAAATGTTTATTGACACATAACCCGTCAGGGTTATTGAAAAAGAAAACAATACAATAAAATAAACTTAAAAAAAAAAAAAAAACCTGCAGTGACAGCAAATGAATCCAATAATAGTCCGGAAAAACTCATCAAATCCCACAAGGGACGTGTATGACTATAATACATAAGAGGGCGTATGTTAGCTTGACATGTTTCGCGGGGACCGCTTCTTCAGGAGCTAGTAGTACCTCATACAAAGTAACAGGATGTACTTGGAGGTTAAAACATTTAGAAAAAAATGTGGTTGGTAGTTAGTTATTAGACTTCCAAAAATGCCTCATTGGTGTTCAAATAGGACAGTTCTATCTAATAGCCACAGAAGGGTAAAAAGTGGCAAGCAAGCTGGATATGTCAAAATGGTTTTAAACCCATCTAAAGTTTAGAAGATGTAGCATAAGACTTGTGGAGTAAACCTGGAGTAAGACTTGGCAAAGCAAGTTACCGTAAAAGTTGTGTCATTGATGTAGTATCACCAAGAGGACAATAGTGGGAACGACCGGGTATGGAGGTCCGTGGGTAAAGTTGCTACCTGTAGGTTACCTGCACTGAGCCCTAGACTTCTGTTATTACCTGTGAGTTTGGTGAGCTTTCTAAAAGTGCACCAAACCTGCAGAATATAATAGAAGTCTATTGCAAAGTGCAGGAAAGTTACAGGACATGCCATCTACCCGCTCTGCTCATTGTGGCCCACGACTGGTTATCAAGTTGCTTAAGTGGCCCTCAAAAGGCTGATAAAATGGTGTAAATGGACTTTAGAACAAACCATAACTAACCATATCCATAGCTGTAAGCACTGTTAAGTAATTCACCCTTGGCACTGATTTACTAAAGACAAATAGGCTGTTACTTTGCAAGGGAAGTTGCATTTTGCAAGAAAATTTACAGCAGAGCTTAGTGAATGAAGTTCAGCTTCGTCTATCATCCAATCACGTACAAGTAAAAATGCTGTTTTTTTTTCCCCTTGCATGTGATAGGGTATTTTTTGCAAAGTGAAACATCAACACACTCACACTACTGAGCTCTGGGGAAATTACTTTGAAAAGTGCAACTTCCTTTGACGTTGAACAGCCTATTTGTCTTTATTACATTTTATATCAATCCCATTATCTTCTAGCAAATAAGCCATGACTAAGCACTGATATAGTGTGAAACGCGTTGGCTGTCCTTTCCTGTGGCTGTGTTTTGTTTTGCATGCCCATTTTTTACCAATAAAGACAACTTGATTGAAGTTTTCTTGGAGTGCGGCTATCCATCCCTTTCCCATTTTCTACATTCTAGCAAATAAGCCCACCCGAAATGAGAGAGAGATAGGGTAAATATAGATTTAAAACATGAGTTTCAAATGTATATAAATTGAACTTAAACTGATGTACTTTAATTGTTAGCTACACTTAACCTAGGTTGCCACAGAAACTATCCTAACTCCACCTGAACTGTCAGCTGGATATGTACCCTACCAGGCCAATACTTTGCTACCAATTCATACCAGCCTTGGCTAAAAAAAAATGGCAGTTTGAAGCAAAAGGTTCAATGGAGATGTTGATGAACCTTAGGATCTTGATAATACTTAAAGTAGAAGTTCACCCTAATACTAAAATCTCTACATCTACAGGCATCCACAATCTAAGACTAACCTATCTAGCCCTGTAAAGAAGAAATCACTATACAGTGCATACCTTACTTACATAAACTGTCAGCAGCAGCTTAATTGTGGAGGTGGGTGCAGAGGACACAGCCGACAACAGAAGCCCCAAAGTAACTCTATGGGTGTAGCCATTGTTGGCTGTGTCCTGCATAGCATCCGCTGCTGGAGACTGGACCGGATCAACTTCAGAAAAGGTATGTATAGTGATTTCTTCTCTACAGGGCGAAGATTGTGGATGCCAGTAGATTTAGAGATTTTAGAATTAGGGTGAACTTCCACTTTAAGTATTGTATATATCTGTGCCCTTAAAAGTGCCTTATAATTAGTTTTTTTTTTTTCTCAGTTAAATTTGTTAGACATATCAAATGAAAACTTGAGAGTAGCTACTGTATGGCTGTCAAAATATTAGTGTCTTTTCTCAGTTATTTGTTTTCAGAACAGTAGAGAGCCTATTGTTTCAATAGAAAACAAGATTTTAAAATAATTGGGCTTCATGCAGTTATGAGTTTGAGGAACGACCACCTAAGGGGAGCTACAGTGTCCCTTGTTTAAATATCTTTTTATCAGTTTGTCTGTATAAGCATACACACATTAAAAGCTACACCCCTTTGTCTTCACAAAAGCTTATAATTATACAGTATAAGGGCAATAATTAATAATAATAGGGCAATATAATATAATTTCCTTATTTGTTAAAATGTGGATGCATTATGCCGCGTACATGCGATCGGTTCGTCTGATGAAAACGGTCTCATGGATCATTTTAATCAGACGAACCGATCGTGTGTGGGCCCCATCGCGTTTTTATCCATCGGTGAAAAAACTAGGAACTTGTTTTAAAATTATCTGATGGTTAAAAAAAACTATAGAAAAAAAACGAACGTCTGTGGGCACGTCCATCGGTTAAAAATTCATGCATTCTCAGAATCAAGTCGATGCATGCTTGGAAGCATTGAACGTCATTTTTCTCAGCACGTTGTTGTGTTTTACTTTATCGCGTTCTGACGCAATCGTTTTTTTTTAACTGATGGTGTGTAGGCGCGACTGATGAAAGTCAGCTTCATCGGATATCTGATGAAAAAATGCATCAGTCTGTTTTCATCGGATGAACTGATCGTGTGTACAGGGCTTTATCCTTTTTTTTTATGATTGATCTTTAGCAGTACATTTACACACGCGATTCTGTATGTTTTCCAAGGGAATTAACTTTGTACAGCAGAACACTAAAAGTGTGATGTAAATGCTTTCCTATTTGACCAAATTGAAATCTTTCTTTACTGTGTTGAATAATTAATTTTAAATAATTAATTTTGAATAATTAATTTTGAGCAAAAGATTATTTGTAACAATGTTTGTTTCTAGTAGGATGTATGACCAGCAATAAAGTTGAAGGTTCCAGGGCTCCATTTTAGTGCAACCATTAACCCTGGAACTCATCTAGAGGTTGGAAGAGCTGACATCACCCATCAGATCCAGTGGCATGGGACCAGTGAAGCTTTTCCTCCTACATAAGTAACCACTGACACCAATTATTTTGTAGTTGACTTTATTGGGGCATTATTTCCTTTGAAGCTAACAAAAGTCCACAGACATTTGGGAAAACCACCCGAATTGGCTATCTATGGCCCTGGCCAAGAGTCTCAGGCCAAAGTTGATCATCCAGGAATCATGTTTCCAGCAATTATTTCAGTCTAATATATACATGTTTTTTTTTTCAGTGTAAAGTGCTATCTTAAAGAGGAACTCCAAGCCCCCCCCCAAAAAAAAAAATAATATAAGGACACTTACCTGTCCAGGAATCCAGCGATGTCCTCACCCGAGCCAATTCTTTAATCAGCTTTGGGTGCAGACGCACCCGAATGTAAAGGAAATCGGCAGTAAAGCCTTTTGTCTTCACATTCAGTTTTTTTACTGCACATGCACAAGCCACGCTGCACTTTATGAATGGTCCCGCAGTCTTTTGTGACCTGTGAGTTGTCTCAGAAAGTGCCATTAGGAAGGAGAGGGATAAACTTCTGCACAGATTGCCATGGCGATCTGACTGGAAGTAGGAGCGGGTACCTGTCAAAACCGGTACCCCCCCCAAAAAAGTGCCAAATATGACAGTGAAGAAGGGGGGGGGGGATGCAAACAGGCAGAACCTTCCCTTTTGGGTGAAGTTCTGCTATGAAAACAATATGGTTTATCAATGGAAAAAGTGAAAGTAGGAAATTTAATAAAAAAAATGTGTTTTTGTGGATTTACTAATGGAGTAAAGCCTGCTACCATAGCAGAGACAATGTTCAGTTTTCAAATACAATTTTAGTGAATAGTTGGAATCTGTATTTGTTTTCATCACTTAATTGTGTGCTAGGAAAAACTTTTTTTTTTCATTTCACTTATAACTGATTGGGTATTTAAAGTAATTACAGCTTTACCTTATCAAGTAATATTTACGTTGCAGCCTGAACATATACTTTGCTAAATGTACCTACGAAATGCGCATTAACACATTTTATTTTTCATTTGCTCTTACTAGTTTTCCAAATGTTTTAAAAATAATTTTCCATTGTTAATTACTGTCATAAAGACACTCTATGGGGGTTATTTACGAAAGGCAAATCCACTTTGCACTACAAGTGCAAACTACAATTGCAAAGTGCACTTGAAATTGCACTGAAAGTGCACTTGGAAGTGCAGTCGCTGCACATTTTAGCTTGCACATGATTGGATGTTAAAATCAGCAGAGCTTCTGCTCATTACAAATCTACCCCTCAGATTTACAGCGACTGCACTTCCAAGTGCACTTTCAATGCAATTTCAAGTGCACTTTGCACTTGTAGTTTGCACTTGTAGCGCAAAGTGGATTTGCCTTTCGTAAATAACCCCCTATGTATCTTTGCTTGACTGTTACTAGTTTTCTTACTTTTTTACTGTTAAACACAACGATAAATGCACTCAATTCTATTTTTTAGTTTACTTTGCCCTTTCTAATTTTTCTGTGGTGTATATCAAATTATGCATGTTGAAAAACGGACTCTTAAAAAGTGCAAATTTTTTTTTGTTTCTCCAATTTTTTTTAAAGCAATCCCTATGAGGAAATAGACAGGTGCAGGGCACAGACCTCAACACCCACTGGTTTACTATAAACACCACATTGTGTTGGGAGGAATAATTTGTTCTATTCAGCAGCCCTGATAAGGTCAAGGGTTCAATGAACACCAGAACATGTTTTCAGTTTTTTAAAACATCGTACAATAAACGAATCCACACCATTATTACCTATATCCACTAGCCACATTTGCACAACAAAAGCAAGTTTTGAGGGGGTTTTTTTTTAGATCTTGTCCGGAAAATCACTTCATTGTCTTTAAGTGAATAACAATGAGCCCAGGAAAACGTATAACGCCTGTGGTATTGCCTGTCATCTTTTATTTGATGTGCATTGGATTTACTTAAGTGTGACTTTTTCCCCAAATGCAACCAACATAAACAACCAGTTAATTATTCCTTGTTAATTACATGTAACTAGAACAGTGTAATTTGATATTGATTTCATGAATTATCTCTGTGGGGATGATTTACTAAAGGAAGAGTATGTTCAATTATCCCATTCATGTGCAGGGGAATCTTAAATAATGGAACAAGATTCTCCTTTGCACGTGAATGGATACGTTTAGTGTCAGCTATCTGCCATGCAAAACCAATGCCATCTCACTGTTACACCTGGTTGGATTGTATAACAGACATTTTCCGAATTTTGTTTCCAAACTGTTTTTGTGAAAAACATAAATTGCCCCTCCAAATTTTTTTATAGCAGACCAACCAAATCTCTAATTTGATAGTTTAATCATCTACACCAGGGGTCTCCAAACTGCGGCACAAAGGTCAGATGTGGCCCTTTGCTAGCCTTTATCCGGCCCTTGGGGCACAATTCCTCCCACTGATAGACACTATCTTTCACCGATACCAATAATAGGATACTATTCCTCCTACTAATAGTGAGAAAACTCCTCCTCCTATTGACCACCAACCCTGAGGCCATATTTATTCTCAATGATGCTGGGCCCATGATATTTTCTGCCCCTGCTGGCCACAATCCGGCCCTCCTAAAATCTGAAGGACAAAAAAAGTGGCCCTTTGTTTGAAAAGTGTTGGAGACCCCTGATCTAAACTATAAGTATATTACAGTTTCTTGGTCGACACCAGCAAGTTTAAACTCCATCCAAGATAACTTTTATTTCCCAGAAAATACCAATTTACGTCAACCTAGATTTGCGCGCATCCCTCCACTTATGTGTATCATGGTGAAAGGACAGCAGTGGACACAATTCTGAGTGTGGGAGTGCAGTCTTTGTTAGTATATAATCTATACAAACCTCACTTTGTAGACATTTTAAACATAGAAGGCTACTTATTGTAGTAACCAGGGGCCAGACTTTTAAGGCATGGAAACAATGCATAATAGATAACAGTATTCGCGAATTAAAATTGTATAGATGTATATTAAACACTGTTATCTATTGTTTATTTTTTCTTATAAATATAATTTTTTTGACATGTACTTCTCCATTGTTTCCATGCCTTAAAGTCCGACCCCTGGTTACTACAATAAGTAGCCTTCTATGTTCTTACTTCCATTTTGTGGATGTGGCATTGCTAGTGCTTCCTTTTTCACTTTTTTCCTTTGTAGACATTTCCTCTCACGTCATGTTACACATAGACTGGAAGTGAAGGAACACCTTCCCAAAGGAAATTAATGCATGAATTGATAAAGATTTTTACTTTGCACATTATTAACATTTTAAATAGATGCATGTGAAAATTTTAAACTAAAATGGCAACCACCCCCATGTACAACAAGCTTTTAGAGAAAGCTGCACATAGATTGGCTTTTCACAGAGCATTTTTTTCTTTTTGTAGAACACTTACCAGCAGCTAGCAAAAATAATATAGGCAAATTGTATCCACAATCCTAGAAAACCTACATTGCACTACAATACTTACCAGTTCTTAGATGTGTAGCGCCCTCTACCGTAAGTAGGTGCTAGAAGTGAGGATTTTTGTGATAGCTGCCAGGCAGGTAAATTTAGGCAGGCCTATGCTGCAAGCTAGTCCTGTTTGTTTTGAATCTGGGGGCAGGCAGTGGTTAGTGTAGCAGTGGGTGTGACCACCTGTGCTTCCATTCTTGGGTGCCTCCCCTGCTTCCAGGGAGAATGTTCTGGAAGAGGTGCAGGGCTGGGAGCTGGAGTGACAGGGAGCTCATGTGAGGAGCCCTGACCAATCCCCAACTGGAATTGGCAGGGGACAGACCTCCTTCATAAGCTCAGGTCCAGCCCACTGGAAGGGAGTTGTCGGCTGGGAGACATGAAGAATGGAGTGTTAGATTGCAGCTGGATTCCCATCTCCATTTGGGGGAGTGCGTGCCTCGGCGAAGGAGACTGGGAGCTGGGAGGGAGACTCGTCTTTATACAGTCATGGAAGAGGTGTCCTGGAACAGAGGGGCTGGAGAAGTGATCCTGCTTTAAACACTGTTCTTGCCCTAGGATGGCAACACTTACTCACTGCACTGTTTCAGTGGAGAAGCAGCACTGTCAATCTAGGTTATATTTTAACTTCAGATGTCTTTCTCTCTTTATACATTTTCATCAAATAGGGGAGAGTGATCTGTAGTCCACAAAGGTAATTGGACAAGGCTAATAACTATGGTGTTGATTTACTAAAACTGTAGAGTGCAAAATCGGCTTCCAGGTTCTATTATCAAAGCTTTGAACAAGCTGAATTTAGATGCTGATTGGCTACTATGCACAACTGCACCATAGTTTACACTCTCCAGTTTTAGTAAATCAAACCCACTGTTTTGGCTTTCAGTGCAGCAAAAGCACCATGAAAAACATTGCAGAATTTATTGCATGGATGTAATGTGTTTTTTTTCCTGCCCTGACATACACGCTAAAGTGTTTCTAAAGGCAGCAGGTTTTTAATATCAATGCATTATGCATTAAGATAAAAAAAAACCTTGTGTATTGCAGAAGCCCCCCTTATCTCCCCAAATACTTACCTGAGCCCATCTCGATCCAGCGATGTTGCACAAGAGGCTCGGCCATCTGCGACTCAGCCTCCTGATTGGCTGATACAGCAGCGAGCCCAATTGGCTCCCACTGTCGTTAATAAAAGTCAGTGAGCCAGTGAGAAGAGAGAGGGGGGCAGGGCCGCACCATGGCTCCGTGTCTGAATTGACACCCAGAGAAGCGGCTCGAATTCCCCCAGAGCAAGCTGCTTGCCGTGGGCACTCGGCAGGAGGGAGGGGCCATACGCACCAGCAGGGGACCCCAGAAGAGGAGGATCTGGGCTGCTCTGTGCAAAACCAGTGCACAGAGCAGGTAAGTATAACATGTTTGTTATTTTTAAAAAAATTTATTTATTTTTTACTTTAGAATCACTTTAAAAATGAATATCTTAAGGTACACATTTATGTTCTTGTAAGGCACCGCAAATTGATCAATAGGAAAGAAGTAGAACAATATATTATGTGGATTAAATCAGTTGCCAGCTAAATTTGCACTTATTAAATAAAAAATAACTTTACAATGTAAGGCCATAAAAATAATGTAGCATATAGAGGAACACATGGAAACAGTCAGGAGTGGAAGATGGTTTTAGGAGTATATTATAAGGTGAACATTACCTGTTTGAATCAATTAGGATTACTAGAGATCTAGAATTGGAGGCTACTGTTTATAGCACTCTTCCTGCTTCACTGATATAAAACACACAGCTCAGACACATGGTGGTCATGAATGGGCTCTTGGAGCTGCAGCCACAATAGGTCTATGTATAAGGAAAACTCAGTGTGTGGGTGGGAATTCACTAGCTGAACTGTACAAGAGGTCATTAATAGATAACATTCACAGTAAAATGCATTCCCCGTCCCAGCACTGTGACATGCAAATAACTTGATCGCCCATTTAAATCAAAGGAATAGCTCCATGCAGTAGGTCATTTTTAAAGTCACTGCACTGAAAGCCAAGTTCTGTGCCATTATATGTTGTCCAACACTGCTTCATTTGTATGAACATAATGGTGAAAATGTCCAAGCATCCTTTCAGTTGAACTTTGCCACGTTATACTTGGATGCTCTGAAAGAGTAATGGGGTCCATTTAAATGAAAGCACTAAACAAGAGTAGAATTGTTTTTTTGCTAACAGAGAACGTAGAAAATGTTTAATACACATTCCCAACATGTTTGTCTATTTGTAAGCATATCATGTGCTGTGTTGAACTAGCAAGGGGCCAAAGGACCCAAAATGAGGTTGCAACTTATGGAGAGGCTGGTATGTTGTACTGTATATATGTCCTTTGCATCAAGGCTACTTTCACACTGGGGTGTGAGGAGGGCATTAGCGGTAAAGTACTGCTCGTTTTAGCGGCGATTTACCACTGTTATGACGGCGCTTTTCGGCCGCTAGAGGGGCGCTTTGAACCCCCACTAGTGGTCGACGCTGGAGTGGCATGAGAAGCGCTTTTTAAGTGCTTTACAGGTGCTATTTTTAGTGTTAAAATGCCTGACAAGCGCCCCAGTGTGAAAGGGGTCTAACTCTTCCACCTCCAAAGCCACTATTGATGTGCAAAAACTCAACTCTGGGCACCAGTATCTTAACCACTTCCTTACTGGGCACATATACCCCCCTTCTGACCAGGTGAAATTTCAGCTTCCGGCACTGCATCGTTTTAAATGACAATTGCGCGGTCGTGCGACGTGGCTCCCAAACAAAATTGGCGTCCTTTTTTCCCCACAAATAGAGCTTTCTTTTGGTGGTATTTGATCACCTCTGCGGTTTATATTTTTTGCGCTATAAACAAAAAAAGCGACAATTTTGAAAAAAAAAACAATATTTTTTACTTTTTGCTATAATAAATAGCCCATTTAAAAAAAAAAAATAATATATTTTTTTCTCAGTTTAGGTCAATACGTATTATTCTACATATTTTTGGTAAGAAAAAAAAAATCGCAATAAGTGACTGGTTTGCGCAAAGGTTATAGCACCTACAAAATAGGGAACAGAATTATTATTATTTTTTTATTTATTTTTTTACTAGTAATGGCAACGATCTGCGATTTGTATTGGGACTGCAACATTATAGCAGACACATCGGACACTTTTTACACATTTTTGGCGCCATTCACATTTATACAGCAATTAGTGCTATAAAAATGCACTAATTACTGTACAAATGTGACTGGCATTGAATTTGTTAACACTAGGGGGTGAGGAAGGGGTTAAATGTGTACCCTGCATTGTGTTCTAACTGTGAGGGGGGAGGTGACCGATCTGTGTCCCTATTTACAAGGAACACAGATCAGTCTCCTCTCTCCCTGACAGGATATGGATCTCCTGCTCGCCCCCTCCCCTCTCAAGAGGCTTTCTCTACACCAGGGAGAAAGCCTCGCATTACGGTGTGTAGTTACAGACAGAAGAACAGGAAGTGAAGAAAATAAGGACATATAAATGCAAAATCGAAGCATGAAGTAAGTGAAAGAGGACTGCACCAAGGTAAAGGAAGCTATTAAGGGAGAAAAAAAATCCTTTACAACCCCTTTAACTAAAGCCCTGTACACACGACCAGGATTCCCGACAGGAAAACCGAGAACCTGCCCGATAACTTTCCCTGTGTACACACGGCCGGGGTTTCCCGTCGGGAAAACTGCGGGGAGAGCTTTGGCCGGGAATACCAGCTGTGTATGCTTCCTCACAGTGTTTCCCCATAGAAAAACTGCCGGGTTTAAAACCGCCGGGAACCCCGGCGGGAAAATAGAGAGCAGGTTCTCTATTTTCCTGCCGGGATTCCTGGCAGTTTTCCTGTTGGGAAAACTGCGAGGAAGCATACACACGTTCGGTTTTCCTGGCCAAAAGCTCTCTTGGCAGTTTTCCTGGCAGGAAAACCGGTCGTGTGTACGAGGCTTAAAGCGGATGGTTCACCAGAAACAAATATTAAAAGCCAGCAGCTACAAATACTGCAGCTGCTGACTTTTAATATTAGGACACTTACCTGTCCTGGAGTCCAGCGGCGTCCGCAGCAGAGGATGAGCGATCGCTCGTCACCCTGCTGCTCCCCCCTCCATCCACGGTGAGGGAACCAGGAAGTGAAGCGCTGCGGCTCCACTGCCCGGTTCCCTACGGCGCATGCGCGAGTCGCGCTGCGCCCGCCGATTGGCTCCCGCTGTGTGCTGGGAGCTGAGAGTTCCCAGCACACAACGGGGGGGCGACGGGATGTCGCCAAAAAAACAGACTTTTGCCCGAGACTGCGGGCCGGAAGTGGTTGCAGATACCTGTCTTTAGACAGGTATCTGCACCCCCCTCCCCCCTGAAAGGTGTCAATTGTGACACCGGAGGGGGGGAGGGTTCCGATCAGCGGATCTTCACTTTAGGGTGGAGATCCGCTTTAAAAGTACAGTGGATCAACACTACTGTAGTTTGTTATATAAATCTGACAGGAAAACAAAAAACAAGAACTATGTAAAGGGTTGCACACTGTATGTATGCAGCTTTGTGTGAACTACAGGACGCACTAAAATGAAAGGGGCATGCACTTTGCAAAAGTCAACAATCTTTGTTTCTTTAGTAAATCAACCTCATTGGATTTCTTTAGTACCAGTGGAGAAAAAAAACATGGAGAAGGTATGTTGATGGATAGATTATGGTTTTTATTTCTTGCATTAGTAATTTTAACATATTGTTTATATATAATTTTGTAGTTGGTAACACTCCCATTTTGATATGTGGTGTTGATTATTTTCATCAAACAAATAAAGCTTTACCTACTTACGTTCTTTTGTATGCTCTGTTTTTTATAGCTGTGTTGAATGCTTAAGGATTGAAAGGAAAATAAATTTGTATACATGATGTTTTGTTGGAGACATGCAGCTGTTCACTAGCTACCACACATTTAGGATAGAAAGCTGCTACAAAATGTATTGTCATAGAGTTTCCAAATCACAAATAAACGGTGCTGTAATTGCCTATGGGAGCCAGATGGAAAGAGGATAAGAGAGAAAGGCAAATCGAGCAAGAGGGTCTTTAAACAGAGCAGCTTGAGCCCTAATGTTATAAAAGATGTTCTGAGTGTTTTGACAGAGTAACTTAAATGCAATGCCACCTCATTAAGCCCCACAAAACTGTGAAAGAGAAAGTTTTTGTGCTCAATAGCACAGAGTGAGGTCACCAGCTAATCTGACTTGATGACAACAAAAGCCACTTGACTGATGAGAAAGCTCCCTCCACTGGATGTGGACATTCCTTTACCTAAACTGAGCGTTCAGCTTAAAGAAAGACAATCTGTTCGTCTGACCGCCACACATATCACACAATGGCATGTGACTATCAAACCCCCCAAACTCCCATGTGGATCACATAATGATTAACTGACCATTGAAATCTTTGTCTATGTCACATTAGCAGCACCTCTATGCTTTTCTATAAAAGTGCAAAAGAATCATGACAATTGAATGCCCCAGCCTGTATAAAATAATAATTAAGGTCAGTGATGATACATATCCACCTAAAAAAAAAACTGTTGTGTGCAACTGTGTGGCAACAAATATATATTTAGAAAAAAGAAAAAAAGCATCTGTCCTTGGAAATTGCTTGGTAGGTATTCTATTTTCTGGAAGGCAATGCTTATATTCAGCAGTTTCAAAAGGCTTCTCAGATCATAAATACTGTATTTTTGAGAGCGTGCTGTTAACTACAGCAAATCAATAATACAGTGGTACCCTGTTGTAATCAAAGTAGCCAAAGTGAAGTAACCCTCCCCACTAACTACAGCCCCCAATGTGTCTGCGTCCATAGATACTTTGTTGTATATAAGAAGATAAGAGACCCCTTTGTTCCTAAACACACTGTTCATATTTTAATATCATGCTGCCCTTGCAAAAGGCTCTACATTTGGTAGCAGAAAATATTATTATTCCAACTGAAAATACCACATTAACTTTCTGTTCTTTTCTCAACTGTATAGGAATCTGCTGTTAAGACGACTATCAAAGACTAAATCAGGATCAAAGATCTTTTTACTACTTCTTCTATTTATTTTACACCAAGGATTACTCTTCTTCTTTTTTTTTTTTTTAATAAATAATTTAAAAAATAACTTTTAAAACATGCGACATTTGAAGAACTGTGCCCAGCAAGGGTTGTATATCTACTACATGGTGCTGCTGGACTTTGCAGCCGGATTTGGGATTTCAAGTCAGCTGATGAAACAAATGGAAGAAAAATCTGAGAACAAGCAGTTCCCCCATCACCGACTGAAAAGAAGCTGGGTATGGAACCAGTTCTTTGTTCTGGAAGAGTATACAGGAACAGACCCGCTGTATGTTGGCAAGGTAAGCCGCTCGAAATAGCATGAGAAGTAAATGATTTGAAATAGGCAACATAAAAATGGAAAAGAAACAGGATGCTTGGTATTCAACCATGCAGGCAGCAAGGATATTCTGCACAATTCATTTATTATCTATCAAAAACTGTTTTTTTTTTTTCTTTTTCCTCTTTAAATAATTAAATAAATCAAGTTTGTATTAACCGCTTAAGGACCGCCTCCTGCACATATACAATGTCCAAAACAAAATAGAGAAATGATAGTCACCGCTCCAGATGAGTATATGGATAAATCCGTGTCCTCTCAGAGAGAGCCAGGTGCCGGAAATGCACGAAGCAAATGTAGAAAGAAATGTTTGGACAGCCGCACTCTGGAAAAACCTCTCGGTTGCCTTTTGTTGGTGAAAGTTTTCAAATACCACACATCAGTGTGAAACGCATCAGCTGTATGCCCCTGTATTTTGCTGTGATGTGTGGTGTTTGAAAACTTTTACCAATAAAAGGCAACCGAGAGTTTTTCCAGAGTGCGGCTGTCCAAAACTTTCTTTCTACATTTCCTGCACATATACGTCGGCAGAATGGCACGGACAGGCATAATCACGTACCTGTATGTGATTATGAAGGAAGGAGGAAGTGTGGGATTATTACGGTGCCAACAGATAGAAACCAAACACAGTAAATATATAAAAATAAAAAAGATTTATTGATTACAAAAGGATAAAATAAATTAGTTCAAACATTTAGGCAGTACAATAGAGATGTGGGAGCAAAATATCACAGTACAAGCTAGTAGTCAGGTCTCCCCGACTAGTTTCGCCAAACCTTTGGCTTCATCAGGGGATTTGTGACAAGACCAGCCACGAGAGTGGCTCTGAAGAAATGAAAACAGAGAATATTTATCAGTTGATTCAAAAAGTACATCAATATAATCATTTTCATAACAAATATATATAATATATATATGGCGGAGCAACAAAGGCCAGGGTGCCAAAAACATGGTCCCCAGTGAGACCCAAATCCCCTCATAAATTCCACATGGTGCAATCAAGCACTGACGCCCCTGGAGGGTAAGAAGGAATTGAGAACCTACCCGATGCTGCCCTGTGAACAATGTGAGGAAACCCCAGGTCGCCTGAAAACAGATTTAGGTCCAAAGACCCTCTAGTTATGGCTATATAAAAAAAAACACTATGCAGGGAACACTTAACCCCTACAACGCCACCCAGTGGTTAACCCCTTCACTGCCAGTGTCATTTTTACAGCAAACAGTGCATTTTAATGGCACTGATCGCTGTGAAAATGACAATGGTCCCAAAAATGTGTCAAAAGTGTCAGATGTGTCCACCATAATGTCGCAGTCATGAAAAAAAATCACTGATCGCCGCCATTACTAGTAAAAAAAATAATAATTAATAAAAATGCCATAAAACTATCCCCTATTTTTGTAAACGCTATAACTTTTGCGCAAACCAATTATTAAACGCTTATTGCAATTTTTTCAACTAAAAATATGTAGAAGAATATGTATCGGCCTAAACTGAGGAAAAAAAAATGAATATATATTGTTTGGGGGTATTTATATAGCCAAAAGTAAAAAATATTGTAAATATATATTTTTTTTAAATTGTCGCTTAATTTTTGTTTAAAGCGCAAAAAATAAAAACTGCAGAGGTGATCTAATACCACCAATAGAAAGCTCTATTTGTGGAAAAAAAAAGGACGTAAATTTTGCTTGGGAGCCACATCACACGACCACGCAATTGTCAGTTAAAACGACGCAGTGACGAATCGCAAAAAGTGGCCTGGTCCTTTAGCTGCAAAATGGTCCGGGGCTTAAGTGGTTAATATCTGTTGACTATTGGGAAAATGTCCCCCTCTTGAGACACAAATAAATGAATGAAAATATTTTCCATTGTCACTGTTGTCATTGTAACAGGTGTACCCATCGGAAGATTTCCTTTCATCCCATATTCCAGTGACATATGTTACATTTTCGATTTCCGATTACTTTGATGTCGCGTACACACAATCGCGTACACAAGTCGCGTACACAAATCTCATCGGAATTCCGTCAGAATTCCATCTGAGAAAAATAGAACATGTTCTATATCTAAACTCTGATGGAATTCATCGTAATTTCAGATGAAAAAACTCTGATTGGGCTACACACGATCGGAATATTCGATGGAAAAAGTCAGACAGACTTTTTCCATCAGAAATTCCGATCGTGTGTACAAGGCATTAGTCCTAATGACAGTGGCCACCAAAACAAATACAGAAGGTTTCCCTATTCAGTGGGGGAACAAGTAGCCATAAAAACCTTACATCCATTCCAGTAAACCATAACTACAAAATCAAGTTGTGGCTATGGATTAAAACATTATTTGTAGTACCTTACAATATCAATATATTTGTATGCCATGCATAGTAAATATTGGTCTAAATTTTACAATATGGCAACTTTTTTTTTGTGGATAGAGTATAAAAAGTTTAAAACTGTTGCCTGGCTTTGTTGAAGGTTTCCCTTTACTTCCAATTCCAACAGCACTGCAGAATGAAGTGGACATCTCTCCAAAGCAAAGGGAAACGTATTGACTTAGTGGCGTATCTAGGGTATGGCAGCCATGGCAAGTGCCATGGGTGCCATGGCAGAGGGGGCGACAAAAAAGTCGCCCCGCACAAAAAAAAACACCCATCCTGCGGCTACCTCTCGGCTCTCTCCGTCCCTCGGTCTGTCCGCAGCATCCCTCTCAGTCCTTGTCACACTGCATCCCGCTCTGTCCTTGTCACACTGCGTCCCTCTCTGTCCTTGTCACACTGCGTCCCTCTCTGTCCTTGTCACACTGCATCCCTCTCTGTCCCGGCGTCCCTCTCTGTCCTCATCACACTGGGTCCTTTTCTGTCTGTCCCCAGTGTCCCTTCCTGTCCATGGTGTCCCTCTCTGTCCCCAGTGTCCCTCCCTGTCCCTGGTGTCCCTCCCTGTCCCTTGATTGTGTGTTAGTGTGTCATTGATTTTGTATGAGTTACTGTGAGCAACAATGTTTTGTGTGAGGTGTGCCAGTGTGTTACCATCATCAGTGATTTTTGTATCAATGTGTGCCCGCGGGCCATTGTTAGCTGTTTTTTTTTTTGACAAGGGTGCAGCTTCAGTGCTTGCCATAGGCGCCGTTTTGACTAGATACGCCTCTGTATAGACTGTATCACCACACCTTGTCACAAATTTTGGATTCTCCATCATTTTATGCCCTAGTTCCAATGGACACAAGGGCAAACATGAAGAGCGAATCTCCTCAACTTGAATAAAGATGGGCATAAAAACATGACAGGCATTGAATCGTTTTCCTACACTATTCAAAACGTGAAAATGTTTTGACTGGAAATACACTTTAAAATCAACTTGTAATATAATTTATTCTTTTATACCCAGCGTAGTAAAAAGTAGGTCTAGATATTGCAGTAACCCAGATCTGTATAATATTTCACTAACATGAAGCAATGACAACTGTAATTTTGTTTAAGGTGAATTGCTCATGTTAATGGAACATTGAAAAAAACATGGTTACTCCTAAATAGTTGAAGGGTTATCTACGGTTACTGTTACATTTTTTACACGTGTATAAATTGATATGGCACACTGCTATATATAATGTGACTGTTCTTTGCTATTCAGAAGTGATTTTTTTTTAAATGCAATCAGAGGCAAGCAACATCCTGAAAAGCAGAATAAGCATGCATTATTCAATACCGGTATGTAACTGTAGAAGAACTTACGCACTCTAATGCCGCGTACACACGATCGGGCTTCTGCCCGACCAAATGCACATCGTAATTCCGACTGAATTCCATCGGCGTAAATCAGAACATGTTCTATTTCTAAACTCCGATGGCAGAGGCGTAACTAGAAACTTCAGGGCCCCGGTGCAAGAAATCATGAAGGCCCCCCCCCCCATCAGTGGCAGCGGTGGTGTTGATGGGGGTGGCAGCGGTGGTGTTGAGGAGGGGTGGCAGCGGTGGTGTTGAGGAGGGGGTGGCAGTGGTGGTGTTGAGGAGGGGTGGCAGCGGTGGTGTTGAGGGGGGTGGCAGCGGTGGTGTTGAGGGGGGGTGACAGCGGTAGTGTTGTGGGGGGTGGCAGCGGTGGTGTTGAGGGGGTGGCAGCGGTAGTGTTGTGGGGGGTGGCAGTGGTGGTATTGAGGGGGATGACAGTGGTGGTTTTGAGGGGGAGTGACAGTGGTAGTGTTGTGGGGGAAGCGGGAGTGTTGGACGCTGGCACACGAGGGGGGTGTGGTTGTGGTGTCAGTGGTGGTGCCATCCTCTCCCACCCCCACCTCTGCCTCTTACTGATCCCATCTCCTCCTTCAGTGAATACAGTGAATATAGGTAGGAATTGAACGACGAAAATTTGACGATTTTCGATGCTTTGTCGAATTTTCGTCGTTCAATTTCTACCTATTCACTGTATTCAGAGCGATGATTTTCGATGCTTTGTCGAATTGAATGACGAAAATTCAACAAAGCATCGAAAATCGTCGCTTTCGGACGAAAACGTTCCCGACGAAAACTAAATAAATCAAAACGATTTTCGGGAGTAACGAAATAAATTTATTTTCCGGACGAAAACGAAATTACGAAACAAAATATTTCAGTCTGCACATGTCTACCTGATAATTCCGCTACTGCCTGATGGAATTTCTTGGAAAAAGTCCGATGGGGCATACACACGGTCGGAATTTCTGCTGGAAAATGTCTGTCTGACTTTTTTCATCGGAAAAAAACGATCGTGTGTACGCGGCATAAGGCAGACCATACACGGTATGAATTTATTTTCTGCAATCATGGGTTGCAGGAAAGAAATTTGCTCAATTCTCATATCAACCCACACAGTGTTGACAGGAGAATCCCTCCTGCCCAGCCAGTGTCTTCTACTGGTGGGAGGGTGGAAGGAAGCCTTGCCCTTCTGGAGATGACAGTGATTATTGCTAGTGGCTATACCTGGTTGTACCCAAGACTGGTTGTACCCAAGTTGATAGATAATTGCCCTGTCCATGCATGGTTCGAATCTTGGCCGGTTCAGTGGGATTCAAACTGTCGATGGCCAACATAACACAAGATAATCCATACTTAACATATACTGCAATGGGTATTACCTAGCTTTAATGTGACATTGTGTGAAGGTTACTGTTCAGAAAACATGCCCAGGTTGTAAATTGTTTAATCTGACAAAATTTCAGTCAGAGCAAATGTCTACTGGCCAGGTTGGATATTGGCCAATATGCTATTTTTATGCTAGTTTCCTGATAAAAGTGGTCCTGACAGGTTGATCTTAGCATAAAATATAAGGTTGCCAGTGGAATCAGAGAATTTTCTCAACTACAAAGTAAAGAAAATTTCAGGGTGTGTTATTCTATATATTACACGCATACTTTATACGTGTGGTCATTTGATCCCGAATGCTTACTACAAGGATCAAAAAGCAGCAAACAAGCAGATACAGCTTTCTGCATACTATACACCTACCTTAAGACCCCTTTCACATTGAGGAGTTTTTCAGGCCGTACAGCGCTAAAAATAGCGCTGCTATACGGCCTGAAAAACTCCTTCACTGCTCCTTCCCATTGAAAACAATGGGAAATCACGGCAATACCGCCCGCAATGCGCCTCTATAAAGGTGCATTGCGGGCGGTATTAACCATTTGATGGCCGCTAGTGGGGGTTAATACCGCACCGCTAGTGGCCGAAACTCGCGGCAAATCCGACGGTATAGTGCCGCTATTTTTAGCAGCGCTATACCGTCAGCGTGGCTGTTTATGCAATGTGAAAGGGGCCTAAATCTGGCTATGGCCAGAGGAACACTAATTGTTGCCCCAAAGATAATGAAGGGACATAGGTAACGTCAAGATAGTGGGGTATACAGGGCCGTTTTTAATGTTGATTGGACCCTGGGCAGAAATTTTCTTGGGTCCCCCCCATGCAATTTTGCTCTCCACCTGGTCTAAGACATACAATAAATATCAGCTAGACTTAAAATTTGCATACTGTATCAGATCAGTCAGTGATTGTGATTGGTTGCCCGAGGTTACAGCATATCATTACCACTTATTGACTGGTTGCTAGAGGTTACAGCACACATTACAGGTCACTGATTAGTTGCTAGAGGTTACAGCACATGATTTCTTCTTGTTGATTGGTTGCTAGAGATCACTAGACAGTAATACTGCTCACTGATTGGTTGCTAGAGGTTTCAGCACATCATCTCTTCACTGCAGATGGACATAATATACATATGAATGCCGCCTTTACATATGAATGTTGCTGCTATTTACATATGCAGGCTCCCGTTATTTACATATGAATGACTGGATGACGGTTATTTACATGTAAACACTGGGTCTGCCGGTGAGTCATCTGTACACAACAATAGGGTAGAGCTTGACAACATTAGTAGCAGCACTTCACACTGAGAATTCAAGGGACAAAAGAATTTAAACTAGGATAGTTGGCAAGTATGAGGCAGCTGCTTTGGGCCCCACAACAATGACAGGGCCCAGGACAGCTTCCCCTTTTGCCCTGCCTTAAAGACGGCCCTGGGTGTATAGCTTAAAGACTTCTCCTCTCTGGGCTCTGAACATTACTTTTGAAGTGTAAGGGTCCTTTCAAACGGAGCGGACCGTTTTTCGGTCCGCTCCGTGTTTGTCCGTCGGCTCAGCGGGGATCATCCGTAAATCCCCGCTCAGCTGTTGGCGGACAGGGCGGTCCCCGCACACTGTGCAGGGACCGCCCTGTCTCTCCTCCGCTCTCCTCTATGGGGAATCGGATGAAAACGGACCGTTTGTCCGTATTCATCCGATCCGTTCTGCCGAACAGAAGAAAAATAGGCTTTTCTTCCGTCCGGAAAACTGGATCCAGACGGACGCGGATCATTGCAGACGTTAGTGGATACATCATCCACTAACGGACGTGACCCCATAGGCGTCCATTACAAGTCCGTAAAAGGACTTGTAAAAACGGACGAACGGAGGCGGACATGTGAAAGGGGCCTTACAGACCATGCCATCTTAAATTCTTTTGGGATAACCATGTGTGAGTGATAGATGGTAATCGTATGCCTCTGTTTTTTACTCTGCCCCTGGTTCTTCCTAAGGTAAATATCTCCCAAAGGCATAATATGACCTCCTAGCAGTGCTCAGGAGTGCACTTCTAGGTTGAGACACTGGTAAAGGGGTTGTAAAGGTTTCTTTTTTATTTTCTATATAGGTTCCTTTAAGCTATTGCAGTGTTGATTCACTTACCCTTTCCTCCGATTTCCCTTCTAAATGTTTTTTTTTTTTACTTTGAATTTCTCACTTCCTGTTTCTCCTCAGTAAGCTTGCCACCATCACCCATGGGGCTTAGTCAGCCAGAACAGCTTACTGAGGAGGAACAGGAAGTGAGAAATTCAGACAAAGAAAACAAAGAAAAAAAAACATTTAGAAGGGAAATTAAAGGAAAAGGTAAGTGAACCAACAATGCACTAGCTTAAGGGAACCTATTTAGAAAATAAAAAACAAACCTTTACAACCCCTTTATGTAAACTAAGAGCCAACGCAGATGAGAAGGCTCATGTGACAGCCTGTCAAGGATATCATTTGATATGGTAGGAGGACTGAAATGGAATAGCTGCAGTGTCACAAATGGGAGGGCAAGAGAGTGGGGTTAGCAAGTCAAGCAGACAGATGGTGGGCCTAATTGAAATCATTCTGACTGTAAATTACTGTTCCGTGTCTTTACAATTCTAGTGTTATTTTCATGCCTGTTAAACATGTACAGTAAAGCCCCATACACACAGTCGGACCTTTGTCTGACCAAAATCACATCGGAATTCCACCGGAGTAAAAGAGAACATGTTCTCTATCTAAACTCTTAAGGCATTCCTCGGAATTTCTGATGGAAATAATCCGATGGGGCATACACACGATGTCTGTCTGTCTGACTTTTTCCATCAGAAATTCCGATCGTGTATACTGGGCATTATTCGTTTTTTATTCAAAACTTTGCCGCAGATTAGCTATAAATAGGTTCTAGTGGCAAAAGCATAAACGACATATGATGCAGGCAGTCGTTCGCATTAACAAAGCAGTATTTGGTTTTGTTTGTTTTTTAGTCCCCCCTGCTGGAATTTTTTTTTTTTTTTTTTGTCAGACCAATCTGTACAGCAAAAGTGAAAGTTAGCGGGTTAAGACAACTTGGCAGGGGTGCTTACTTTGGTCGACTTTCACTCATTAAGTTAAAATTTTATCCCAAAGGGAACTGTAACTGCTTAAAAAAGTGTTAGCTGAATTTGGGCTTTAACCACTTCAGCCCCGGAAGTATTTACCCCCTTCCTGACCAGAGCACTTTTTGTGATTCGGCACTGCGTCGCTTTAACTGACAATTGCGCGGTCGTGCGACGTGGCTCCCAAACAAAATTGGCGTCCTTTTTTTCCCACAAATAGAGCTTTCTTTTGGTGGTATTTGATCATCTCTGCGGTTTTTATTTTTTGCGCTATAAACAAAAATAGAGCGACTATTTAAAAAAAAATGCAATATTTTTTACATTTTGCTATAATAAATATCCCCCAAAAATATCTAAAAAAACATATTTTTTCCCCAGTTTAGGCCGATACGTATTCTTCTACATATTTTTCGTAAAAAAAAATCGCAATTAGCGTTTATTGATTGGTTTGCGCAAAATTTATAGCGTTTACAAAAAAGGGGGTAGTTTTATGGCATTTTTATTAATATTTTTTTTTTACTAGTAATGGCGGCGATCAGCGTTTTTTTTCGGTACTGCGATATTATGGCGGACACATCGGACACTTTTGACACATTTCTGGGACAATTGTCATTTTTATAGCGATCAATGCTATAAAAATGCATTGGATTACTATAAAAATTCCATTGGTAGTGAAGGGGTTAACACTAGGGGGCAGGGAAGGGGTTAAGTGTGTTCCTATTTGTTTTCTAACTGTATGGGGGGGGTGGACTCACTAGGGGAAATCACTGATCTTCTGTTCATACATTGTATGAACGGAAGATCAGCGTTTCCCCCGCTGACAGGAACGAGCGCTGTGTGTTTACACTCACAGCTCTCGTTCCCCGCTCTGTAACGAACGAGCGCGCGTGCTCGGCGGGGATCGCGCCTGCCGGGCACGCGCGCGGGACTCGGGTGGCTCGGGCGGGCCGCCGGCAGCGCGCGAGCCCTCTAGCGGCCAAAAAAGATAGGACGTAGAGCTACGTGCTCTCGCCCAGCACTGCCACCGTCCCGCAGTAATATGACGGCGGGCGGTCGGCATCTAGTTAAAGGGATTGTAAAGGTAAAAAATGTTTTGCCTAAATTGCTTCCTTTACCTTAGTGCAGTCCTCATTCACTTACCTCATCCTCTTCTGAGAAATTCTCACTTCCTGTTCTTCTGTCTATAACTACACACAGTAATGCAAGGCTTTCTCCCTGGTGTGGAGTGTCATGCTCGACCCCTTCCTTGGACTACAGTAGGGTGACCAGACATCCCCAGTTTCAGGGGACAGTCCCTTGATTGAGGACACTGTCCCCGGACCAAGTCTGTCCCTAGTTGTGTCCCCAGATTGGATTTAAAAGGGCAATTTCAAAGACGTTGCATGCAGAATTAAAATAAAATTACAAATTAAATTACACCCCCCCGCTCCGCAATGCCTTCTAGCTTAGGAGGGTTGTATTTGTTTCATTATCTGTGCCCCTTTCTGATGATCATGTGCTGGTTGGAGCGGAGGGACTATTTCTTCAGTTTCGGGTGCATGCCCATTCAGCTTTGCTCGCATGTTCCTCTGCCTTGGCTCAACTCCTGGCCAGCCACCTGCCTATCTCCTTGCCTTCCCTGGGGGAGTGATCTTCCTCCGCTCCCCATCCAGTAGTAGCTGGGGCCCGAAGAATAAGACATGAGAGGTTGTGACGCGGGCAGCAACGGGCAGAGAGTCGCTGATTGTTGCCATTACTAGTAAAGAAAAAATATGTCCCCGGATTTCATTTTAAAAATCTGGTCACCTTAGACTACAGGAGGGTCAGGATGCCCTCTAACGCACAGCTCCTTTCTCTATATGCAATGTAGAGAGCGTCCTGACTCTCCTGTAGTCCAAGGGAGGGGGCAAGCACGACACTCCACACCAGGGAGAAAGCCTCGCATTAAGGTGTGTAGTTACAGACAGAAGAACAGGAAGAGAGGATTTCTCATAAGAAATAAGGACATTTAAAAGCAAAATCGAAGGATGAGGTACCTTTACACCACTTTAATTTCTCAGTCATTTATGAAAAGTCCATGTACTCTAAATGTACTGGTCTATCCAACACTCTCTGGACCAGGGGTAGGCAACCTTTGAGAGGTGAAGATCTACCTGAACGAGATCAACTATCAAGTAATTAAATAGTAAGGAAAACTTAGAAAAGTCTAATAAAACAATTGTCAGTAGATTCAATTTCCCTTCTAAATGTTTTTGTTTCTTTGTTTTCTTTGTCTGAATTTCTCACTTCCTGTTCCTCCTCAGTAAGCTGTTCTGGCTGACTACCCCCCCCCCCCCCCCCATGAATGACGGGGGCAAGCTTACTGAGGAGAAACAGTAAGTGAGAAATTCAAAGTAAAAAAAAAACATTTAGAAGGGAAATCGGAGGAAAAGGTAAGTGAATCAACACTGCAATAGCTTAAAGGGACCTATTTAGAAAATAAAAAAGAAACCTTTACAACCCCTTTACCAGTGTCTCAACCTAGAAGTGCACTCCTGAGCACTGCTAGGAGCTCATATTATGCCTTTGGGAGATATTTACCTTAGGAAGAACCAGGGGCAGAGTAAAAAACAGAGGCATACGATTACCATCTATCACTCACACATGGTTATCCCAAAAGAATTTAAGATGGCATGGTCTGTAACACTTCAAAAGTAATGTTCATGGCAGGTCTGCGGCGCTTTAAGGGGGAAAATTCTTCCGGTCCTTATGTGGTTAAATGGCACCCAATGCACCACGAGGCATGTGCCATACAGCACACCCAGTGCACGAATGGGAAACATGCAATGCACAGATTTATGTGTTATAGTGCAATGCACTGAAAAAAGGAACATGCCTTTAACATGAACTGCTTTAACCACTTGCCTACTGTGCACCTACACCCCCTTCCTGCCCAGACAAAATTTTAGCTTCCGGCACTGCGTCGCTTTAACTGACAATTGCGCGGTCGTGTGACGTGGCTCCCAAACAAAATTGGTGTCCTTTTTTTCCCCACAAATAGAGCTTTCTTTTAGTGGTATTTGATCGCCCGTGCGTTTTTTTTTTTTTTGCGCTATGAACAAAAAAAGAGCGACAATTTTGAAAAAAGATCCAATATTTTTTGCTTTTTGCTATAAAAAATATCCCATTTAAAAAAAAAAAAAAAAAAAAAATGATCTCAGTTTAGGCCGATGTGTATTCTTCTACATATTTTTGGTAAAAAAAAATCGCAATAACCGTATAGTGACTGGTTTGCGCAAAAGTTATATTGCCTACAAAATAGGGGACATAATTATGATTTATTTTTTTATTTATATTTTTCTAGGAATGGCGGTGATCTGCGATTTTTTTTCGGGACTGCGACATTATAGCGGACACATCGGACACTTTTGACACATTTTTGGGAACATTTACATTTATACAGTGAACAATGCTATAAATATGCATTGATTACTATATAAATGTAACTGTCAGGGAAGGGGTTAACCACTAGGGGCGGGGAAGGGGTTAAATGTGTATCCTAGGTGTGTTCTAACTGTAGGGGGAGGGGGGGTGACTGGGGGGAGGTGACCGATTGTGTCCCTATGTACAAGGGACACAGATCAGTCTCCTCTCTCCCTGACAGGGACGTGCAGCTCTGTGTTTACACACAGAGCTGCATGTCCCAGCTCAATTGTCGGCAATCGTGTGTGCCCGGCGGCCATCGCGGCCGCCGGGCACACGCACGGGCTCCTCAGTGACGCGACGGGTGCGTGCGCGCCCCTAGCCGATTTAAATGACAGGACGTCATATGACGTGCTGTCAGGAACAGAGAGTTACCCGCCCGCCGTCATTTGACGGCGGCCGGGTATCAAGTGGTTAAAGGGGTTGTAAAGGTTTTTTTTTTTTTTTTCTAAATAGGTTCCTTTAAGATTGTGCATTGTAGGTTCACTTACCTTTTCCTTCGTTTTCCCTTCTAAATGTTTTTTTTCTTTGTTTTCTTTGTCTGAATTCCTGTTCTTCCTCAGTAAGCTGTTCTGGCAGACTAACCCCCAGCCAGAACAACTCGGATGATGGGGGCAAGCTTACTGAGGAGCAGCAGGAAGTGGTTAAGTGAGTTATTCTTAATGCCGCGTACACACGATAATTTTTCAGTTTGTAAAAAACTACGTTTTTCAGCCTCTATAAAAAAAAAAAAATCCAACTTCATCATTAAAACGATGTTGCCCACACACGTAAAAAAAAAAAAAATGCTCTAGCAAAGCACGATGACTTACAACACGTACAACGGCACTATAAAGGGGAAGTTCCATGCGGATGACACCACCCTTGGGGCTGCTTTAGCTGATTCCATGTTAGTAAAAGATGATTTGCGCTTTTCTGTCTGTTACAGCGTGATGAATGTGCTTACTCCATTATGAACGGTAGTTTTACCAGAAGGTGCGCTCCCGTCTCATAACTTGATTCTGAGCATGTGTGAGTTTTTCATGTCATTTTGGCCCACACATGATCATTTATTACAACCCGAAAAACTAAATTGTTTAAAACGTTGTTAAAAAATGCAGCATGTTTGAATTTTTATTTTATTTTTTTCAGAACCCTGAAAAATTATGTGACGCCCATCCACGATCATCCGAAAAATGATCGTGTGTACGCGGCATCAGAATTACAGGCCTACAATATAAAACGCCAAGTTTCCATGCAAAATAATGGTACCGCTTTCAGCATCTAAAATCTGACATAATCACACCGCCAGGGAGGTTAAAGGAACCTATTTAGAAAATAAAAAACAAACCTTTACAACCCCTTTAATGCAATTAATGTGAAAAATTCAGCACATTAGTGTGCATGCGGTAATGTGCCACAATGCACTTTATAAATGCAAGAATGAGGCCTCGTACACACGACCGAGGACGAGTTACTTGTTAGGCTTTTTGAGAAACTCGACAAGCTGTCTTTGCGTACACACTGTCAAGACCAAATCTCCTCGTTCTCAAACTCGGTGACTTCAACACATACAACGGCAGGGGAAGTTCGGTTCCACTGGCACAACCCTTGGGGCTGCTTTTGCTAATCTCATGTTACTGCGTGTTAGGTAAAAGTTTGGTAAGAGACATTTGCACTTTTCAATCTGTTACAGAGTGACAAATGTGCTATCTCCATTACAAATACAACTTTTACCGAAGGTGCGCGGATTTCTAAGCATACACACCAACATGTTTCTCGTGGAAAACCAGCCCGACGAGGAACACGACAAGCCAATTTGGACTCCCGTCGAGGAAAAAGAGAACTTGCTCTCTTTTTTCCCCTTCGAGTTCCTCGACAGTTTACTCGATGAAAAACGTACACACGACCGGTTTCCTCTGCAAAAAAGCTCTCCCACCATGTTTCTTGATGGATTCTGTCGAGGAAACCAGTCAGTCGTGTGTACGCGGCCTAAGAAGACTCTAGTTTGAAGTTTTTAAACTCCAGCACATTTAAGCGCGTCTGCCAACTACCTGCACTTAATATGGATGGGTCATCCTTTCTGCTCATACATGTTAGAGAGCCCTGGACAGAGCAAAGCATAGGGGAGGGGCGGCATGACCGGGCCGGACTGGCCTCAGCTATTGGCCGGTTCACTTGCAGGGGGAGGGCATGTCAGGTCCTGGGCTGAGGGCGGGAGTAGGCTAATCTTGGAGGAAGTGACGATTCATCACTCCTCCATTACACAGGGAAGAAGCTGCCCACCCACCCTCCCTGGGTTTGTTGAGGTATGAAAGGTTGTACCCATACGTGGTATGGGAGTTATCATGTACCTTCCAGTTGATGCAGGTTAACCAGGAAGGGGTTAAAGTTCGTAGGTCACTGTGGACTGTCATACTGCCTCCGAGTCGGTGAGGTGCGACTGAGGCCTAGGGAGGAATTTTGTCCCAGTGTCCAGGTTTGAGGTGTGGTCTTTGGACCACCAAGTGTTATAGTTTTATATGGTTATTTAAAAGTTATTTATAGTGTTATTTATATTAAATTTTATATTAAATTTTATTGGTTAAACAAAGAAGGCCGGAAGGCCAATTTTCTCCACAACATAGTCCGTTTTATCTTTGGTAGTTGTGGGGTTAAGTGGATTCTGGGTAAGGGGTATGGTTTACACAAAAGTCACTAGGATCAGTCCTCCGTATGTCATGTGCTTGTCCAGGACAACAATAGTGGGATCCTAAGCACAGGCTGGAATCCAAACGTTACAAGCCTGCCATTAGATTTACTGTATAGAAAACCAAAATGTCATATTGTTTATTAGCTTTTCTATCAGCAACTGAATTGAAAGACAGATGCAGACGCAGGTAAGAATCTATCTTTATGACTTACGTAGTGTACTGTTAGAAATTGTTTTTGACTGTCGTTCTTCTTTATCCAAGCAAAATATACATTTAGTTGTTAGTTTTGCTCCATGGGGCGCTGACTGACTTCCTTATACTATGAGCTTGTATGTTATGTTATGGTATGCAGTCAGTATAGTTCCAGGCTATTTGCTTGTGACAGTTCCTAATTACTATCATGCTAATTTCAAACTGGTGAAATGGCAGTCTACTTCCTCTTGTAATAATGAAGATGCTTCCTGCAGAGAAGGATTAATTTGTTAGCTTACATTGAGGAAGCATTTTTTTTTCTAAGTGCATAAATTAATGATGGAATTCTACTTGTTTCTTATTGACTTGTTTAGAATTGGATCTTAATCATTACAACAGACTAATTAAAACCTTTACTTAATAAGCCACACACCACACAAGGGAACATTGTTCACTGTGTATTTTCAAGTGACTACTTAAAGTGAATTAAGGAAAAAAAATATAGCATAGGCCTCATCTTCGCAACTGCTGCTCCTTTTTCATGCAAAATCATAATATAGGAGGTCTTTCTGTGCAGGCCTGATTTCATACATCGTATTTTGAATGCCACCGCTGTTGGATGAGCATTTTGTAGTGCCTGGATAATCCCTGATTTTTTACACAGGTAAATCTTCTCCAAAAACATGTACTGTATTTATTGGCATATAACACTCACTTTTTTACCCTGAAAATAGAGGGTAAACTGTGCCTGCGTGTTATACGCAGGGGGCTGTGGACGTTTTTTTTCCTGAAACTTCCCTCTTAAAGTTGGGGTGCGCATTATACGCCTGTGCGTGTTATACACCGATAAATACGGTACTTTCCAAGTTCAGAAAAAAAAAGTGTATGACAAGCAGAACATTGTTTACCCACCTAGACCCAGGGATCCTCAAACTACAGCCCTCCAGCTGTTGCTAACCTACACATCCCATGAGGCATTGCAAACCTCTGGCATTCACAGACATGACTAGGCATGATGGGAATTGTAGTTTCTGAACAACTGCAGGGCCATAGTTAGAAGATCCCTGATCTAGACAAACACCTAAAAGTGGATGTGTTTGTCCCAATAAAAAAAAAAAACATTTACCACTGACAGGGGTGCTTATAAGGATCCGTTTTTATTTATTTCTTTATGTAAAACCTTTATCCCAAAAGGACAAAACTATAACTGCTTATAAAGTGTTAGCTGGGAATTGGGTTCAATTTGTTAAGAACCGTACATAAGATCGGAATTTCCAATGGAAAAAGTCTGACTGAGTGTATGCCCCATCGGAGTAATTCCGATGAATTCCATCAGAGTTTAGATAAAGAACATGTTCTTTTTTACTCCGATGGAATTCTGTCGGAATTCCGATGTGATTTTGGTCGGAAAAAGGTCTGATCGTTTGTATGGGGCTTTAGTGTATTTTAATCTAATAGTCAGATCACCAGGTAAAAATAGAGGGGGTAGGGGGACAACAAAAAGAAAAAAAATGCACCACCACTAATGATTTGTAAGCTACAATATATTACATTTTTGGTTTAGGGTTTAAAGGAGTTGTAAAGGCAGAAGGTTTTTTATCTTGATGCATTCTATGCATTAAGATTGAACACCTGTGTGTAGCAGCCTCCCCAGCACCCCCCGATTACTTACCTGAGCCCCATCTCTCTCCAGGGATGTGCACAAGTGTCTTAGCCTTCCGGGACACTCCTCCTGATTGGCTGAGACACAGCAGCGGCATCAATGGCTCTCGCATCTGTCAATCAAAGTCAGTCAGCCAATCCGGGGAGAGAGGGGCAGGGCCAGGTCAGGGCTCCGTGTCTGAATGGATACACAGAGCTCTTACTCGGCTTGGGTGCCCCATAGAGAGCTGCTGGCTGAGGGGGCACTCCATAGGAGGGAGGATCCAGGAGTAGCAAAGAGGGACCTGAGAAGGGGAGGATCCAGGCTGCTCTGTGAAAAACCACTGCACAGACTAGGCAAGTATAATATGTTTGTTATTTAAAAAAAATCACTGTAATACTAATTTAAATAAAGCTAATTAAATTATAAATTTCAAGATTGACTTATTTAGGGTGAATCACTCCCCCATCGCAAAAAAAAAAAACAGACACATAGCCCCAAGAAGACCTTCTCTATGCAATTACCACTGCTTCATCTTTGTATATCCACTGTACTGCAGAGCAACAGTAGAGTCAAGTACATCATTTGAAGGATCTTTGTATATTTTTACTAAAATGCATTATTTACTGAATATTTACAGAACGCTTTTCTGGGTGTCTGTGATAAGATCACTGCAGTCAAATGTTTCCTAGTGTCTAGTCACTGCAGAATATTTTTGGTCACTAATGCTGCGTACACACGATCGGGCTTCTGCCTGACCAAATGCACATGTACTATTTCTAAACTCTGATGGAATTCTTTGGAAAAAAAAAACCAATAGGGCACACACACGGTCGGAATTTCCGATGGAAAAAGTCAGTCGGACTTTTTTCATCTGAAAAAAACGATTGTGTGTACACGGCATGAGACAACTGGTGTTTATGTCGTTTGCTATAATTTGGCCTTGAAATCCTATAATCTTTATAGGCAAAGAAAAGTATGTAATGTTCACTTTTATTTTTTCTATACTAAGCAAACTAAAATTTCAACTTTAAGGCCATGTACACACGATCAGACATGTCTGATGAAACAGGTCCGACGGACCGTTTTAATCGGACATGTCTGAAGGGATCTTTTGGTCTGATGTGTGTACACACCATCAGACCAAAATCCCAGCAGACCAGAACGGGGTGACATAGAACACACCGACGTGCTGGAAAAAGGAAGTTCAATGCTTCGAATCTATTTGACGCATGCGCGGGATTTCGGTCAGGTGGTTGGGCGTACTAACCATCGGACACGTCAGACAGACAAGTTTCCAGCGGACAAGTTTCTAAGCATGTTTAGAAACTTTTGCCCACTGGAAATCTGCTAGGCCGTACACACGATCGAACATGTCCGCTGAAACTGGTCTGCGGACCAGTTTCAGCGGACATGTTCGATCGTGTGTACGCGGCCTAAGGGGGTTATAGAAAAACATCCCAAACACCAATCCCATGTTCTTCCACTAATCTTACCTTCTGAGGAGAGTTCTAAAGTCTTGTGCAACTTTTAATTTTCTGGTTTCTGAGAAAGGTGAAACATATACAAAGCAACAAGAATTTTTTTTTTTTTTTGCGCTAACCTAAATAAGAAATAAAAAACAAACAAATATAGCGAAGGCAGCAATCACGTGACTTAACACAAATAAATATAAAAAAGAAGAAAGTTTGCGCCAACATAAAGTCCAATATGAAAATAAAGTCCAATATAAAAGATTATTTTGTGTATCACAGGAAACACCCCAGTGCACTTCAGACAGTCGTGAACCACCACCACATGGACAGGAGCTTACCAAATATAAGCTATATGAAAGCCTATAGAATCCACAGCAGCATATCGCAGAAATCAATCACACGGCTTCTCAGGGAACAGCTGATTCTCAGGAGCCTCGCCAAGTAATCACCGAATGTCACGTTGGTTTAAGCATCAATATGCATAACATGCAGGCAGCGATGAACCATAAATAGGAAAAGGAGACCTCACATAGTGCATTACCAATGCGATTTATTAAAAGGATATAAAAAGCCACTTACATAAATGATCATGGGAAGTAGCAATAAGAAGCAATAAGAAAATGCCGGCCGGCATATAGCAGGAGCCCTTCCTCCTCACGCGAACGCGGTGACGTCACTACATGCCTACGTCCCAGACGCATTTCGTTATAGGTTAACGTTGTCAATGGGGATCCCCATTGACAACGTTAACCTATAACGAAACGCGTCTGGGACGTAGGTGTGTAGTGAGGTCACCGCATTCGCGTGAGGAGGAAGGGCTCCTGCTATATGCCGGCCGGCATTTTCTTATTGCTTCTTATTGCTACTTCCCATGATCATTTATGTAAGTGGCTTTTTATATACAAAGCAATTTACTCTACCCCACTAATGCCGTATGACAGCACATAGCCCTGGAAAAATAGCTATTTAGGCCCTAAAAAAAGCATTGAAGGGAGCCAGGGGATATTTTACATTTTCTTCTTTACCCAGAAGTACTTCTCCAAGTAGTAGAAGTAAAGGATGCGTTTAATGCCTCCTGTAAAATGAGCATGTTATATTGCCCAGTCTGGGAAAAATACAGCTTTGCTTTAAGTTGACTGAAATTTTCATTTTTTTTCTATTTTTTTAGCTTCACTCAGACATGGATGAAGGTGATGGCTCAATTAAATATATTCTGACTGGCGATGGGGCAGGAACCATGTTTACTATTGATGACACTACAGGTGACATTCATGCGATACAGCGACTGGATCGGGAAGAGAGGGCTCAGTATACTCTCAGAGCCCAGGCTCTAGACAGAAGGACTAACAGGCCTATGGAGCCAGAATCAGAATTTATCATTAAAATTCAAGATATTAATGACAATGAACCCAAATTTCTTGATGGACCATACACAGCTTCTGTACCAGAAATGTCCCCAGTTGGTATGTATATAAACAATTAGCTTCTTTATATAGATTATATTTAATTTTATAAATATTTGTACAACTTCTTCATGTTTTAGCCACTGATGTAACAATTTTATAGTGTCCGTACTAGGGATATATTGTGTAAAAAAAAAATCAAAACTTGCTAAATACAGGTGTATTCAAAGTCTTTGTAAATATTTATTAAGTGCAAGACTGGATATGGACTCAGATTTGGGATTCAAAGTTGGAATCTTTTGTGCAGGAGTTATTTTCTTCATCTGCTCAATTATTAAGGGACTGTCAGAGATACAGAGGTTAATTTAGTAAAGGCAAATAGGCTGTTCCCTTTGCAAGGGAAGTTGCAATTGGCAAGGAAATTTGCTCCAGAGCTTAATGAATGAGGTAAAGCTCTGTTGACTTTTATAAAACCATCATGTGCCATCAAAGTATTTTTATTTATTTTTTAATTACTAGACATGTGCACACTGAAATATTTTGTTTCGGAATTTCATTTTTGTGCGAAAAATAAATATATTTAGTTACTCCCGAAATTTGTTTTTATTTATTTTGTTTCGGTATAAAATGCATTCGTCTGAAAATTATTATTGTGTCTGTCGAATGTTCGAAGAAGATTCGACGGAGCAGCTAAACTGTACGACGCCGCAATCATACATTTCCTGTCCAATGTTCCGCCTACAAGCTATAGAAGAATTCTAATGTCGTATGACACTATAAATAATTATATTTATAAATTATTATTACTAGTCAACTAACATTCAAATTCTTCTATAGCCTATGGGCCGAGCATTTGACTGGAAATGTATGATTGCTGCGTCGTACAGTTTAGCTGCTTGTCGAATCTTCTTAGAACTTTCGACAGACACCATAAGCCTTCAATGATAGATTCGACGTTTGTATGTTTTCCACTGCTTCCTCGAATCTTCGTCGTGCATGTCGAATGGTCTACCCCAGGGGTGTCCAAACTTTTTTCAAAGAGGGCCAGATTTGATGAAGTGAACATGCGTGAGGGCTGACCATTTTTGCCTGACATTCTTTGAACCATTAAAATTTGGTCTAAGTGTGTTAATTCGAGCACTAATACACTGCCCAACAAGAATTATCTTGCCGTTGGCTGTGTGTGGTGAAGAGATGAACTTGGGCGTGTTATTTGTATCTATCTATATATCTATAGATATATATCTTTTGTGGCCCCAACGAATCCCTGAGCGCCGATCAAGACTAAGGATGAGCTCGGAAGTGTTATTTTATGTATACCTTATTTATTGGCGTATAACACGCACCTTAAGAGGGAGGTTTCAGGGGAAAAAAATAAAAATAAATAAAGAACTGTGAAGCAAAATAAGGGTCAGTGCCCATGAATGCAGCCTCCCCACTGCCATGAATGCAGCCTGATCAATGCCCATTTTCAGCCTGGGAGGGGGCGGGGCGAGCAGGAGAATCTCCTGTTTTCTCGGGTGCCTCTTTAATACCAAGTCCTGCCTTCTATGATAGACAAAACAGTCGTCCAATGACAGAACTTCCTAGTACAAATGCTGCTGAGTAAACGCTTGTTATGCACCCTCCCTGTCCCCTCTGAGGTAGCGGTGATAAATACAGTAAATATCTTTAGTAGCCTGAGGGCCGCAAAATATATATATATATATACAAATTACCAGGGGGGCCACATTAAACCGGAACAAGGGCCGCATTCAGATGAAAATTAATGCACATGTCTACAAATCACACAGTTGTATATTTTTTGCAAAGTTAAACTTCACTGCATGCAGTAAGCTTTGGAGCAAATTTCCTTGGACAATGAAGGATGCAAGGACTGAATGTGAGTTTAGGAACATTATACTGATTTTTCCAACAAACTTAACATTTACAACCAACACATCCCAATTCAAAATTTTTAATTACACACAATATATACAGTAAATGTAAACAATGTATGACTATGGAGACTATGGGTCAGATTCAGGTAGGAAAGCGGATCTTTATGTTGGAGTAACGTTTGTCATTTACGTTACACCGCCGAAACTTTAGGAGCAAGTACTGTTATTCACATAGCACTTGCTCCTAAAGTTGCGGCGGCGTAGCGAAAATGAGCCGGCGGAATTCAAATTGGGCGGGTAGGGGTCGTGTATTATTTAAACTAGGCGCGATCCCGCGGAAAATGTACTGCGCATGCGTCGACTGTCAGTGTGCATGCTCCAAATTCTGTCAGTGAACGTCAATGACGTTAATCCCCATTCACGGACGTTTTACGCAAACGACGCTAAACTTTTTTAATTCAATGCGATGACGACGGCCATACTTAACATAGGATACTCCACCTAGGGGGCATGTTTTTCTTTACGCCGTGTATCGCTTACGGAAACGTCGGAAAGTCACTGCGTCGGGCCCGCGTACGATCGTGAATTTCTGTTTCTCGCTGATTAACATATTCTCGGCGTTAATCAGCGGGAACGCCCCGAGCGCCATTTTTAAAATTGCAGTTACGATACGACGGTGAAATACAATTACGCCGCTCGTATAGGAACTCCAACCCGGCGTATCTTGTTTTCTGCTTACAGAAAACAGATAAGCCAGCTCAAAGTGAGAGTTATGCTGGCGTATCACTGATACTCCAGCCTAACTCTACCTGAATCTGGCCCTATAAAGGTATATAATCAGGCTTTTTTTTATGGGAAAAAAATTACATAAAGTTTGTTAAAACTCTACATCAAAGAACAGTTTTATCTGTACTTACAATATTTCAGGCATGTCCCATATTTTTTTTTATTCTTGAAATACTTCTGCGGCCCTACAAAAGAGGGTGCACCTAAATCCCTAAAACATGTTGAATGTTTGTACTTTTTCTTTGACAAATAAAAAAAATGGGATTCCTTACACATGAAAGTTTATGGAGTGTTGCTTTAGCACCCTTCAAAAACCTAGCAATTACAAGAGTGGCAAGAACCCAAGCTGTTTCTGCCAGCATTAGAAAGTGGAAAAACTATTAACACTATACAAAACTATAATATACATGTAGCACCCTAGGGTTGGATGTTAGGTGATTTTGTTAGCTCTTCTGTAATCAGTGGAGCAGGGGTTAATTACTTTGATTAATTCTCCCTATATTCCAGAGGATTCTAGAATTATAGTGGGAGAAAGAACAGTGGACAGCCTGAATATTTATAAGACTTCCAAAGAGCTTAATACAGAAATAAGCCTAAAAGTTTTCCTGAAACCTTGAACCCCCTTGTACAATTTTGGGTAACTTGTGAAATGCCAGTCACCATATTTGGCTGTGTAAATATCTCCCCCGGTGCTGAGCTATCCAGCTCTGACATGAAAAGTAAGAATGATTAGGATTAAAAGATAGGTCCATTGTTCAATAATATTATCCCCTTTGTGGGGTTATTGAGGAGGAGGCTAGACTTTCTATTTTTAATATGCTTTACATTTGTTCTGATGTCTGTTTAGAAACTGGGATGCTGCTGGTCAGTATGATGAATTGGGTCTGCTGTCCCTTTAAAATCCATGGGGTGCACGTCCTGCTGAAGCTCACGTCACGTGAGGCAAAACGCATTGATGTAAGCAGCGTCAATGAGTCAGGGCCTTGTCTGCATCAGCAACTTCCATCTAGTCGCCCTGCTGACCCTGCACCCTATGGTTACATAGTTACATAGTTACATAGTTAGTCAGGTTAAAAAAAGACACAAGTCCATCCAGTTCAACCATAAAAAAATAAACAAACAAAATAAAACACAGTACATCCCATACACCCAACTCCATACCCACAGTTGATCCAGAGGAAGGAAAAAAAACCCAGCAGAGCATGATCCAATTTGCTACCGGAGGGGAAAAAATTCCTTCCTGATCCTCCGAAAGGCAATCGGATTTACCCCGGATCAACTTTACCTACAAAACTTAGTACTCAGTTATATTATGTGCATTTAGGAAAGAATCCAGGCCCTTCTTAAAGCAATCTACTGAGCTGGCCAAAACCACCTCTGGAGGGAGTCTGTTCCACATTTTCACAGCTCTAAGGCCTCGTACACACGAGCGGACAGATTTGTTCAAATCTGTCCGTCCGACAGATTTGAACAAATCTGTCTGCTGGGATTTTGGTTTGCTCGCGTGTACACACGAGCAAACCAAAATCCCCGCCAGCAGACGGCGCGCTGACGTGTCGGTGACGTGGCGGTAAGTGTACTAACCAGCAGACATGTCGGGCGGACACATTCCCACCCGATAGATTTCAAAGCATGCTTTGAAATCTGTCGGGTGGACAAATCTGTCCGCTAGCCCATACACACGATCGGAGATGTCTGCTGAAACGGTCCATCGGACCGTTTTCAGCGACAAATTCGATCGTGTGTACGCGGCCTTACTGTGAAGAAACCTTTCCGTATTTGGAGGTGAAATCTCTTTTCCTCCAGACATAAGGAGTGCCCCCTTGTCCTCAGTGTTCACTATATGGACCTCTTATATATTTGTACATGTTGATCATATCATCCCTTATTCTCCTCTTCTCAAGAGTGAATAAATTCAGTTTTTCTAATCTTTCCTCATAGCTGAGGTCCTCCATGCCTCTTATCAGTTTAGTTGCCCTTCTCTGCACTTTCTCCAGTTCTCCGATATCCTTTTTGAGAACTGCTGCCCAAAACTGGACTGCATATTCCAGATGAGGTCTTACCAATGATTTGTACAGGGGCAAAATTATATCTCTATCTCTGGAGTCCATACCTCTCTTAATACAAGAAAGGACTTTGCTCGCTTTGGAAACCGCAGCTTGACATTGCATGTTATTATTAAGCTTATGATCAACTAAAACCCCCAGATCCTTCTCCACTACAGATCCCCCCAGTTGAACTCCCCCTAGTATGTATGATGCATGCATATTCTTAGCCCCCAAGTGCATAACTTTACATTTATCAACATTAAACCTCATCTGCCACATAGTTGCCCAATTAGACAGAGCATTGAGGTCTAGCATTGTGGTGAATTAACCTAGGTCAGTGATGGCGAACCTTGGCACTCCAGATGTTTTGGAGCTACATTTCCCATGATGCTCATGCACTCTGCAGTGTAGTTGAGCATCATGCTAGACCGTCCCAGCAGACAGATTCGATCGTGTGTACGGGCGAGCAGACGGATTTGGCCAGCCGACAGATTTGAAAGCATGCTTACCAATCTGTCGGCTGGGAACCCGTCCGCCCGACATGTCTGCTGGTTAGTACGCTAACCAGCAGACATGTCTTCTCGCACACGCGCCGAATGATTTCGACGCATGCGCGGAAGTGTTTTACTTCCTGGTGCGGTGACGTGGCGGCGTCAACGTCACTGCCACGTCACCGACACGTCAGCGCGCCGTCTGCTGGCGGGGATTTTGGTTTGCTCGTGTGTACACGCGAGCAAACCAAAATCCAAACAGACAGATTTGTTCAAATCGGTCGGTCCGACCGATTTGAACAAATGAATTGCCTCGTGTGTACGAGGCCTAACAGATGGCTATGGAGTGAAAGGAGAAAACACAAGGGAGACATAATACACTAGCGCTGGAGTGGTGAGAACCTTTGGACAGTGATATAGTGTGCATCTGAGGATTCCCTTCTTTTGTCCTAACGAATGGGACTGCTGGGACAGATGGAACATATGCCATAATGTTAAGGCATTAACTTTCTAATATACTGCGCAATATGAACTGTTTATCTGTCTCCCATTTCCCATTCATCTGCCAAGCTCTTCACCTATATGGACTAATTAACAATGGTATTGTCTAAGTGTCTGATTCTGTTTATAGATCTTTGGCTATTAAATGGATATCCACAAGCATTCAATTTAACTCAGCATTGCTTCCACATATTAACCTTTCTGTATGTTGATGGTGTATGGTCCAATAAAAAGAGAGATATCTGTAGCATCCTCTACCATAGGTAGGTGCTAAAATAGGATTTTTATAGTTAATACTGTCAGTGCAGATACATTTAGGCTGGCCTATTCTTCAGACTAGACCTGCTTGTTTTTATCTGGGGGCAGGGAGTGGTTAGTGTAGCAGTGTGTGTAACCACCTGTGCTCTAGTTCTGAGGCACCTCCCCTGTCTCTAGGAAGATTGTTCTAGAGAAGGAGGCAGGGCCTGGGACTGGAGTGGCCGGCAGTTCATGTGGGAGCCCTGACCAATTCCCACTTGGTATTGGCAGGGGGCGGGCCTCCTATATAAGCCGGGAAAAGTGGAGTACTAGACAGTAGCAGAGGCCCTACCCCCATCTGGGTGGGGGGGTGTAAGGCCCGGTGGAGGAGCCCGGTATAGGGATTGGAGGCTGTTGGAACGCATGTTCAGATAAATTCCTCTATCATAGACTCAGGGCAGGAAAAGGTTGGTGAGTGTACCACAGTGGAGTTCTGGGTGCTGAGGCATGCCAGGGAGTCTGTGAGGAAACTACGTCCATATACAGTCATGGAGGAAGTCCTCATCATTACACCTTATTGATGAGAAGTCCTGGATTAGAGGAGAGACTGTGAGGAAGTGTGTCAAATCAATGAGGGTGCAGGATTTGCAAGTCGGGCTATCTGGGATCAGTAGTCCATCTACCAGTACAAGCTGTTAACCACTTAAGGACTGCCTAACACCGATATACGTCGGCAGAATGGCGCGGCTGGGCACAATCACGTTCCTGTACGTCCTCTTTAAGTGCCCAGCCCAGACCCGGTCCGAAGCTCCGTGACCGCGGCCACGGGACCCGCGGACCTGATCGCCGCCGGAGTCCCACGATCGGTCACAGGAGCTGAAGAACGGGGAGAGGTGTGTGTAAACACACCTTCCCCGTTCTTCACAGTGGCAATGTCACTGATCGTCTGTTCCCTGATATAGGGAAAGGCGATCAATGACGTCACATGTCCAGCCCCGACCCTACAGTTATAAACACATATGAGGTCACACTTAACCCCTTCAGCGCCCCCTAGTGGTTAACTCCCAAACTGCAATTGTAATTTTCACAGTAAACAATGCATATTAAATTGCAATTTTGCTGTGAAAATGACAATATTCCCAAAAATGTGGCAAAATTGTCTGATGTGTCCGCCATATTGTCGCAGTCACGTAAAAAAATCACTGATTGCCACCATTAGTAGTAAAAAAAAAAAGTATTAATAAAAATGCAATAAAACTATCCCCTATATTGTAAACGCTATAAATTTTGCGCAAACCAATAGATGAACGCTTATTGCGATTTTTTTTACCTAAAATGGGTAGAAGAATACGTATTGGCCTAAACTGAGAAAAAAAAAACACGTTTTTTATATATATATTTGGGGGATATTTATTATAGCAAAAAGTGAAAAATATTGTTTTTTTTTTCAAAATTGTCACTCTATTTTTGTTTATAGCGCAAAACATTAAAACCGCAGAGGTGATCAAATACCACCAAAAGAAAGCTCTATTTGTGGGGAAAAAAGACGCCAATTTTGTTTGGGAACCACGTCGAACGACCGTGCAGTTGTCAGTTAAAGCGAGGCAGTGCCGAATCGCAAAAAGAGGCCTGGTCCTTTACCTGCATATTGGTCTGGGTCTTAAGTGGTTAAACTACTAGGACTCCCAGAGAGGGGTACCGCAGGCCCCTGGCCTAGTAACTACGCAGTCAACTACCACCAAGTACAATCAATTACAGCCAGCAACTGGGATTATTCAGATTGGTTCCCTTTTGTCATAATGAAGATGATGAGATGGATTCGAATAGTTTTACAGTGAAAGTTTTGTGCAGGAGGAGAGAAATCTTGGGAGCAACAGTCTGCCTGGTATTGATGCAGAGGAGGAGGAGCAATAGTCTGCACAGTGTTATTCAGGGTAAACGACTGTAAAATGTTAGTACATCGGTTCTTCAAGGCTAAATCAACTTGTCTATGTTCACTAAATATGATGGCAAAGCAACATGTTCTATGGGCATCTCATATCCTCCTTACCCCATCCAAGTTATATTCTCCAAAAAACAAAACAATGCAAATGACTGCTCATTGTCTCTGAGGTAATAGATGGAGGTCTGGCAGCAGGGTGATATGGTGGATGTTAGTTACCCATAGCAACCAACCGCTACATATCCATAGTGTGATACTGGTTTCATTTATTAAAATGTTAAAAGCAAATGCACTTACAAATAGGTAGAAAAGTTCAAACATGTATGTAGTTAGGGATCGCCGCCGTGGCGTGTGTTCCAACTCTCGCATTAACGTCACTATCCTGATCCCACTGTACCCCTTTGGTTTATGGGAATCTAGCCAATCCCTGGGAAGGTGTAGGCCAGTTGGTGGTGAGAGAATCCTTAAATAGTCTGAGGCCTGGACAGCAGGGTGCAGAGTTCCTGGGTCCAGTGCTGTTCGAGGAGACCCCTGTAGGGGGGGGGGGGCTACATACAGAATTACAGTATATATTTACAGGCTTTGTAAAAAAAAAAAGTCATGTTTATAGTGGAATCTGTTTTGTCTGTCTTCTGTTTGAATACAGGGATACCACTGATTATATCAACTACAATGAATGTACCAGCAAATAATTTTCTCTACCAATATGATCCATATGAGATCAATTTAAGACATTACCTTAAAGTCTAGTTATAGCCAATATGTAAGGACACAATCTAAAAAAGTTAAAACTTTCATCCATACAGTACAAAGAAAATGGTTTACCCTAATTTGTAATCATTGTATAACATCTTCAGAATATAACTGTATTGCTTTGTTTAAAGCCAAAATACATTTTTTTCTAGTTTACTTTATGTGATTGTAGCACTACCCCCACAAGAGCCGCTTGGTAATTTGGATTCTCTGCTATGCACCTAAACTCCAAGAACAACCTTAGCCCCTCTAACACACCTGGTTGAATGAAAGTTAGTGCAAGCACTTATAAGAACAGTAGTAGAGATATATTTATCTTGGCTGTGATTTAGCACCAGGAAATAGACACAAGACCGTTTAGTGGTGAATGAGCTAAATGTGTTGGTATGGGTTAAAATTATTGGTGGTTTCAGCATAATTGAACACACTTAAGGTAGTTCAGACAAAGTATAATTACTATGCCAAGGTAACTTAGATAAGAGTGTTGTATCAGTAGATTCAGATTAACTCATGAAGCAGAAAAATCAGTAATAAACATTGCATATAACCATTAACTGTGTGAATAATAGCACTTTTAACTAGTTTAGAAAACACCCCAGGACAGTGATGGCGAATCTTGGCACCCCAGATGTTTTGGAAATACATTTCCCATGGTGCTCATGCACTCTGCAGTGTAGTTGAGCATCATGGGAAATATAGTTCCAAAACATCTGGGGTGCCAAGGTTCACCATCACTGCCCTAGGATATGGTGAAATGTCCCCTGAGAGGTACCTCTCAGCATAAACAATAGGTGAAAGTCTCTGTGTAGTAGCTGTAAAAGGAGAGTCTTTAGTCCTCACTCTTCAGCCAGCTAGCGCTGAGGCCCAATTGTATCGTTAGTGCACATGAGAATTGTCCCAGTCAAGCCTGCAGGCAGCAATAAGAATACTATATGGCTGTATAGTCAGTTTCTAAAGGTCTCTCTCTATCAGCAGATAGTAAATCCCGACAGCAGCAGCACACTAGTCCCAGTGATTTTTCAGCTTACCATCCAGTCATACACAGCGATTAGTCCACTGTCTGCTCTGAACTCTGGCTGCCAGCACTTCCAAACTCAGTGCTCCAGAGGCCGCTGACATTCAGAAGTGATGGTGCACACACGTGTACAGCTTGAGAAAATTCAGCTCTTTCCTCTCCTTTTGGCAATCCCCCTCTGGGAAATGCAGTTCAAAAGCTCTTGATTACAGTAGATTTTCTCCCTCTCTATACTAACGTTCCCACAGTTTAGTGCTACCTGACTCAGTCTATTAAACTCTTCCTGCTCGGCAGCTCCTTTCTCTTCCTGATACAGTAATGAACTGCTTTAGCACCACAGGGCAGCAGCAACAGAGAGCAGCTGCAGCCAGTGTTTCTCTCATGCCCCGTACACACATACAGGGTTTCCTGGCTGACTTTTTTACCGCCAGGAAACCCGAGGGGAAAGCTGAGAACCAGCTTTGCAGCTTTTTTTCCCCTACACACGGCCGATTTTCCTGGCAGGAAAACTGCCATGGGAGCTTTGGCCGTGAAACCCAGCCGTGTGTATGCTCCACCGCAGTGTGACCCATAGGAAAACTGCCGGGAAAAAGCCGTGGCAGGAAAAAAGAGAACGCGTTCTAATTTTTCCTGCCGGGATTCCCGGTGGTTTTCCTGTCGGGAAAACTGCCATGGAGCATACACACCTCCAGTTTTCCCCGCCAAAAGCTGTCATGGCAGTTTTCCAGATGGGAAAACTGGTCGTGTGTACGAGGCATCACTCTCTATTCATAGCCAAGCACCTGATTACACAAAATATTAATCCTAAAGAGACTTCCATTTTCACAAAGCTGTCCTGGGTTAATTTTTACAACATTTCAACATCTTTTATTGCCTGGTTCCTAAATATAATTTATTTTCTAATGAGTATTTGAAATGTGTGCACTCTAACTAAAGAATCAGATTCATATAAACTGTATATTAGAGTAAATGATGTTTAGCAGAATCAAAAGTGTAAAAAAGGCTCCTTATGTTGTATCTTCCTATTAAGATACAGCTTGAGTTGAACTGTATGCAATGCTTCAACTTCAGTAGGAGTACTATACAGCAGCTGCATGCCAAGGTGCACTGTCTGACAAAAAATATATACATACATCAACAATAAAGATTTGCAGAAATGTAATAGGTCCTATAACTGGCCATAGCTACCAAAAACTTCCGACTTATCTCTTAAAACTGCAGACCTTCTGGGTTTAAATAGTTAAAGTAGCCATTTTCATACAGTGTACACTCTTGGAAAATATTTACTTTAAACATCATATTACTAGAATAGAAATGCCATTTCATAATTGTCCTGCAATTGATTGGATGTTTCAATTAAACAAAGGCTGGCTGAGATAAGATAAAATACGCCTTTGGTAAGTCAACCCTTTGGAGTGATTCCATCCCAGACACTGTGGTGTAGAAAGTGCAAGAACAGCATAGCAGGAAAGTGAGCACATTAGTCTCTTTGCAATCCCTAATTGTAACTGTAGCATCATTTATTAATTGCTGGGAATATATTGATTTTAATTAGCATTCCTAGCCGGATTTATGGGAAGGTAATTAAAAGCTATATCCTAGGATGATAAGATGATTAGCAACATCAGGAAATAAGCATCAACCTCACCTACAGTATAAGCTAGTTATGTGTTATTTGGAGAAGAATAATACTCTTCACCTGTCCTCCAATATAATATATTATTCACCAAGAACACTTTTAATGGTTCACTACGCACAAAATAATTTTACTGTAAGCTCTAACCCCTTCATGATGGGGGGCTAAAACAAATCCTGATGCCCTATACACATGATCGGTTCGTCTGATGAAAACGGACGGTTTTCATCGGACGAACCGATCATGTGTGGGCCCCATCAATTTTGTATGGTTAAAAAAAACGATGAAAAAAAACGGTCATCTGTGGGAAAATCCATAGGTCAAAAATCCATGCATGCTCAAAATCAAGTCGACGAATGCTCGAAAGCATTGAACTTTATTTTTCTCTGTCGTTGTGTTTTACTTCACCGCGTTGGACACGATCGGATTTTTAACCGATAGTGTGTAGGCAAGACTGATGAAAGTCAGCTTCATTGGATATCTGATGAAAAAATCCATCTGTTCGTTTTCATCAGACCAACGGATGGTGTGTACAGGGCATAAGTTTTGCAACTTTGACATGTGTTTGTATAACTGTATATAATCATCGCAACGACTTAGTGTATCTGAGTGAATTATGTGTTGGTTTTTTTTCAGGACAATTTGGGCTTTCATTTGGTGGTAAACGATAATGGATATCTCCTGATTTTTTTTTTTTTTAAATCAAAGGACACTGGCCCAAAACAGTAACCAATCTTTATATATATATATATATATATATATATATATATATATATATATATATATATATATATATATATATATATATATATATATATATATATATATATCTGTGTATTTCCAAGGACACTGGCCCAAAACAGTAACCAATCTTTATATATATCTGTGTATTTCCAACTATTACCATAACCTTCCACCAAAGATCAACCACAACACCACCAGTAAAATATTTGCCTATATTGACCATTCTTTTAGGGGGCATTGTCTTCTGGTAAGAACTGATTATACACATGTGGTGTGGATTTTCACAGTGAGAACCCTTGGTTTGCTCTTATATTGATTTCTACAACCTGGGAATTGAAGACTGATATTTCTCATTTCTGTGTCATGGAATAGACTTTTTTTTTAAATCGTTTTCATGACTATTTTTGATGGCATTGTTTGCACATTGTACTTGATTTTGTTTTCTATTTTGATGTACCACATGTATAATAATGCACTTTTATAAACGTGACATGTATGCACATTCAAAGGAAGAGAGCAACATTTAAAGTGATACTAAAGTTACATTTTATTTTGTCCTTAAAAAAAAAGAGGTTGTTCTTACCTTCTCTGTACAACAAAATATTTAACACAATGTCCCATACCTGCTTATATGCGGTCCCAATGTGGTCCCCTGCTGGCACTATCTGCTCCTTCTTTTTCTGGGTGCCCCTTTTGTAAGCAAAGTGCTATGGGGCACCCTTGTTGCAGATGTTTCTGATTCCGGCTTGTGAGTCCATAGAGACACACAGCAGTTGATTTACTAAAACTGGAGAGTACAAAATCTGGTGCAGCTCTGCATAGAAACCAATCAGCTTCCAATTTTTTTTTTTTGTCAAAGCTTAACTGAACAAGTTGAATTTGGAAGCCAATTGGCAACAATACACAACTTCACCAGATTTTGCTCTCTCCGCTTTTAGTAAAACAACCCCACAGTTCAATTAAACCATGCCTCACTCCTTCTTCACAGGAGATTGACTAATTTTAGCAGGAGCCTATGGCTTCCGCTGCTCTCAGTGTCTCTTGTGACTGCTCATTGTCTCTGAGGTAATAGATGGAGGTCTGGCAGCAGGGTGATATGGTGGATGTTAGTTACCCATAGCAACCAACCGCTACATATCCATAGTGTGATACTGGTTTCATTTATTAAAATGTTAAAAGCAAATGCACTTACAAATAGGTAGAAAAGTTCAAACATGTATGTAGTTAGGGATCGCCGCCGTGGCGTGTGTTCCAACTCTCGCATTAACGTCACTATCCTGATCCCACTGTACCCCTTTGGTTTATGGGAATCTAGCCAATCCCTGGGAAGGTGTAGGCCAGTTGGTGGTGAGAGAATCCTTAAATAGTCTGAGGCCTGGACAGCAGGGTGCAGAGTTCCTGGGTCCAGTGCTGTTCGAGGAGACCCCTGTAGGGGGGGGGGGGGGCTACATACAGAATTACAGTATATATTTACAGGCTTTGTAAAAAAAAAAAGTCATGTTTATAGTGGAATCTGTTTTGTCTGTCTTCTGTTTGAATACAGGGATACCACTGATTATATCAACTACAATGAATGTACCAGCAAATAATTTTCTCTACCAATATGATCCATATGAGATCAATTTAAGACATTACCTTAAAGTCTAGTTATAGCCAATATGTAAGGACACAATCTAAAAAAGTTAAAACTTTCATCCATACAGTACAAAGAAAATGGTTTACCCTAATTTGTAATCATTGTATAACATCTTCAGAATATAACTGTATTGCTTTGTTTAAAGCCAAAATACATTTTTTTCTAGTTTACTTTATGTGATTGTAGCACTACCCCCACAAGAGCCGCTTGGTAATTTGGATTCTCTGCTATGCACCTAAACTCCAAGAACAACCTTAGCCCCTCTAACACACCTGGTTGAATGAAAGTTAGTGCAAGCACTTATAAGAACAGTAGTAGAGATATATTTATCTTGGCTGTGATTTAGCACCAGGAAATAGACACAAGACCGTTTAGTGGTGAATGAGCTAAATGTGTTGGTATGGGTTAAAATTATTGGTGGTTTCAGCATAATTGAACACACTTAAGGTAGTTCAGACAAAGTATAATTACTATGCCAAGGTAACTTAGATAAGAGTGTTGTATCAGTAGATTCAGATTAACTCATGAAGCAGAAAAATCAGTAATAAACATTGCATATAACCATTAACTGTGTGAATAATAGCACTTTTAACTAGTTTAGAAAACACCCCAGGACAGTGATGGCGAATCTTGGCACCCCAGATGTTTTGGAAATACATTTCCCATGGTGCTCATGCACTCTGCAGTGTAGTTGAGCATCATGGGAAATATAGTTCCAAAACATCTGGGGTGCCAAGGTTCACCATCACTGCCCTAGGATATGGTGAAATGTCCCCTGAGAGGTACCTCTCAGCATAAACAATAGGTGAAAGTCTCTGTGTAGTAGCTGTAAAAGGAGAGTCTTTAGTCCTCACTCTTCAGCCAGCTAGCGCTGAGGCCCAATTGTATCGTTAGTGCACATGAGAATTGTCCCAGTCAAGCCTGCAGGCAGCAATAAGAATACTATATGGCTGTATAGTCAGTTTCTAAAGGTCTCTCTCTATCAGCAGATAGTAAATCCCGACAGCAGCAGCACACTAGTCCCAGTGATTTTTCAGCTTACCATCCAGTCATACACAGCGATTAGTCCACTGTCTGCTCTGAACTCTGGCTGCCAGCACTTCCAAACTCAGTGCTCCAGAGGCCGCTGACATTCAGAAGTGATGGTGCACACACGTGTACAGCTTGAGAAAATTCAGCTCTTTCCTCTCCTTTTGGCAATCCCCCTCTGGGAAATGCAGTTCAAAAGCTCTTGATTACAGTAGATTTTCTCCCTCTCTATACTAACGTTCCCACAGTTTAGTGCTACCTGACTCAGTCTATTAAACTCTTCCTGCTCGGCAGCTCCTTTCTCTTCCTGATACAGTAATGAACTGCTTTAGCACCACAGGGCAGCAGCAACAGAGAGCAGCTGCAGCCAGTGTTTCTCTCATGCCCCGTACACACATACAGGGTTTCCTGGCTGACTTTTTACCGCCAGGAAACCCGAGGGGAAAGCTGAGAACCAGCTTTGCAGCTTTTTTTCCCCTACACACGGCCGATTTTCCTGGCAGGAAAACTGCCATGGGAGCTTTGGCCGTGAAACCCAGCCGTGTGTATGCTCCACCGCAGTGTGACCCATAGGAAAACTGCCGGGAAAAAGCCGTGGCAGGAAAAAAGAGAACGCGTTCTAATTTTTCCTGCCGGGATTCCCGGTGGTTTTCCTGTCGGGAAAACTGCCATGGAGCATACACACCTCCAGTTTTCCCCGCCAAAAGCTGTCATGGCAGTTTTCCAGATGGGAAAACTGGTCGTGTGTACGAGGCATCACTCTCTATTCATAGCCAAGCACCTGATTACACAAAATATTAATCCTAAAGAGACTTCCATTTTCACAAAGCTGTCCTGGGTTAATTTTTACAACATTTCAACATCTTTTATTGCCTGGTTCCTAAATATAATTTATTTTCTAATGAGTATTTGAAATGTGTGCACTCTAACTAAAGAATCAGATTCATATAAACTGTATATTAGAGTAAATGATGTTTAGCAGAATCAAAAGTGTAAAAAAGGCTCCTTATGTTGTATCTTCCTATTAAGATACAGCTTGAGTTGAACTGTATGCAATGCTTCAACTTCAGTAGGAGTACTATACAGCAGCTGCATGCCAAGGTGCACTGTCTGACAAAAAATATATACATACATCAACAATAAAGATTTGCAGAAATGTAATAGGTCCTATAACTGGCCATAGCTACCAAAAACTTCCGACTTATCTCTTAAAACTGCAGACCTTCTGGGTTTAAATAGTTAAAGTAGCCATTTTCATACAGTGTACACTCTTGGAAAATATTTACTTTAAACATCATATTACTAGAATAGAAATGCCATTTCATAATTGTCCTGCAATTGATTGGATGTTTCAATTAAACAAAGGCTGGCTGAGATAAGATAAAATACGCCTTTGGTAAGTCAACCCTTTGGAGTGATTCCATCCCAGACACTGTGGTGTAGAAAGTGCAAGAACAGCATAGCAGGAAAGTGAGCACATTAGTCTCTTTGCAATCCCTAATTGTAACTGTAGCATCATTTATTAATTGCTGGGAATATATTGATTTTAATTAGCATTCCTAGCCGGATTTATGGGAAGGTAATTAAAAGCTATATCCTAGGATGATAAGATGATTAGCAACATCAGGAAATAAGCATCAACCTCACCTACAGTATAAGCTAGTTATGTGTTATTTGGAGAAGAATAATACTCTTCACCTGTCCTCCAATATAATATATTATTCACCAAGAACACTTTTAATGGTTCACTACGCACAAAATAATTTTACTGTAAGCTCTAACCCCTTCATGATGGGGGGCTAAAACAAATCCTGATGCCCTATACACATGATCGGTTCGTCTGATGAAAACGGACGGTTTTCATCGGACGAACCGATCGTGTGTGGGCCCCATCAATTTTGTATGGTTAAAAAAAACGATGAAAAAAAACGGTCATCTGTGGGAAAATCCATAGGTCAAAAATCCATGCATGCTCAAAATCAAGTCGACGAATGCTCGAAAGCATTGAACTTTATTTTTCTCTGTCGTTGTGTTTTACTTCACCGCGTTGGACACGATCGGATTTTTAACCGATAGTGTGTAGGCAAGACTGATGAAAGTCAGCTTCATTGGATATCTGATGAAAAAATCCATCTGTTCGTTTTCATCAGACAAACGGATGGTGTGTACAGGGCATAAGTTTTGCAACTTTGACATGTGTTTGTATAACTGTATATAATCATCGCAACGACTTAGTGTATCCGAGTGAATTATGTGTTGGTTTTTTTTCAGGACAATTTGGGCTTTCATTTGGTGGTAAACGATAATGGATATCTCCTGATTTTTTTTTTTTTTAAATCAAAGGACACTGGCCCAAAACAGTAACCAATCTTTATATATATATATATATATATATATATATATATATATATATATATATATATATATATATATATATATATATATATATATATATATATATATATATATATATATCTGTGTATTTCCAAGGACACTGGCCCAAAACAGTAACCAATCTTTATATATATCTGTGTATTTCCAACTATTACCATAACCTTCCACCAAAGATCAACCACAACACCACCACTAAACTATTTGCCTATATTGACCATTCTTTTAGGGGGCATTGTCTTCTGGTAAGAACTGATTATACACATGTGGTGTGGATTTTCACAGTGAGAACCCTTGGTTTGCTCTTATATTGATTTCTACAACCTGGGAATTGAAGACTGATATTTCCCATTTCTGTGTCATGGAATAGACTTTTTTTTTAAATCGTTTTCATGACTATTTTTGATGGCATTGTTTGCACATTGTACTTGATTTTGTTTTCTATTTTGATGTACCACATGTATAATAATGCACTTTTATAAACGTGACATGTATGCACATTCAAAGGAAGAGAGCAACATTTAAAGTGATACTAAAGTTACATTTTATTTTGTCCTTAAAAAAAAAGAGGTTGTTCTTACCTTCTCTGTACAACAAAATATTTAACACAATGTCCCATACCTGCTTATATGCGGTCCCAATGTGGTCCCCTGCTGGCACTATCTGCTCCTTCTTTTTCTGGGTGCCCCTTTTGTAAGCAAAGTGCTATGGGGCACCCTTGTTGCAGATGTTTCTGATTCCGGCTTGTGAGTCCATAGAGACACACAGCAGTTGATTTACTAAAACTGGAGAGTACAAAATCTGGTGCAGCTCTGCATAGAAACCAATCAGCTTCCAATTTTTTTTTTTTGTCAAAGCTTAACTGAACAAGTTGAATTTGGAAGCCAATTGGCAACAATACACAACTTCACCAGATTTTGCTCTCTCCACTTTTAGTAAAACAACCCCACAGTTCAATTAAACCATGCCTCACTCCTTCTTCACAGGAGATTGACTAATTTTAGCAGGAGCCTATGGCTTCCGCTGCTCTCAGTGTCTCTTGTGAGACCATGATAAGAAAGAGTAGAGGAGTGCTGGCGGCAGAACAGCATTAAACAGGAGAGGAGTCAGGTAAGCGTTTACAGATAGGATTTGATAAGGTAGGTAGTGGCATAAAGGTAAAAAAAAAAACTATATTGACTTTAGAACCACTTTAAATTATATACAGTATCTCACAAAAGTGAGTACACCCCTCTCACATTTTTGTAAATATTTTATTATATCTTTTCATGTCACAACTCTGAAGTAATTACACTTTGCTACAATGTAAAGTAGTGACTGTGCACAGCTTGTATAACAGTGTAAATGTGTCCCCCCTCAAAATAACTCAACACACTCATTAATGTCTAAACCGCTGGCAACAAAAGTGAGTACACCCCTAAGTAAAAATGTCCAAATTGGGTCCAAAGTGTCAATACTAGTTTGTGTGGCCACCAATATTTTCCAGCACTGCCTTAACCCTCCTGGGCATGGAGTTCACCAGAGCTTCACAGGATGCCACTGGAGTCATCTTCCAATCCTCCATGACGACATCACAGAGCTGGTGGATGTTAGAGACCTTGTGCTCCTCCACCTTCCATTAAAGGATGCACCACAGATGCTCAATAGGGTTTAGGTCTGGTGACATTCTTGGCCAGTCCATCACCTTTAATCTGAGCTTCTTTAGAAAGGCAGTGATCATCTTGGATGTGTGTTTATGGTCAATATCATGTTGGAATACTGCCCTGCGGCCCAGTCTCTGAAGGGAAGGGATCATGCTCTCCTTCAGTATGTCACAGTACATGTTGGCATTCATGGTTCCCTCAATGAACTGTAGCTCCCCAGTGCTGGCAGCACTTATGCAGCCCCAGACTATGACACGCCCACACCATGCTTCACCAAAGGCAAGACACCCTTGTCGTTGTACTCCTCCCCTGGTTGCCGCCACACCCGCTTAATACCTTTAGAACCAAATAAGTGTATCTTAGTCTCATCAGACCACAGGACATGGTTCCAGTAATCCATGTCCTTAGTCTTCTTTTCTTCAGCAAACTGTTTGCAGGCTTTCTTGTGCATCATCTTTAGAAGAGGCTTCCTTCTGGTACGACAGCTATGCAGACCAATTTGATGCAGTGTGAGGCATATGGTCTGATCACTGACAGGCTGACCCCCCACCCATTCAACCGCTGCAGAAATGCTGGCAGCAGGCATACATCTATTTCCCAAAGACAACCTCTGGATATGATGCTGCACGTGCACTCAACTTCTTTGGTGACCATGGCGAGACCTGTTCTGAGTGGAACCTCTCCCGGTAAACCACTGTATGGTCTTGGCCACTGTGCTGCAGCTCAGTTTCAGGGTCTTGGCAATCGTCTTATAGCCTAGTCCATCTTTGTAGACTAACAATTATTTTTTTTAGATCCTCAAAGAGTTCTTTGTTATGAGTTGAACTTCCAGTGACTAGTATGAGAGAGTGAGAGAGATCATATTTAACACACCTGCTGCCCCATTCACACCTGAGACCTTGTAACACTAACGAGTCACATGACACTGGGCAGGGAAAATAGCTAATTGGGCCCAATTTGGACATTATCACTCAGGGGTGTACTCACATTTTTTGCCCGCAGTTTTGACATTAATGGATGTGTGTTGAGTTATTTTGAGGGGACAGCAAATTTACAACATTATACAAGCTGTACACTCATTACTTCACATTGTAGCAAAGTGTAATTTCTCCAGTGTTGTCACATGAAAAGACAATATTTACAAAAATGTGAGAGGTGTACTCACTTTTGTTAGATACTGTAAATCTGTTCAGCAACTAGACCTTAAAAATTTGACACACATAACAATGGGTATTGGGTGGTAATAAAAAACACAGTGAATGGTTGGCAAATAATGCTAGCCAAAATATTATTATTAATGATCTGTAAATAAATTATAAGTATAACCAGGTTCCGTGAAATATACTATAACTTCCTCCCTTATTTTTACAACATGGCCCATGCATGTTTGTGTAAATTTCAGTTTTGAAATTTTATTAATTGGAAAATTTGAACAGAATATCAATAAATAAAAGCCATTCTGAATCTTTGTAAGTAGGGTCAAACTTAAAGCGTTTGTTACTCCAACATTTCATACTCCTAATATGTGCCTGCTTTACCATGTATTTACCATGTATTTGTATGAGAACGTCCCCTGTTCTCTTTGTTCTGCTTCCTTTGTGTGAAATACCTGGTGTTCTTACCAGTTACCTTGCTTTCCTATTAAAAACTGACCAAGCAGGAGAGCACATCGTGGTCAGTTCCCTAGCTGTGCTGGGAACTCAGTGTGCTCTTCTCCAATGACTTGCCCTGACTTGTCCTGGCTTGTCCTGACTTGTCCTGCCCACACTGCACAGCCATTCTTTGGCAAGCTCAGTGTGCTGCTGCTTCTCCTCCCCCAGCTATTTTGCAGCTGAGAACAAAGGGAATGTGAGCGTTTGTAAAAAAAAAAAAAGGAAAAAAGGTATTTATAATGTTTTATTATATCTATACAAAAATGTTTGCCTTTTATTTCTATTTTAAACTTAATGGGATGTTTTACAAGGTGATCGTTAGCAATCAATTCAAGGCTTTTTTCCCACATTGCTTCACTATACCCAATCATCGTTGGATATTACTGCTATTTTTTGTTTAATTAAATTTAGCCATGAGAAATGAAAAGCATAACATTTAACAAGTCACAATGCAACAACTTTAGAGAATTTAAGGAATTTTTATTCATTGTGGTATCTGAATAGCAGTCCATCTAGCGTACATTTCATCATGTGAAGCTGTAAAGTTGTCACCGGTATCTCAAGGATAGGACATGTGGCAGAAAGCTTCATTATAATAACAATAAAATACTATTTACATTCATAACACAACCAGACAGAGAGTAATGCAGTAAAATTAAAGGGATTCTTTGCATAGAGAACAGGTGGCTAAAACAGTGATCATATTGGCTATGAATAGTAAATCCAATATGTAAAGGGACAGGGAAACATTAATAGCCTTGTGCTGCTTATCTCTTAGAATTGTTTCTTCATTATATTGTTGGGATACATTAGTGGAATGGAAGATGTGCCTGGCAATTAATCTTCCACTGACAGGTGGTTAAACAGTTAGTGTTGCTGTCATTATGCAAACTTTGAAAGCTTTTTTTTTATTATTGGAGAATCTAAATGAGATTTTCAGCTCCTAATTTAAAAAAGGTCACTGTTTTCTATTTTGTTAGGTACCTCTATTATCCAAGTGTCAGCAACAGATGCAGACGATCCTACCTATGGAAATAGTGCAAGGGTGTTGTACAGTATTCTCCAAGGGCAGCCATACTTCTCTGTGGACTCCAAAACAGGTATTTATGCAATTTTCTTTTAATGTTTGGTTTGTCAGAAAGTACAGTGTTTTTTGTTGTTAAAATCATTTCTGAACTTTTTTTTTTCTTGTAAAATATTAAATAACTATTTACATTTTGATTTGTGCAGTAATAATAATACTTAAAATCGTATTTACATCAGTGATTTTTCTCTTTAACTAAAGTTTGGGTGCTGAATCTGAACCCCATTAAAGTGAGCCGAAGGATCGGCCCCCTGGGGAGTAGCTCAGACAGGCCACATTGGTACCCACTTGTAACACTTGGTGTTGAGACCCATATTCTGATCTGGAAAAAGGTGGCGAAACATAGATGAGGTGACAACCGTACTTACTCCCAAGGGCCCCTGCAGCTACTAATTCAGTCACTGAGGAATGGGAGGAGGTTTGGCAAGATGCAATAGCTCCTTGTGTATTCCTGATATGTGCAACCTGAGAGGTTTAGGCATGCCTAGTGTTATTGTGTGAGGTTAACTGTTCTGTTTTGTTTGTTCTTTTACTCTGTTATTCTGTGTGCACGTTGCTGCGTACAATGTTTGGCCGGGGTATGCCCCTATGGCTCTGTTTTGTATCTCAAGACTTTGAAAATACCTTAATAAAAACAATAAAAAAAAAGTGAGCCGAAGGATAACAAAAAGAGTACCTGCTGACTTTTAATAAACAGACACTTACCCGTCCCACGGTCAATCGATGTAAGTGCCTGGAGCCTCGCTCCTCTCCCTCTACTTTGCACGGCACCGTCATAGCAAATATGGGCACCCAGCCGTGACAGCTTACAGCTTCATGGCTGGGCACGCACAGCGGATGCGGGAGTCATGCTGTGCTCTGCTATTGGCAGGCAATCTTCTGGGGCCTGTGACGTGTCTAGAATGGGAAGTGCCACCTCAGGCGAGAGGAGTAGTTACCTAGGTGGCCATGAGAAGGAATTAGCAAGTGGGACAGGAAGTCTTACTTCCACAGTCATGTTTTCTAAAAGGCTCATGCACCTTTTTTTTTGCAGAAATTCAGGCACAGCAGCCCATTCATTTGAATCCATTTGAATAGGCTGCCGTGCCCACGCAAATATGGCCTGAACAAAATGCAGAAGTGTGAACATAGGGTAAGTGACAGCTCTGGGCTGCTTTATTCTGTTTGTCTATACCAGACCCTTATTCTAGATGAGGGTCTGGTATAGATGTAAATGGGGACGCCCCCTTAATTTACACCAGACCCTTCAGGCTTGATATGAATTTTAAAGGGAACCTCACTCCAAAAATAATCGAGGCCGCCAAATTTGGAGTGGAGTTTTTTTTTTTTCTTTTTCATGGGTTCCTGTTAAAATTCACACTAGCCTTTCTGTTTCTAAGGGTTTTGGTATGAATTATGGGGGAAACTATCCAGGCCTAATTTCTTACATGGCCAGGGATTCCCATGTGCGTGAATAGGGCCGGTGGCCTCACTGGTGCCTCCCCTGCTGGCTTCCTTAAAAATTATTACCATGTGAAGCTGTCATGTATAATAGCAAATCTAATACTATCAGGTGTTCTCCAATACGCCCAAACAGCCAACCTTAAAGTTGAAGTAAACCCATTGATTTAGCAGTTTAAAAAAAAAACTGTTACATTCCCAGCATGTCAGGAATGCAAACTGTCACATTGGTTGTGCTCTTAACCAAACTGTCAAACCACCCAATGGCTGGTGTCATGAATGATCACATGTGCAGCATCATGGCAGTTTAAGATTAAACAGAGGCCAAGATGGCAGATTTCTTGGCTAAAAATGATAGATGGGTTTACTTATACTTTAAGCTCATCCCCAGCTGTGAGTCCATCTGCTGTAACTTTTTAGGGTTTAAGGTTAAAATTGCAACCTTATTGTATCTATCAGGGCTTCACCTCACTTCAAAGTAACACCTTCATGGCAAATTTCCCTCCAACATTGAGAGTAATTAGTTGATCATTGCATTGAGCCAATATTCTCCTCGTGATCTACTTTTAGGTTATTGACCTTTTGATCTTTTGTGAGTATCTATTGAATCTAAAGAAAAATGGGGGAAAAAAAGACACATTTGTGGGGGATGAGGCCCTTGTCCTCATAAACATAGGGATAAGGTGCTTTTTTTTAATAGCCGGGTTCCGGCAATTGCAACCTTGAGTCATTTTAAGTGTAATTTGACTTTGTAATTTTTGCTGCAGCATGTTCTATGTGTGCTACAGATGCTCCACTTTACAGACAAATTAAGGGGACCCCCCCGTCACTATATTTAAAGGATGTTTGCATTTTTATTTTTGCATTTTAAGAATCTCTAAAATCACTACTCAGACCCTATACCCAAAATGGGAGTACTCCTGCAAACTCTTTGGGGTTCTTCCCTTCCCTGGTTTATTTTTTCTATGAACACTTATAAAAAAATAACACGGTATTTAGCTGTTTTCCTGGATATCAGCATTAACAAAGCAGTATTTTTTTGTAATGATTTCAGATTACTGCTTATCTTCTTTTCTTTTTTTAACTTATTTCCTGTTTTACTTATCTATGCCCACAAAACACTTTAAAATGCCTTAAAAAATATGACTTACATCTGTCTTCCCTATCAACCTTGTGTGAGGCGAACAAAAGTAAATATGGTGCCCAGAGAAAACAGTGTTGTGTTTTATTTTTCTATGCTGCAATAAAAAACATCAGCTAAAAATCAATTGGTTGCTATAGGCAAATTTTTTGCTTTCCTATAATCAGGTTCACACACATGAAAGAAAAGAACATCTGTTCAAATGATGTGTAGTGTACAATATTGTTTTAGGTCTGTCCATCTGTATCTATCCTAAAAACAGGTGGCAATCAGGCTCAGAACTGTAGAATGAATACACTCAGTTAGAACCAACCTCTTTATTATAATCAGGGCTTTTTTTCAGCAGAAACACGGGGGAACGCAGTTCCGGCACCTCTAGCCCTGAATGTATGTTATGTGAAGAGGTGCTGGGATGTGCTACAGTGTCTATTGCTGCTGGGGGTTCTATTTTTTCTGGAAGGGTTCTATTTTTGCAGGGGGAGGGTCTATTGTTGCTGGGAGGTACATTTTTTCTGACCGACATCTATTGTTGCTGGGGTGGGTCTTATGTTGCTGGCAGAGTCAGTGGTTGCCTGGAGGGATCTACTGTTGAGGGAGAATTCTATTGTAGCTGGCTTCTGGATGAATAATGAAAAAAGGGAAAAGGAAAGCACTCACATTGCCACATCCGTATAACTGAGAGAAAAAAGGGGATTACTCAAAGAAGAATAACCAATGGTCGGAATTTGGAGGCAAAACAACAGAAATAGAAAAAAATATTATTTTATTACAAAAAATATAAACAGAACAACACAGTGTTCAAAGATAAAAAACATACAAGATATTAAGAGTATGAGTTGTATCCCTTTTGCGTCTATGTGTTTCGCCGTGAGGCTTCTTCAGGACAAGCAACAAGAGGAGACAGTGACAGAGAACAAATGTTACTATCTTTGGATGAATAAAGCCAGATATACAAATATGTCCGAATATCGCAGACTCTACAAATATAAATGATATTTCATGGGAAGATGATAGGAATGATACAGTATATGTGAGTATATCCAAGAGTTTACAACGCAGACCAAATAAAGAGAGTTTTTTAAGGCAAACCACTCCCTCTATGGGGAATATCCAATATAGGAAAATGCCATGTAATGAGCATAGGGTCCACGATTTTGCTAAAAAAAATAAAATTGCTTCCATGGGGGAAACAATCCAGAACGATAGTGGGAAGAACTTGTAAAATCCACATATAATCAGGATGTGGTATCCAATATCAGATCAAGAATATCAGACTGGTGTGCAGAAGTAACAATAACCTGCTGGGTAGATATGACCAGCAGGATATAGCCAAAAGCAGATGTGTCTGGAATAGCCCCCGAGAGACAGCTTGTGCTGGCTTCTGGATGGTTCATTGATACTCTCTGCAGGGAGATCTTTTGTTGCTGGGGGGTCTATTGTTGCCGGTGGATCTATTGTTGCTGGGGGTCTAGTGTTGTTGGCTGCAGGGGATCTATTTTACTGTTTTTTTTGTTATGATTAACAAATTAAAGGTGCGGTACTGGGAGGTGAGTAGGGGGTAAGACCAAGGAATGGTGCTCGGAGTTAGATAGTGGTGAAGACGGGGTAACTCCAAAAGGGAGAGTTCCTGTACCTATTCTATGAGAAAAAAAAGCCCTGATTATAATGCATACAAAAGAACAAATACAATGTAACAGTAGAGGTAAGACTGTTCCAACACATTTGATACTATTAAGTGCATTTATATACAGTATATAGAGTAACTCTAACTTAATTTCATTCATTCATTCATTCATTATGATATCTGTTCACTTGCCAAACGTTTGCTTCCTGGCCAGCCATTGCCAATAATTCCTAATTCCTGTATTCTGGCTAAACCAGTGTTTTTCAACTCCAGTCCTCAAGGCACACCAACAGGTCATGTTTTTAGGCTTTCCATTATTTTGCACAGGTGATTTGATCAGTTTCACTGCCTTAGTAATCACCACAGCCATTTCATCTGAGGGAAATCCTGAAAACTTGACCTGTTGGTGTGCCTTGAGGACTGGAGTTGAAAAACACTGAGCTAAAGTACAACCAATGTATTCTGGTGACTGACAAGTGAGCAGAGACTGAGAACATATATGGCTTTGGCAGACTCCAATATATGTCAGTCTCTGTCAACACAAGCAGATGGCAGAAGCATGAATGAATGAATGCTGAAAGCTGTGCCACCTTGGATAGCTTGTGGGTGAATGCCCCGACTACTGCCCAATGCCCATTAAAATCTGAATAATGTAAATTAACATTTACTGTCATATTACCTACACAACTAAACATATGTCTACACACACACACAACACATTTAAGAAGAAATATGCAAAGTAGCATTTTTTTTGTTAATAAAATTAAATCCCAGAAAGACCATTGATGATTGGTTACCATGGATTACTGCATTCAGGAGGTTATAAGAAAATACAGTATAATATAGTTTCTCTGGACCAGGAGACATACTTGAATTCATAGACACAGGTGATGTCTTTGTATGCATATGTTATTGGTTTACAAATCTAGTGTCCCTTTATAGTGCTTATCTAGCATATAATTTTAGAGCTCCCATGTTATTCAAGTCTATGTCTTCTCTCCAGAGGCTATTGTTTGGGTCCCTTTTAGCCTTCTTTACTACAACGTTCTCTAAATGATGATTTAATTCTATTCCATTATGCGCTTTATCTGGTCTGCTTGTTTGTGGCTATTTCTTTGTCCAAAACAGAAAAAAGGCTTTCTATATGATACGCAGCCCACTCTTTATATAATACTGTTTCTCCTATTATCATCAAAGTCTTCCATATCATTTACGCTGCTGCTCTTCACTATTGTTTTCTTCCTCTTTCTCTAATTACTTTCCTGGCAATATATTCTACTGGCAGTTCGCTATCTGTAATTATCCAAGTCCCTCTGTCCCTCTTGCAATTCATCTTTTAGTCTATAGTCTTATTATATAATGAAGCAGAGTCGCACTGTCATTAGCCTCAAACTAATGTAAATATATCAAAGACAAATGTTAACTTTTCTGATAAATTCTATTTTTTAGTAGATATGACTTCAAATAGCTCATTAACACTTCCCAATTAAACTTCAGTAGAACACATTGATATATACATTCCCCTCTTGAAACTGTTATGTTATTTTAACTGGTTCCTGTTCAAACTGGACAGTGACTGGGTGGGGACGTAAGACTTTGAGACTTTGGATGCTGGAATTTAAAGTGCATGTAAACCCTGACAATTAACTTTTGGTATTTGTAAAATGTTTGTCAATGTGTTACTAAACCCAGTAATATGAAAATAGTTCCTCTGCCCCCCCCCCCCCCCCACAGTGCCCACAGCTTATAAATCTTCTTTTTACATTAAAATACTGCAAATATATACCTTTTTGCTGATCTGAATACCACGGTCACATGATAAACTGTACAGTTTGTCCAGTGCTGAGTTTTCAGGTAGGAGGAGATTTCCACTACAGCCTGTATACACGCCCACATGTGTGATGTCAATGTCATGTGATCTGTATTTGCATAAAAAAACTTAGAAATGTGCATGTGTTGCAGAGATGTACTGTGTGTGTGTATATATATATATATATATATATACATATATATATATATACCGTATCTCACAGAAGTGAGTACACTTATTATTCTTATTATTTATGTGACAACACTAAATAAATGATACTTTGCTATAATGTAAAGTAGTGAGTGTACAGCTTGTATAACAGTGTAAATTTGCTGTCCCCTCAAAATAACTCAACACACAGCCATTAAAGGGGTTGTAGAGGTTCATTTTTTATTTTCTAAATAGGTTCCTTTAAGCTTGTGCATTGTTGGTTCACTTACCTTTTCTTTTGATTTCCCTTCTAAATGTTTTTTTTCTTTGTCTGAATTCATCACTTCCTATTTTATTTTGTATTTATTTATTTAAACTTCACACCATCACACAAGCTGTTATTTAGTCAGCCAGAACAACTTACTGAACAGCTTACTGAGGAGGAACAGGAAGTGAGAAATTCAGACAAAGAAAAAAAAACATTTAGAAGGGAAATCGAAGGAAAAGGTATGTGAGCCAACAATGCACTAGCTTAAAGGAACCTATTTAGAAAATAAAAAACAAACCTTTACAACCACTTTAATATCTAAACCGCTGGCAACAAAAGTATCAATATTTTGTGTGGCCACCATTATCTTCCAGCACTGCCTTAACCCTCATGGGCATGGAGTTCACCAGAGCTTCACAGGTTGTCAATGGAGTCCTCTTCCACTTCTCCATGATGACATCACAAAACTGGTGGATTTTAGAGACATTGCAATCCTCCATCTTCTGTTTGAGGATGCCCCACAGATTCTCAATAGGGTTTATGTCTGGAGACATGCTTGGCCAATCCATTACCTTTACCCTCAGCTTCCTTAGCAAGGCAGTGGTCGTCTTGGAGGTGTGTTTGGGATCGTTATGTTGAAATACTGCCCTGTGGCCCAGTCTCCAAAGGGAGGAAATCATGCTCTGCTTCAATATGTCACAGTACATGTGTCATTCATGGTTCCCTCAATGAACTGTAGCTCCCCAGTGCCAGCAGCACTCATGCAGCCCCAGACCATGACACTCCCACCACCATGCTAGACTGTAGGCAATACACACTTGTCTTTGTACTCCTCATCCCGTTTCTGCCACACACGCGTTACACCATCTGAACCAAATAAGTTTATCTTTGTCTCATCAGACCACAAGACCTGGTTGCAGTAATCCATGTCCTTAGTCTGCTTGTCTTCAACAAACTGTTTGCACGCTTTCTTGTGCAACATCTTTAAAAGAAACTTCCTTCTGGGACGACAGCCACGCAGACCAATTTGATGCAGTGTGCGGCGTATGGTCTGAGCACTGACAGGCTGACCCTCCCACCCCTTAAACTTCTGCAGCAATGCTGGCAGAACTCATATGTCTATTTCCCAAAGACAACCTCTGGATATGACGCTGCGCACATGCACTCAACTTCTTTGGTCAACAAAGGCAAGGCCTGTTCTGAGTGGAACCTGTCCTGTTAAACCGCTGTATGGTCTTGGAAACTGTGCTGCAGCTCAGTTTCAGGGTCTTGGCAAACTTCTTGGCAAACTTCTTATAGCCTAGGCCATCTTTATGTAGAGCAACAATTCTTTTTTTCAGATCCTCAAAAGGTTATTTGCCATGGGGTGCCATGTTGAACTACCAGTGACCAGTATGAGAGAGTGAGAGTGATAACACCAAATTTAACACAACTGCTCACAATCCACACCTGGGACCTTGTAACATTCAGGCCTCATACACACGACCATTTTCCCTCAACAAAATCCATCATGAAAATTGGTGGGAGAGCTTTTTTGCTGAGGAAAAAGGTTGTGTGTAAGTTTTTCGTCGAGAAAACTGGCACGAATCTCGGCGAGAAAAAAAGAGAAAATGGTCTTATTTTTCTCGTCGGAAGTCTCAATTTCCTCATCGTGTTTCTCGTGCTGGTTTACGACGAGAAACACGTTTGTGTGTATGCTTAGAAACCCGCACATGCTCACAATAAAGTATGAGACGGGAGTGCACCGTCGGTAAATGTAGCACATTCGTCACGCTGTAACAGACTGAAAAGCGCGAATCGTCTCTCACCAAACTTTTACTAACACGCGGCAACACAAGATTAGCAAAAGCAGCCCCAAGGGTGGCGCCAATGGAATCGAACTTTCCCTTTATAGTGACGTTGTACGTGTTATACGTCACCGCGTTTGAGAACGACAAGCTTTTTATCATTCAAAATCAGTATGAACTCTAGTAAAGTGACTTAGGCTGAGCTGGGGCCACCAGTCTTCAATAGACGGAGGAAGTATTTTCTCTGTTTCCTTTTTAGGCTTTCTTTCTTCTATTTTCACCTAGTGATCCAGCCAGTAAGTTGTTTTTCAAAAGAGCAAGCTCTCTAGCTGAATTTATCAGGTACAGAGATGAGACAAACCATTTAACACAATCAGGGATACTTACGATGATCAGATTTTATTAATTTATGTAAAACCTTTATCCCAGAAGGAATACAACTGTTTGCTGTAACTGCTTATACTATATAGAGTATTAGCTGGAGTTTGTCCTAAATTTGTTAGTGTACTTAATTATGCTAGTACATCTAAGGCCCCATACACACGATCGGACATATCCGATGAAAACGGTCCGCGGACCATTTCCATCGGATATGTCCGATCGGGAGTTTGATCCGATGGCGTGTACACACCATCGGATCAAATTCCCCGCCGCCGGACGGGGCGGTGACGCGGCGGTGACGTTGACGCCGCCGCGTCACCGCCACGTCACCGCACCAGGAAGTAAAACACTTCCGCGAATGCGCCGAATCCATTCGGCGGCAGCGCGGCGGCGGAGGGGGACGACATGTCTGCTGGTAAGTGTACTAACCAGCAGACATGTCGGGCGGACAGATTCCACCGGATGGATTTCAAAGCATGCTTTGAAATCTGTCGGGTGGAGAAATCTGTCCGCTAGCCCATACACACGAGCGGAGATGTCTGCTGAAACGGTCCATCGGACCGCTTTCAGCGGACATATCCCCTCGTGTGTACGCGGCCTAACTCTCTCCTCCCCCATCTGAAAATGCTGTTGTTCTAAGGTGCCCCCTTGTGCACATTCATCCAGAGTGGGAGCACTCTGATACAGGCGGTGTGTTGCTGGCCAGATCTTCAGGTGAGAACAGGGGGGGGGGGTCTAAAAAAAGAAAACTAATGCAGCCACAACCATATATTACATTTTTGATTTTGGGTTTAATACCACTTTAAAGCTGAATTCCAGGCATGGATATTTTTACATAGTTATTGGTAAGGGACTCGGAAGCTACCGGAGAACACTGGAGTAAGGGTGTCTACTGCAGTGATTTTGAGTGATTTCTAAAATCCCACAGGGATGGAATATGCTGGACCGATGTAACCATGTGAGAATATCCATACTTGGAATTCTTATTTAATATGCATGCATTTACCATTAAAATGTATCTGTTGCTATATTCACTAGTTAAGTAGACCCTACAGAGTATAGCAAATACAGTCTGATCCATGTAGAATAGCAAAACAAGGGTACAGATGCAAGGAAGATGCCACCACCAAATACTGTCACTTAAGCCTCATATGCACGGTTCGATTGTTGGCACGGGATTATCTAATGACCGACTGTTGTCCTAAAATCTTACCGTTAATACGCTTCTTTTGACAATTGTTGTCCAATTTTCCGCCAACAAATGTTGGATGACAGGCTAGTAAATTTTCGGCTGGACAACGGTTTGACATCAGATTTTCGTAGAGTCAGTCCACAAATCCGTCACACTAAAGTCGAAAGTACAAACATGCATGCTCGGAATCAATGCTCACCAAACACAAAATTAGCAGAAGGGATCCAAAGGGTGGCGCTCAAGAGCTGAAATTCCTACACTACATTCATGTTTACGGCACAACAATTGTGTACCGTTAGTATGCAAGACAAGATCCTGGCACACGCCCTTTTGACAAAAATCAGACGCTCGGTTGGCCAACAATCATACGTGTGTACGAGGCTTTAGAATACTAACAGTATTTTAAAATGGGGAATTGTTTTAATGTTTTTAGAATCCAGGCAATAGCAGATCTTACTTTGTAGTGACTAGAAATGTGTAATGATTTGATAAATGACCTGAACTTGTGTCAAGATACTCCCTGGCCCTTATTATTTCCTGCAATGCTCCTTTTCTCTGTAGCATAAAAGGCTACTCAACATTGTTTGAACAGATGAAAATGATCCATTTGCAAAGTACAATTCTGAAGATTTTACCTCTTTTCCATTGAGAAGAAGACTTCTTTTTCAACTGAGTCTGAAAACTCATACTTTGACAATAAGCTTATCAAACATCATATATGAAACTTTACTCTTGTCTGGAAGTTGTTGATGTGATTGCATTCATTTGCATACTCATATATACTTCATCTTCAATAGTACCATGGTTAAAAATGACTTATTTTCTTTTTTTCATTTTTTTTTTTTTGTCTAACCCGTGGAAGCTAATACATTGCTTTTGATACAGCACCCCCTGCCACCAAAACCTAAAACTGCAGATTCTCATTAATGTTAGAATATTAAAGGTAGCAAGTAAAAGACTCAGACTGTCAAAGTACTCGTGATACAAAATAAACATTGCCCAATCTGGTTGGAAACAATCATATGTCTAAGGGCACATGGCAGCTTCTCTAAAAAGTCTCCTGGCTATCTTATCTTAAAAGAGTTTTTAGGTTATTTTTTACCTAAGATTAAAAAAGAAGTGTATATCTACCTCCGAGTGTGCCCCATAGCAATCCATGTACTATTGCAGCACACAGGAGGCTGGGCTGTGTATGTCTATGGATACAAACAACTCGGCTCCATCATGCCCCTCCTTCTTCCTCACTGGAATTGATTGACAGCATTGATTGACAGCAGCAGGAGCCAATGGCTCCCATTGCTATCAGTCTCCTTTCTGAGAGGAGCAAGAAAGACCAGCGCTGCTGCAGTTGGGCATAGCGCTGGATCAATAGAGGGCTTCCCTCTGACGACTGGCCCTGGATCTAGGGAGGGGGTTCTTTCCATACTGACCCCCCAACATTCTAGAACCTTCCATGATGTCATATGACCTATTTTAACCTATTCTGAAACCTATTCTATTTTTCAAGAATTTTCCTGTTCTAACTGCACTAACTAACCTTTCATAGACCCCCCCCCCCCCCTACGGGGGGCCTTGAAGCTGTTCCTGTCACTATCCCATAGGAAAAGTGGGGCCTTAAAACCGGCTTACCCTCCTTTTTCTTGTATCATAGGTAGGACCCTGCATAGTCATAAGAATCAAGCAAAAATAAATATGGATCTTTTTACAGAAAAAGTGTGCCTGCATATTCAAATACCATACAACGCCTGTGGTTTGCTTCAATACTTTCACGCAGTTGTGATGACTTCAATCCTTAGAAAAAAATGTCAATTATAATTTTTACAGATTAACTTAAATATTAGAGTGTAAATATTGGCTAGGCCATATGATTGTATAATTAGTGATTTCTGCAATTATTTTATTGTATTTATGCAATGGAATTTAATAAGATCATTCCATTAATACATTACAAGAGCATTGAGGGAATACAACTCTCTTGTGTTGTTACACTGCAATGTTATTGTGTGTACATATAGGGCCAGATTCAGGAACACTTGCGCTGGAGTATTTCGATATGCGCCGCGTAACTGTGATGATGCGCCGTCGTTTCTATGTGCCCGTACCCACCAAACTAGATGCGCCCAATAACGGGTCATTTGCGACCGGCGGAACGTTCCGACGCCAGAGTATCGTCAGCGCTTATTTTCGCTGGGCGCATCAGTCGCGCCCATTGATTTCCCCTGCAAATATGCAAATGAGGTATTTTTCCCAATTCACGATCGGATTAGCACCATACGCTGGCTACATGCGCCGCGCGTATCTGGTCCGTCCGGCGCAAAGTTATTTCTACAAAAGGCTGCTTTATCTTTACTCCAGACGGTCACAGGTCAGCAGGAGAGCAGCTACAGCAGCGTTACCGACGAAACTAGCAAGCTGAACAACAACACTTGCAAGGACAACACCTCTGTGTGCCAACATGCCAGGGGCACTCGTGGTCCTAAGACTAGTACTGGGTCCCTCGCTACGGAGGAGGCGGGCACGTGAGAGGATATACCGCACTCGTATGAGCCTCTTTGGCATGGGTGATGAGGAGGTGTATCGCCTCTTCAGATTCAGCCCTGATGTAATACTTGAACTAACCACAACCCTGCAGGATGACATCACCAGCCCAACACACCGCTCACAAGCAGTGCAGCCACTGGTGAAGGTCCTGGCAACACTTCATTTCCTTGCCAGTGGATCATTCCAGCGTACAAGTGGAGTGGTGGCTGGGATGTCACAGTCCTCCATAAGCAGATGTGTGCACCAGGTTGTCCCTGCAATCCTCAGACGCATGTCCAACCAGTTCATCAGACCCACCACTGAGGAGCTGCGGCTGAAGGCAATGACAGATTTCTACAACATTGCCAGATTCCCACGCACCATCGGGGCCATTGATTGCACACATGTGGCCCTACAGCCCCCCAGTGCCACAGAGCACATATACCGCAATTGGAAGCATTGGCATTCCATCAACGTACAGGTGATAGCTGATGCCCAACGCCTCATATGGCACGTCCGTGCCAAACACCCCGGGTCCAGCCATGACAGCTTCATATACCGTCAGAGCCCCATCCCAGCAGAATTTGAGCAGAACATGTATGGGGACAGCTGGCTGGTTGGTGAGTGACAAGGGAGTCAGGCATGACTATCCCCTCCCGTGATGCACAACAGAAGTCGCACATGCATGACTAACATTCTCCTGTCTTTTACCTTACAGGTGACTCTGCATATGCACTGGGACCCCATCTAATGACTCCTTTCCGGAACCCCCAAACCAGAGGAGAGAGAAAATACAATGAAGCACACATCAAAACCCGTGGAGTGGTGGAGCAAACATTTGGGCTCCTAAAGTCCCGTTTCCGCTGCCTGGATAAGTCCGGGGGGACCCTATTGTATTCCCCTACCTTTGTGTGTCAGATCATCGCTGCATGTTGTATTCTGCACAACTTTGCTATGAGAAAAGGCCTGCAGATTGACATACGTGATGACCTGACCCCCGACCCACACAGTCCCCACCTGCCAGAGGACACCCAGTCTGCTGATGGAAGAGCAGTCAGGAGGGTCCTCGCCGTAGGCATCTTTGGACACTAAACCAAAACATTAATCACACAGACAGTGCACGCGTGTACACCACTGGATCACACACACCATGCACATCGCATTGGATTAGCCCAAGTCCAGCATGTAGGAGTTGGGAGCAGCAACGCCAGTGTCAAGGCCCCAATGATGTCACTGTCCATTCACACGTCATTCATTCAGCCGTGGGGTTAACTTCACCACCACGGCCGAGGGTGACACCCCTTACTTTCAGGAGTGCCACCCTCTCACATTCACACACCATTCACACTGTCCCCTGCACTCCTGACCGTGTGCAGTACAAAATAAAAACAAAAATCTCATAACCTGAGAACCAAAAAATAAACAAAAACTCATGTCCTGAGTATAAACAATAATAATAAAAAATAAACAAAAACTCATATCCTGAGTATAAACAATAATAATAAAAAATAAACAAAAACTCATATCCTGAGTATAAACAAAAATATATAACAACCAAAAAAACAAAAAACCCTCATCTGGGATGACGGGGGCTCCTCCTTGGGGGCACTCTCGGGCTCCTCATCTGCCTGGAGGGAGTGGGTGGTGTTGGGGGTGGGGGGGCATCAGGAGGAGGCTGATCCCCGGGTGGGCCACTCCTGGGAGCTGTTGGCTACCTGCCCTCCAATGCCACAGCGATACGGCTCAGATACAGGTTTGTTTGGGCCTGCATCCTCAACTGGCGGGTGATATTGTGCCGCTGGTCACGTTGCCGCTGCCTCCCCTCTTCCCGGATGGCAGCTGTGTTGTCTCGAACAGCTGCTGTCAAGTGCCGGATATCAGCCTGCACCTCCCCCAGGCTGGTCACAACGCCCTGCACGCAACTGGGCAGCTGTGACAGAGAGCCCAGGCTGTCTGCGACCCTGTCTATGTGGCCAGCCATCTCCCCCATTTGCTGGGTCTGTTTGGCGTGGTCCAACAGCACCTGGTCCTCGACCAAATCACACACCCCCCTGGTCTTCCGGGTGGCCTTCCTGGGGGCAGAAGAAGGTTGTCCCCGTGGGGATGGAGTCGCCCTTGAGGGGCTACCTAGGATGGGGGAGGGGATCACAGAGGGCCCTGCAGAGGAGGAGGACTCCTCCAACATTAAAATAAACTCCTGTTCAGGGACAGGCTCCTCCACAACCACCTCTGCTGAAGTGGTGTGGGCACTCTCCTCCTCCACCTCGGTGTCTCCAGCACCCAGGGCCTCGTCTTCAGCATCCCGTTGGGGGGTTGGGGTGGACTGGCCGGCACGAGATGGCCCAGCACCGTCATCTGTGGATGACACAAAGCAGACACATGTTGGTGGTCCCACACACTTGCCACATGTAAACACCCCCCCCCCCTACATGCAACACACCAAAAAGGGGGTAAAAATCACTTACCTGTCCTGGAGCCTTCCTCTACGGAGTCATAGCCAGGGACCCCCTCCAACTGCTCCCTGTCCAGGCAGCGGGCAACCACCTCCTCCTCCGCGGTCAGGGTGACAGGACATGGGGGACCACCACCTGTGCCCCTCTCATGGCTCCTAATGGTGGACACCTTGCCCCTCACCTTGCGCCGCAGGTCATTTATTTTTTTTTGAATGTCCGAAGGACTCCGGGTGGAGTACCCCAGCACATTGACCCTGGCAGCTATGGTGTCCAGGATGCCCTGCTTCCTCTCCCGGCTGGTCTTCCTGCTTTTTTTCCATGGAGGAAATCATTAAACGTCTCCATAGCCGAGATTATCACAGAGACCTCCTGGGCATTATAATTTAGGTTCCTCCTCTCTTTGGGGTAGCGGGAGCAGCCATTACAGGGCAAAAGTATCTTCCCTGGGGTGGGGGGAAATGGAACTACTTTTGCGCCGTAATGGCGTTTCCGCCAGCGCTTTTAAGCGCCCAGCGGAACGCATTGCGCTGACGTTTCCCAGGAAGTGGTGCCGACGGAAGTTGTGAGCATGCGCACAAGGGGGCGAGTGGAGCCGCACTCACTGCGCATGCTCCGTGGATGATGCGCTGAACGTAAGCCTCTGCGCTGGGCTCCGCCCATCATTTACATATGATCACACCCACTTCCACTTGCGTCGGGTTACGCCAGCGCATTATCGTTACTCTGGCGCAAGTTTACGCGCAACTGCTATGTGAATTACAGGACTTGCGCTGAAAGGGTCTTCAGAGTAACGTAAATGAGAAGCGTTACTCCAGAGGAAAGATACTCTCATCTACCTGAATCTGGCCCATAGAGAATTAACACTCTTTGTTCTCTTTGATGCCATGGAAACAAAGCTTTCTCTTTGTCAAACTAATAAAAGTAGATGCATGTCAAGATTAGTGAATATGGTTTACATATCTTTTCAATTTTGACTGAAAGTGAATGAGACCTGTGTGAAAAGCAGCATAAATACAATACAGTTTAATGATATACATTGCTGGCCAAGCTAGGCCATCTAGTTAACTATGCTAACCATGTTGTATTTCATAGCTGTTAAACTGACCCAACTGTCTATTTCCACATGTCTATTTTAATGATCATTTCAAACCTAGACTTAACCACTAACAAAAACATATTTGACATAGTAAACTGGCTATTACCTCTTCTGTTGGAAGAAAAATATTCTTAATGAGTGGTAAAGATTTCCCAGGGAAATGAACAATCTATAGAGTAGCGTGACCCTTGTCATTGTTGATTTTTCACCTTTAGATAACCATACTACATACTGATGCAGTCATGAAAATTTCCAACATTTTAAAAACTAAAATGTGTATTCTAGTCTATACCTAAGACAAGGCATTATTTAAGTAAAAACACACTATGTTCCATAATTCCCTCCTCTTAGAATGATGAAGTTAGATAAGTATAATAAAAGGTGGGATTGAGTAATTCTGGTTTTATTGAGAAAGCTGGCTCAATAAAACCATCATTTTAATTGATGAACTGAAGACATTTGCACTATAATTGTTTATAGTTTGAAATTAATTATTTCCCTTAATCAGCCAGCAGCATCATCGGGGATGTTGGTGCTTGCTATTTATAAAAATCTAGGTGGAGGTATTCTAATAAGGTACTTTTTAATAAATCCTTTCATTGTATTTAACTAAAGTATGTCTCCATACCCCAAAACATTCAGTGATTGTCACTTTCTTACTGAAGACCCCTTCCATATCTAAGACAACTTATGCCCCGTACACACGATCATGTTTTTGCCCGGCAAAACTCACATCGGAATTCCGATGGAATTCCATCGGACTAAAATAGAACATTATGATTGTGTGTACGGGGCTTTAGACTTCTTTCAGAATGTGATGTGCCTAGTGCAAAACATGTCAGAATAGAACCTGTTGCTGCGGGCTAGTTGAATAGAGGAAGAATATTATTTTGTATCTCGTTGTGCAGCCTTCCTGTTGCTGGTACAATTAGCTTAGGCATCTAGTTTCTTCTACAAACAAGGGTAAGGCGCAAGGCCAATGATCTTATGGGAAGCAACACGAATATAAGCAGTGCAACTATTTATTTATAGGATCAGAGTTATTGCTCATTAGTCTAAATATAAATTTAAAAAAGTTCACAAATGGAGAAATTCCATAGTAGAGAATGAAAAAGGAAGGAAATGGTCTAACACCAATGGCATCTTCTTCAGAGGACCTGAAGCGGGTTCCAAGTTGAGCTATGAAAACAAGGAAAATTAAGCGCCTCTAAGGCCCAGTACAGACGAAAAAATCTGTCTGTTCAAATCGGTCGGACGATTTGAACAGATCTGTCTGCTGGGGACGTATTGGTTTGATCGTGTACACACGATCAAACCAAAATCCCCGCCGGCAGACAGCGCTCTGACGTTGACGCCGCCACGTCACCGCACCAGGAAGTAAAACACTTCCGCGCATGCGTCGAAACCATTCGACGCGTGTGTGAGAAGATATGTCTGCTGGTTAAAAAATTATTAATAATAGGATGCGCTGATATTAACTTAATAGTGTAAATCATACAGACAAAACAAATATATCAGGGAGGAACAATCTCCATATGTGTTTAAATACATGTGATTAGTCCTTAATCAAGTGCACAGTGAAGGCAGCAGCACGGATTCCATACAAGGAAAAACACATAAACGATGCCCTCCTTCACTAAGAGTGTGGATCCCAACTGAGAATCAGGTGATCAGGCACTCGTAGCAGATGAATATGAAAAAAAGGAGAAGAAGAAAAACCTCATTGCACAAACATCGGATAACAGGCGGATAATACGATCCAACAACCATCAGCAAATGCACTCACGGATCCCCGATTAGTATAAGCATGAAACGCCACTCAGTGCGCTGTCTCCTCAACTCGATCCGATGGACTCGGATACGATCGTAGGCTCCTCCCTACGCGTTACGTCACGGGCACGCGACTTATTCATGGGTTGCAACCCATGAATAAGTCGCGTGCCCGTGACGTAACACGTAGGGAGGAGCCTACGATCGTATCCGAGTCCATCGGATCGAGTTGAGGAGACAGCGCACTGAGTGGCGTTTCATGCTTATACTAATCGGGGATCCGTGAGTGCATTTGCTGATGGTTGTTGGATCGTATTATCCGCCTGTTATCCGATGTTTGTGCAATGAGGTTTTTCTTCTTCTCCTTTTTTTCATATTCATCTGCTACGAGTGCCTGATCACCTGATTCTCAGTTGGGATCCACACTCTTAGTGAAGGAGGGCATCGTTTATGTGTTTTTCCTTGTATGGAATCCGTGCTGCTGCCTTCACTGTGCACTTGATTAAGGACTAATCACATGTATTTAAACACATATGGAGATTGTTCCTCCCTGATATATTTGTTTTGTCTGTATGATTTACACTATTAAGTTAATATCAGCGCATCCTATTATTAATAATTTTTTCACTGTTTGATTTGGTACCACATGGATAGCAGCTGTGTTATTTGGCATTTTATTTGGTGTTCCTGGAATTAATTTTTTAATTAGCGCTGTAGTACACTTTTTATATGTCTGCTGGTTAGCATACTAACCAGCAGACATATCGGACGGACGGGTTTCCAGCTGACAGATTTGAAAACATGCTTTCAAATCTGTTGGGTGGCCAAATCCGTCTGTTTGTCCGTACACACAATCGAATCTGTCTGCTGGAACGGTCTGGCAGACCTTTTCCAGCAGACAGATTTGATCGTGTGTACGCGGCCTAAGAGTAGACATAGATGATACTTGTTGCACAAATCAGACAATTGGCAACTCACGTGTGCCATGGCAATCTCGCTCCTTTGTCAAGCAGCTTGACTGCCGTGCCACAAGCAATGGGCATGCTCGGAAATGCGTTGCATTGGGCCCGTTGACATCATCATGCCTTGCACCGCTTTCCATGTGCGCCCCAGCCCTCGTTTTGAACTCCTTTCATTAGATGACAATTCTTTGACATGCCCGCTTTGCACTGATGGAACGCTAGTTGCCAATTGTGCAATAAATATTAATTACATCTAGACTTAGAGGTGCTTATTTTTCCTTGTCTTCATCTTGTTTCTTCTGTTTCTTTCTTTTATGTACTTTGCTCCCCTCTTTTTTTTACCGATTTCTATCTCACTATTATTCATCTTCTTTTACTTCACTCTCTACTACTAAAACATATTCTGTACAAATTGTGGATAAAAATCTGCTAAATGAATGTCATTTATAGCGGAACATCCTTGTGGAGCTATTTCATACACATTTGCTATGCTACCTGTTGTGTGCATCTATTGCAGAGCTAATTCACTTTGCATGGTTGACATTTTCACTTTTTATGTGGCAGCAATTGTTTAGTATTTACTACACACAGACTGCCACTACAGGACCCTCTGTTCCTAACAACTTGTTAGAAACTCTGGCCCAGATTCACAGAGCGATTACGCCTGCGCAACAGGAGATGCGCGTGCGTAAGTCTAAATGTGCGCGTGCGTTTCGTTGCGCGGCATCCCCAGAACGAGATACACAAAAAATCCCGCGTAATTTCGTTAGACTGGCGCATCCGTCCGCGCAAAAGTGCGATAGACACACCATTGATTTGCTAGTCAAATATGCTAATGAGGGACTTAACGGGGATCCACAAAACAACGTTGGGGCAGCGCAGGCGACGCAGTGTGCGCAACAGCAAAATGTCCTGTCTAAAAATTAGAGCTGATAAAAGCTGGTCTAAAAAAAGAAAAAAAGTCTACTTGTTAGATAAAGCAACACTGTTAGTGAGGAGCTCAGCAGTCACACGTGTTGCTCAACAATCTGTATGCCAACATGCCAGGGGCATCGTCGCGCATAGCTATACTACTGACTTTAGATAAACAAAGAAGGAGGAGGGCACGGAGGATGGCACGGAGGATGGCACGGGAGAGGATATACCGTACCCGCATAGACCTGTTTGGCATGAGTGATTCTGAGGTGTATCGCATCTTCAGATTCACCCCTCATGTCATCCTGGAATTAACCACAACCCTGCAGGATGACATCACCAGCCCAACACACCGCTCACATGCAGTGCAGCCACTGGTCAAGGTACTGGCAACACTCCATTTCCTTGCCAGTGGCTCTTTTCAAAGAACAAGTGGAGTGGTGGCTGGGATGTCCCAGTCCTCCATGAGCAGATGTGTGCACCAGGTTGTCCCTGCAATACTCAGACGCATGGCCAACCAAATCATCAAACCCACCACTGAGGAGCTGCGACTGAAGGCAATGACAGATTTCTACAGAATTGCCAGATTCCCACGCACTGTGGGGGCCATTGATTGCACACATGTGGTACTCCAGCCCCCCCAGGAGACAGAGCACATGTACCGCAATCGGAAGCATTGGCATTCCATCAATGTACAGGTGATAGTCGATGCCCAAGGCCTCATATGGCACGTCCGTGCCAAACACCCAGGGTCCAGCCATGACAGCTACATATACAATCAATGCCACATCCGATTGGAATTCGATCAGAACGTGTATGGGGACACCTGGCTGGTTGGTGAGTGACATGGGTGGCAGGCATGACTATCCCCTCCCATGATGCACATCACAAGGGGCACATGCATGACTAACATCCTCCTGTCTTTTCCCTTACAGGTGACTCTGCATATCCACTGGGACCCCATCTCATGACTCCTATCCGGAACCCCCAAACCCCAGGAGAGGAAAGATACAATCAAGCACATGCCCAAACCCGTGCAGTGGTGGAGCGCACCTTTGGCATCCTAAAGTCACGTTTCCGATGCCTGGATAAGTCTGGGGGTACCCTCTTGTACTCCCCAAACTTCGTGTGCCAGATCATCGGTGCATGTTGCATGCTGCACAACTTTGCAGAAAGAAAGGGCCTGCATATTGACCTACGTGATGACCTGACCCCTGAACCAGACAATCCCCCCCTAACCGAGGTTACCCCGTCTTCTGAGGGAAGAGCAGCCAGGAGACAGCTCACATTGGGCATCTTTGCACGTTAAACATACACATTAATCATGGCACAATGAGAATGCATGCATGCACAACACTGTGGTCCCTAGCACACACACCCCACATCCACATCAAATTGGATTGGCACCAGTCCACCATGCAGGACTTGTGAGCAGCAACGCCACGCCAAGGCTCCAATTATGTCACTGTACATTCATACACCATTCACACGGACCTGAGGATCACTTCTCCCTGGTCCTGGGGAACCCTTCTCCACCAAAATAGAGGGTGACACCCCTTTTCCGGCAGGAATGTCACCCCCACATTCACACAGCATTCACAACCCAAAAAAAAAAATGACCTGCAAAATCAAAAAATTTCCAGCAAAAAAAAAAAAAAATGACAAAAAAAAATAAAAAATATTTGAAAAAAAAATTGGGGGAAAAACAAATTACTGCCCTCTGCGTGAGCCACGCCTGGGGCGCCCCCGGCCACGGCCCCGGCTTCTCAGGGGAGACTCATGGGGAAGGGGTAAAACCGGGGAAGAAGGATCAGCCCCTGATCTCTGCCCACCTGGTGGCCTGCCCTCCAAGGCCACGGCAATTCTGTCCAGGGCAGCACCAAGTGTTGCCGTGTTGGCCTGGATAGCCTGGGTGAGGGCCCTCACATCCTGCCCAACGCCTGCTGATGTCGTCTGCAGTTCGTTTAGGCAGGTTGTGAAAGCCCGGGAGTGGGAGTCCAGGTTCCCCAGCGTATCCTTGATGGAGGACAGGCTCTCCTCCATCCGCACCAATGTCTGGCTGACCTGTCCCAGATGGCGGGTCTGGAGGAACTGGTCCCTTCTCAGGGTGGCGGGCAGGAGATCGGCCAATCCCCTGGTGGTCTGGGATGACATCCTGCCTCCAGCTTATGCTTGTGGCCGGGGAGAAGGGGAGGCCCTTGTGAGGGGAGAGATGTTGGGGGAGGAGGGGGGGGGGCTCCCCCTTAGGGAGGCCTGCCTGCTGCCAGCCAGAGGGGAGGAGTCCTGAAAACCCAAACGTCCAGTGCCTGACATGGACTCCTCCTCCTCATGATTCTCCTCCTCCTCATGATTGTCCTGCTCCTGTTGAACCTCCTCCGCGGACTCCGGCCTTGTTGGGGGGGCCTCATTAGGCTGCTGTCCTGGGGTTGGTGCGGTTAGGCCAGATGGCCCTGCACCCTCCTGCACATCTGTGGATGACACAAAACATTCACAGGTTGGAGGATCCACACACTTGCCACATATTCCCTTTCACCCCCTCCCCCACACATGCTACACACCTGATATTAAAAAAAAAAAAATTACCTGGCACCACGGGCTCCGGACTTGAGTCAAAGCCGGGCAGGCCCTCAACTTCATGCCGATGAAAGGTCAGGGCCACGGCACGCTCCTCCGCTGTCAGGCTAATACGGCATGGTGGGCCCCCTCCTGTGCCCCTGGCATGGGCATGCATTCTGGCCAACTTCTTTTTGACCAGACGCCGGAGGTCATTGATTTTTTTGTCAATCCCAGACCTGGTCCGTGTCTCCCCCTGCCCCGCTGAATTCACCTGGTCAGTGATCCTATCCAATATCTCCCTCCTCCTGGCCGGGGTGGTGTTGGCACTCTCTGGGCCGTGGAGGTAACGCCCATACTCGCTAATGGCCCGGGCAAGAATCTGTTTTTCCACAACTGTAAAATTCAGCTTGCGTTTTCTCTCACTCATCCTTCCAAAAGAAAAAAAATGCCAGTCAACAAAATTCACGCACACAAACAAGCCCAACCAATCACAAAAAAAAACACACAGAGAGAAAACGACTCAGCAAGAAACAGTCCACAAAAAACAAAACAAAAATACAGCAGAAAAAGAAACAAAAAGAAATATATCAATCAAACAAACAGTCTCTCAAACACTTATCAAAAACCACTTTCCAAAATCTACTAACAACCACTTGATCACACAGAACACTAATCTGACAACTACAAAACACACCGCAACGAACAACAAGAACAAAAGCACTTTGTTAAATGGGAAGGGACAAAGGGGTGTACTTTTGCAAAGGAAGTGCGTTTGTGTGTGTCTATTTATGCTGTTTGCGTAGTTCACAACGTTGCCCTAGTCCATTTCCAATTTCACTGATTGCGCCGCTCCCGAGTTGTGAGCATGCGCACATCGGAGCTGACATGGTCTCGTTCAAGCGCGCATGCGCGAGCCGGCCGGCCCTTCATTTGCATGGGGTCACGGCTCATTTCAATGTAACACGCCCACGTCCTTCCCAATTTGTATTACTCCTCCTTACGCCTCTGGAAAAACGTTACGTATGCGCAATTTCCTGCGCAAAAGCTACGAGAATAGGGTGATTACGCGGCAAAATTGCGCAAGTCTAACATAAAGGCGGTGCGCTACGCCGGTCCAATAATGCGCAGATGTACGTGAATCTGGGCCTCTGTTCCTAACAATGTAGCACAAAAGACTGCAGACTACCCCAAAATGGCCATCACAATTTATTTATCTTGGATAGCTACAGAAAGAGATGTGCTAGCCTAGAGGTGGATGGGGCCTTAGAGAGAGGAAGATTCTACATACAGTCTGGGAAGCAGATTATTTCTTCAGTATGTATTATCTAAAACAGACAGTATATTAGTTGCTACTTTGTTACCTTGAAAAGTGTGCTGTTGCTCAGGTCCTCAACACAGACTTTTGACAAGCTTAGAACCTTTATAGTTAGCTGTTATATTACATTTGCTGTTGTTCTAAAACTGTGATTCCATTAACCACTTAAGACCCGGACCAAAATGCAGGTAAAGGACCTTGCCCCTTTTTGCGATTCGGCACTGTGTCGTTTTAACTGACAATTGCGCGGTTGTGCGACGTGGCTCCCAAACAAAATTGGCGTCCTTTTTTCCCCACAAATATAGCTTTCTTTTGATGGTATTTGATCACCGCTGCGGTTTTTATTTTTTGCGCTATAAACAAAAATAGAGCAACAATTTTAAAAAAAATGCAATATTTTTTACTTTTTGCTATAATAAATATCCCCCAAAAATATATAACATTTTTTTTCCTCAGTTTAGGCCGATACGTATTCTTCTACGTATTTTTGGTAAAAAAAATCGCAATAAGCGTTTATCCGTTGGTTTTCGCAAAATGTATAGCGTTTACAAAATAAGGGATAGTTTTATTGCATTTTTATTAATATTTTTTTTTTTTACTACTAATAGCGACGATCAGCGATTTTTTTCATGACTGCGACAATATGGCGGACACTTCGGACAATTTTGACACATTTTTGGGACAATTGTCATTTTCACAGCAAAAAATGCATTTAAATTGCATTGTTTACTGTGGAAATGACAGTTGCAGTTTGGGAGTTAACCACAGGTGGCGCTGTAGGGGATGTGTGACCTAATGTGTGTGTGTACAACTGTAGGGAGGTGTGGCTGTAGGTGTGACGTCATCGATCGCGTCCCCCTATTACAGGGATGACGCGATCAATGCTACGGCCACAGAGAAGCACGGGGAAGCCGTGTGTACACACGGCTCTCCCCGTTCTTCCGCTCCAGGGACGGATCGCCGCACTCCAGCGGCGATCGGGTCCACGAATCCCGCGGTCCCGGTCCCGGAGCTTCGGAGTACTAAAATCAACGTATATATACGTTGATGTGCCCAGCCGTGCCATTCTGCCGACGTAAATGTGCAGTAGGTGGTCCTTAAGTGGTTAATTGTTGAACTTAGTGCTCAGTTTGCATTAACCGTTACTCTTAAATTCAGTATACAACCACCACTAACTTCATGCAGAAAAGTACATGTTATTTACAATTGTCTATTTCCCTGTATCACAGAATTTTGAGTTTGAAACCAGATTCAAGTAGGAGCTGTACCCACGTAGTTATCACGCTGTTTTGCAGGAAAAAGTGGCCTTCCACCCAATTTGTGGTCTAATTGCTATCAGTTGCTTGGCTGGTGGTGGCCATTTCTTGCTGTCTCCTATTGGATGTACTTTTGTCATTTGGGACTCTTGCTATCTGATTGTTGTTGCTGCTTTAAGAGTACCCTCTCCTTAAAGGGGTTGTAAAGGTTAGTTTTTTGTTTTCTAAATAGGTTCCTTCAAGATCGTGCATTGTTGGTTCACTTACCTTTTCCTTCGAATTCCCTTCTAAATGTTTTTTTTTCTTTGTCTGAATTTCTCACTTCCTGTTCCTCCTCAGTAAGCTGTTCAGTAAGCTGTTCTGGCTGACTAACCACCGCTTGGATGATGGTGGCAAGTTTACTGAGGAGAAACAGGAAGTGATAAATTCAGACAAAGAAAAAAAATTAGAAGGGAAATTGAAGGAAAAGGTAAGTGAACCAACAATGCACTAGCTAAAAGGAACCTATTTGGGGAAAAAAAACCTTTACAACACCTTTAAATCCAATCTAGCTTTTCCTACACTCTACACATTCTGTGCTTTCTGAGCATACCTGTTTTATTATGCCTCTTACATATGGGCTTTAAATTGAATGAGAACAGTATGTATAGCTACATTTTACATGGCATTTGCTGATCTTTTAGCATCATTTGGAATTTTTTAAAAGCCATTTGAGCACTAATCAGCTCCAATTTTGGTATGTTAGCACCGATCATAATGTAAGTGCTGACTGCTACTTTAAATAAACTGCTACCAGGCTTTCAGAAAGCTTCTGTTTTGCCTTATCCAACGTGTACTTGTCAAATGCCTACTAGAGCTTGCTAGTACAGTAATAAAAGTGAAATCCTGTACTCCTATCATGACCTTAAACATCCTTAAAATGGAGTTGGAAGGTTCTACAAAAGCTTTAGGAATGCTGGCTGATGGTTGCTGAAAACTGCAAGTGTTTTTTAAAAGCTAGCTGTACACGCTGTTCTTTAACAAACTGAAGCCTATTTGTACAAGAAATTCCAGTGAGCTGTGCAAATCGAGGGTCTTGACCACACGCATAGTTCTTCATTGGTACATACTCTCCTAAAAGGGCACTGGAATGTACCTCCATGTGGTTTTGTATCTGTTTATTGTTGCTGTATTTCATAAACCTGTCCCCAGGATGTTCCTGGTCTACTGTGATTACAAAGTTCATGTTTCTATATTCTAAAATCTGACTCCCAGCTGATGTCTATTACCAGACTCTGTTCATTTTCTGCACCTGATCCCCGGGACCTGCTTACATCTAATCTATAACCTTCTAGACCAGGGGTGTCTGTATTTGTGTACTAATAATCAATTTGCAAAACTTTACAAAATCATTTTTTCAATATACAATCAATTTTACAAACATTTCTTAAGGAGTTTATTCATTTGGAATATTTGCATAATGTAATAAATCCTGTGCAATTTGGGGTTCAAGAGATGATTTCATTAATTCAAAAGTACTGCTATTAAAATCGTTTTTTTGCAGTGAGCTCATATGTAACTAGGCCAAAGTGACCAAAAAGCCCTTCACTAAAGCAATTCAAAGTAAAGAATTACGTGAAAGTGTATCTCTAGTCAAAACCTTTTTTTTTTTTTCATTTGGATGGAGTGAGGAAGGGTTGCACCCTTTGTCAAGTTTCTATTGCTACCTTTGTTTGTGTTCACACTGCTGCCCCAATCTACCGTGAGATGCTCCTGATATCCTTATGGAACTATTGACATACCGTATATACTCGAGTATAAGCAACGTTTTTCAGCCCTTTTTTTAAGGCTGAAAATACCCCCCTCGGCTTATACTCGAGTCAGTGTACCTGAAATTATTGACAGGCTGCGAGCGTCCATTGTTTAAAAGTCGCGGTCTCCTCCTAGTCCTTTCCATGATAGGCGTTTCTCAGCAGACACAGTTCCGCCTATCACAGACATGTTCTCATCCTCGGACTCAGTTTCCAGCAGACACTGTGTTCAGTGTTCATTATTCAGTCAGTCACTGATGTCTTTTCATCCTCAGACAAGAGGACGTCCATGATTGACGGAACACTGAACACAGTGTCTGCTGGGAAACTGAGTCCGAGGATGAGAGAACATCCGTGATAGGCGTTTCTCAGCAGACGCAGTTCCGCCTATCACGGAAGGGACCAGGAGGAGACCACAACTTTTAAACAATAAATGGACGGGCACAGTGAGGCTGCAATGGGCACAGTGAGGATGGGCACAGTGAGGTTGGCACAGTGAGGTTGCGTTGGGCACAGTGAGGTTGGCACAGTGAGGTTACAATGGTCACAGTGAGGTTGGGCACAGTGAGGCGTGCAAATGGGCATTGCTGACCCTCTTTTTTCCACTTGCAGTGGCTGGTGCATTCTCACCCTAGGCTTATACTCGAGTCAATACGTTTTCCCATTTTTTTGTGGTAAAATTGGGTACCTTGGCTTATACTCAGGTCGGCTTATACTCGAGTATATATGGTAAGTATGAAGGACCAAGCTCAATTTTCCTCACTCCCACATTCTGGCTTGACAATAAATGCTAATTTCGGTAATGTGGGTATGTGCGTCTCTAGCTCCTACATACCCAGGTTTATGAGTATGTGAATATTAGGTTTCTCTCTAAAACTCCAGAAGAGGATTAGGACAGTGTGAGAGCACAGTTAAAATTAGCGTGAACCCTTATGGTAACTGCTTCCAAGCTTGGGTTTTAGATAAGTAAGCCTATACACTCCTTTTTCATGTGTGCTTTAGGTTCAGTTTTTTTTTTTTTTTTTTTTAAATAACAAACACGTTATACTTACAGTATTTATCGGCGTATAACAGGCACAGGCGTATAACACGCACCCTAACTTTAAGAGGGAAGTTTCAGGAAAAAAACTTTACCCTCTATTTTCATAGTAAAAAAGTGAGTGTTATATGCCAATAAATACAGTATATATAGCAGAATAACCCCCACACTCCCTAAATCACATTTAATGCTCAACCCTCAAGATGTTGGAAAACTACTAGATGTATATATAAATATACACTCACCAGCCACTTTATTGAGTAGACCTGTTCAGTTGCTTGGTAACACAAATTGCTAATCAGCCAATTACATGGCAGCATGAATTTAGGCATCTAGACGTGGTGAAGATGACTTTCTGAAGCATTAGAATAGGAAAGAAAGGAGATTTAAGTAACTTTAAACATGGCATGGTTATTGGTGTCAGAAGGGCTGGTCTGAGTATTTCAAAAACTGCTGAACAGAGTGGCAGTTGGGCGGAAAAAAATACCTTGTGATGTCAGAGGTCAGAGGAGAATGGGCAGACAGTTTGAGATGATAGAAAGGCAACAGTAACTCAAATAATCACTTGTTACAACCAAGGTATGCAGAATACCATCTCTGAATGCACAACACATCGAACCTTGAAGCAGATGGGCTACAACAGCAGAAGACTGCACCCAGTGCCACTCCTGTCAGCTAGGAACTGGAAACTGAGGCTACAATTAACACAGGCTCACCAACATTGGACAATAGAAGATTGGAAAAACATTCTGATAAGCCTTGATTTCAGCTATGACATTCAGATGGTTGGCGTAAACAACTTGAAAGCATGGATCCATCCTGCCTTGTATCAACGGTTCAGGCTGGTGGTGGTGTAATGATGTGGGGGATATTTTTTACGCACACTTTGGGCCCCTTTGTACTAATTGAGCATTGTTTAAATGCCACGGCCTACCTGAGTATTGTTGCTGACCATGTCCATCCCTACATGACTACAGTGTACCCATCTTCTATTCCTACAATGTATCTAAATGATGAATGCATGAAAGAAAAAAAACCTTGAGCCTTTACAACAACTTTAAATTAGAAAGAATTTTTTTTCCGACTTGCATTGCATTCACAAATTTAAAGCGGGGTTCCACCCGCAATTTATTTTAATTTTTTTTTAAAGTCAGCAGCTCCAAACACTGTAGCTGCTGACTTTTAATAAAGACCATAGGCGTGCGCACGGGGTGTGCCGGGTGTGCCTGGGCACACCCTAATGCCCAGGGCATTTTTGCTGGCAGGATCTCCATTCCATTCTCCTCTGCTGATGGAAAATGGGAACGCTGTGACTATGCAAGGGGAACTGTTTTTAATTTGGCTCTAAACTCATGTGAGTGCACACTGTCTGCAGCCACTGACCGCGGAGTGAGCAGGCAAGCAGCCGCATTTTTCCGATGCTACTTCTATAGTTCCGGCTACTGCATCCCAGATAGTTGAATATCACTCCGCCGCCTGCTGTCAGGGACGCAGTAGCCACAACTATAGAGGTAGCATCGGGGCTGCCAGATTAACTCCACTGTTTTTAAATGAGACCTGCGCGCTGCCACTGCGGGGCTTCCGCAGCCCACCACTGCCCTTTATCCGAGAAAAGCATTCCATGATCGTCCCAGGCAGAGGAGTTGGTAACTTTTTTTTCTTCCTCTCTGCTCCGCCTCCGAGTGCCCCGCCTCCCAGCTTCCACCCTGCAGTGCCGACAATGCAAGAACCTGAGGTGAGGAGGATGTCTGGGACTTGGGATTGAGGAAATGTCAATATTACCAGACACAAAAACAGTTTGTGTGTAAGTTTTGTCACTGCAGCACTGCAGCTATAGTAGTAGAACCAGCCTCACATCTGTTTCTCATCACACTGTGTGTGGGACACGGAGAGCTGCTGAAATTAGAGTCCAGCCTGCTATGCTGGGATTTGTAGTCCCATGGAGGGGAGGGCAATGCTTACACATACTGGGGAAGGGGGAAGGGGTCTGGTCATATAAAGTAAAATACTCTGTGCTGTGAGGGGGCTGCTGTGGCTGACCTGACCCCTTCTAGAAATACTTATTGTCTGGCACACTGTTTTGAAGGGAAACTCTGGGGATTCTGGTGTAAGGGAGGCTCTCTGGGAACCCTGATTTATGGGAAAAACTGTGATATAAGATGTAACACTATTTACTCTGGTGTAAGGGGTAATGCTGTGAACTCTGAATCAGTGGCAGTGCGTCCTTAAGGGCCACAGCCCTCCTCTCCTGCCACAGCTCTATCATCATAGATTAATGCATTGCATTAATCCATCTATGGTCACCACTGACACCCCTTATTCAGGTGTCTGGCCCCTTGTCGGGCACCGAGAGCCTGAATTACAGCGGTGGGTATTGTTTGGAAGCGTCCAAAAAGGTGAATAGTGGGCACCATGCTAGGCGATCGCTGTTCACTCAGCGTTGTGTTAGGAAAGCAAATGAATATTCGCTTTCCTAACACTGAACCGCCTCTCAGCCAATCAGGTGCTCAGGTCTGTTACCTGTCACCTGATTGGCTGAAACAACAGGCGCTGTGATTGGACGCCTATCAGGCATCCAATCATAGCAGAGGACAGGAGAAGACATCAAGCAACATGGATAAGAACACCGCCGCCGTTGCCTGCTGCAGACAAGGTAAGTGCCAGGCGGGCGGAGGATGCACAGTGGCAGCATTTGATGGGCACAGTGGCAGCGTTTGATGGGCACAGTAGCTGTGTTTCATGGGCACAGTGGCTGTATTTGATGGGCACAGTGGCTGCGTTTGGGCACAGTTGCTGTGATTGGCACAGTGGCTGTGTTTGATGGGCACAGTGGCTGCATTTGATGGGCAAAGTGGCTGTGTTTGATGGGCACAGTGGCTGCATTTGATGGGCACAGTGGCTGTGTTTGATGGGCAGAGTGGCTGCATTTGATGGGCACAGAGGCTGTGTTTGGGCACAGTGGCTGCGTTTGATGGGCACAGTGACTGCAATTGATGTTTTTTTTTCCCCCAGTTTGTTTGCACCCCCCCCAAATATTTTGAGCACCATACGTCATTGCTTTGAAGTAAAGGAGCACTCAGATGTGAGGGGGTCACTGTGGCATATGTAGGGGCACATTCACAAATGCTTTGATTTCTGAAGAGTGATCCACAAAACAGATCACTCTTCATAGAGCATTTTAGAGGTGGCGAGGAGACGTATCGTCTCCTCACCACTTGCTTTAACCCTATGAACTCCACACTGCACACAGTTGTGGGGCGCTTGCAGAGTGCCGTCATTCATTTGAATGAGTCACAGTCAGTGGGTGCGACACCTGCTGAAAGCAAAAAGGAATATAATTGCAGCTGCAGCATGTGAACATGCCCAGCCGCTGCCTCTACAGCTAAAAGGTGGTAGTGGTTGAGGGGTGGTAAATTAATGGTTCAACCACAGAGTTTTACTGCCCCTCAACCACTGGTGTGAACAATTAAATGTTTTAATGAGTTAAAAATATAAAGTGTTGTTTTTTGTTTTTTTTTACATTTATAAGTGTTAAAAAAAAATGATACATTTTAAAATGTTTGTTCACATTTATTTATAAGCGTGCGTGTGTATGTATGTGTATGTGTATGCAGGGGCGGACTGACCATTGGGACTTTCGGGCACTGCCCGAGAGCCCCATGCCACTAGGGGGCCCCATCAGGGTTGCCAGGCTCAATAAAACCAGGGACAGTATGTAAAAATCTGTTTTTTTTTTACATCTGTCCCTGCTATGTCTTAAACCGATATGCTTTTGATGTGAAAAACCTGAGATTTTAGCTGCCCCGCCTCTGCACTGCCTCCTGGCGTGGTGGCCATCTGTAAGCCCAGGGGCCCCATAATCTTTTATTGCCCAGGGGCCCCATGGGTTGTCAGTCCACCCCTGTATGTATGTATGTGTATGTATGTATGTATGTGTATATATATATATATATATATATATAATATATACACACACACGTGTTTGAGCTTTGTTGTGCACACCCTAATGCGATAGGCTGCGCACGCCTATGATAAAGACACTTACCTGTCCTAGGCGCCAGCGATGTCGGCCCCCCGAGGCCGATCCCTCGTTCATGGCAGGTCCCGGCGCCGGCATCCTCACTGCCCGTTTCCTACTGCACATGGGCAAGTTTTTCGGCGCTGTATGAATGGGCGGCTGCTCTCTGGGATACACACAGTTCCCAGAAGACAGCATGCCCCATTCCCCAGAAGACAAAGTGAGGATGAATACCAGCCGCTGACTAGGAAGAGGCAGATTAGGAAGATCCGCCTAGCAATGGCAATTTCTGGTAAGTAAAAAATATTTTTTTTATTTATTTTTTCTATTTTCTTGTAGCATTTTGGTGTAATTTTTTTTTAGGGTGAACCTCCACTTTAAACTGAACACATTTTCTGTATATAAATATATATATATTATATATATATATATAAAATAAGAAATTGCGCATACCACATAAACAAATAAAATAAAAAGCTGCGACTCAAAACATGTTTATACAAAATAAAATGAACTAAAAATGGGGGGGGGAGTTCGCGCTAAACGTGAGACAGTGCTTACTGATAGCACAGTGTGATATCAAAAATTATGTTGATATAAAAAAACCACAATTGCTATTTAGTGATGTCCACACAATGTGATGATATATGAACAAAAAAACCTTAATAAGTCAGCCATAAACAAAAGGGATTAGATTCTTGATATTGGTCAAAAGTCCCATCAATATAGCCAGTGACGTTGGATCTTGATACACCAAAAAATTGAAAAAACAGTGTCCCGTTACATTCATGTAGATCTTGTACTTGTAGAATTTCAATAAGCAGTGACAACACCGGAAAGAGAAGAAAAAACTTTCATAGTGTAATACTGTTGTGAAAAGTATATATACACCCGTGAAAAATAACTATATAGTGGACAGAAAAACGATGACAACCCTTCACCATGGGGCACAGTTCACACTGACCCTTACCAGATCGTAAGACCCTCTCTAGGTCGAGTGCAGCCTTAAGGATGGTCAATATGGGCTTCGTTTTATAACATCATGTTTTCCTCAGGTGAAACAAAAAAGAAAAAGCAGATAATGAGATCCACTCTAGGATCAATGTAGGCAGCAAGATGTGTAAGATGTATCAGAAACCAGTCCTCGATATGTCACAGCATAAAGACAGAAGGAAACCAAAAATAGTGTGAAATCCTTAAAAAAATTTATTCTAAAAAAAGCCAAAAATGCGCACATTACAAACAGATGCAAATTCAAGGCGATATATAAAAGATGCCGGCCGGCTTGTGGAACGCGGATGTCCCCTCGTGTTGTTGCGATGACGTGGGAACGTTCCTCCCAACGTTTCGTCTTACAAAAGACTTGGTCACGGGATAAGGACGACGCCCCACGTCATCGCATAAGAACCTCTATGGGCGGAGCTGGCTTCACATGGACATAGCCCCGCCATATTGGATGAGGGATAAAGTAAGGGAAAAAGAGATTCATACCAGTATTTCCCATCTACACATAGGGTGAGAAAACTGATGTAGAAAAACACGGTAAGCTAATCACATAAGCAGCCCTGTCAATCGTGTCATAGCGTGGGAGCGGAAAAAAAACAAAAATTACTTTTGAATGAGGAACTCGCTCAACCAGGCACTTATTAGAATGACACTGGAGCTCGGCGCGATACTAAAAAAACAGATAAACAAAAAAGGTCATGTTACCATGTGAAACCAGTTCGAAGCCGCTGGTATATTATGTGACTCACGGACTCAGTCATGCAACATATCTGACAACCAATGTTAGGCAATACACTTATACTGCAACAGGTAGACATGCATAATAGATCGCAAAGCGCTAAGTTACATATCACATATCACCCGTGCAATCTACCTGGCAAGCGAGGATAGGCAATGCACATATAATAAAACAGGTAGATATGCATTGTAAATTACAATATACTGCTAGATATCAGAAAAAGAAAAACAAATAAACCAAGAAAAATTATTTTTTATATTACATTATGGAACCAATGCAAGGCCGCTAATATAACGGACTATGTTAAGTAATATATCTAACAAACAATGTTAGACCATGCATTAATGCTGTACATTATAGATGTCTAACAGACAATGTTAGGCGATGCACCCATAATGTGCAATACAGATCATACTGCACTACATCGCATAACATTTATCACCCATGCAATATACCTGACCAGCAAGGTCAGGCAAAGCACTGGAAGTAATACAGGTAGAAATGCATTACGTATCACCATATGGTATGTCACATATCGCTTAAAACACATGAGGTAACAGGATGAGGACATATTTGGCTGTTGATACCTCAGGAGTTGTCTATGAAGCAATTCACATCCACTTCTATGTTAAGGCCATGTGGTTCGAAACATCTAAGAGTATGGATCCATGTCATTTCAGAGCGGGAAATACTCTGACGAGATCACTTCCTCTCCAATGGGCCTGATATTTTTCGATCCCCATAAAAATGGTGCCCCTTGGGTCTTTATTGTGTGCAATGAGGAAATGCTTAGAGACCGAGTGGTCCGGGAAGCCACTGCATATATTGGTCAAATGCTCGTTTAGGCGTATGTGTAGTGGGCGTTTTGTCCTCCTACCCACATATTGTAGCCCGCACGGGCACTGGATCATGTATATGACTCCCACTGTAGAGCACGTTATGAAGGATTTGATCTGCGTAAACCT